>CM041296.1:62849252-63449252 GCA_023052935.1 Piezodorus guildinii | reverse complement strand
ATTATTAGAGGCGGAATGCGAAAAAAAAAAATTACCAATTTGAAAATTGAATAGTTAAATGGTAAAAAAAAAAAAAAAAAAATTTAAACTTTTATTTCATTAGCTTTTCAAGTCCACAAGCTTTCAAGAATGTTCAAGTCCTTAAGTAATGAAATAATATAGTAAGATGTTTAAGTATTATTGTTAATATAAATTTTTATTAAAAATGATAAGTAGATCATTAAAGAAATATAGATACAGAAGAGTAAGATGATGGAAGCTTTATATATTTTTAATATTTTTTCCGGAAGAAACATATATCAGTAGTACATCATCATTAATGGTGGGAAAAGTTTGTGTGAAATATTTAATATTTTTTTTTTTTTTTACAATTTACAAAATTTTAGCTAATGGATACCTATCTCGTCTGTTCAATCACTTCCTGACCGTCAAATTTCCGAATAATCCTAATCAGTTACCTAATTTCAAACAAAATTAGAAACAAAAGAGATAGAATCGTTTATATATTATGTTATGAGGTATTTTGCACATGTTATATTATAAGTATATTATTTTTTTTTTTAAATCACAGTAAATTCCTTTTTCTTAAAATTGTATATATGTACAAATTTTTAATTTGTTCATGATCTAGTTGAATTTTCAATATTATCATTTAAGACTGTAAAGTTTTAATTTTGATTTTCTCGTAATGTTATTCTAAAGATACTAGTCCCAGAATAAATAAAAAATTTATTATTATAAAAATTATATCAGTAACCATTGGTTATTGTCAGTAAGTACGGAATATAGGGAAAAATCCCTGAACTGTAGACTCAAAATATTGGTGTATAATAAGCTGTTTGAGAAGTATTAAGAATTAATTATTTATCATATATATTTTTTCAAAACATTGTCTGATACATTTATGTATCAGGAGATTTATTACGTATCAAAAGCTTAGTTCATATATCAGCCTTAGCTTACGTTTTAATTCTAAGTGGTAGAAAACAGACAAACAGACAGTATAGGCAGTAGACAAACAAGACTTTTCCTTCCTAATAACACACTTGACACTCCAGCCTTATGTTTAACAGAGGTATATACATATACATACAGTGCTGACCACAATCCAGAGTACCAGTACTCAAACTGTTCTTCTTCTTTCTCCTCACGAGAGATTGCCATACCCTCTTGTGGGCCATGGCACACTGCGTTCTCACTGACGGCACAACACTCACTGAACTCCCCTCCCACTTGGTCTCCATAGCGCCGTGATAGTAAACACCAGCGCCGTCACAGCCGTATCAATACCTCATCCATCCTCCTTTTTATAACTAAATCTACTTAAATATTTACGTTTTTTTTTTAATTTGTTTTATATTTATTGAAATTTACAACTGTACATTAGAGGAATACATTAAACCAATGGTTTCCAACAATTTTTTTCTGCGGTTTCATTATCCAATCAGTATCATGAAAATGACCACAAATTAAAAAAAAACAAACAAGTATAAACTTTATCTAATTCCATCTGAATATCATGAAAATCATTGAAAAGCGAGTTTAAAAATCTATCTCTATGTTAAGATGTTCATATTTAATTTCATTCCAAAGCATACTAAAACATTTCCTTTCATAATTTACAAAAAAATAAAATAAAATAAAGAAGTTATTAATATATTATAAACAAAATTTTATATCCCAATGCAAAATCAGTCAGGTACGTTCGTTCAATTAAAATTACTGAATATTTCTTAAAAGGGATATAGCACAAATTTCAAATCATCGAATTAATTTTAAGGCCCTTCCGACGAACAGTTATCTTTTGTTATTTCTACAAATAGTGGATTTACGATTAAGTAAGTAAATTATTAAATATAAATTATTAAAGATAACCTGAGTAGTATAGGCTCTAAGAACCTACTACAATCCGCGAAACGCTGAGAATATAGTAAGGTAGCTAAGTTTTTATTTAGCATTAAAGACAGCAGATATAGCGGAAGGATAAGTAACAATATTACGTTTTTTATTTTTTTAGGGAGGCTTAAAATCCAACGCATATTATATACCGTTATGTATATTTAACCTTTAGATACCTATATAATTTTTTTTTTAAGAAAGAAGAAGTCAATGAAAAAAAAAGTTATGCTGATATATATTGATTAAGATAGTAGATTTTATAAAAAAAAAATTAAAAAATAAACGTTCGTAACTTTTAAACTTCCTATTTTACTATTTTATATAAACCTATTAAAATTAAGTTTTTATCTGATATCATAGTGACAGGATAAGTAAGAATATTAATAAATTTTTTTTCTAGAGGTCTTTAAGGCGTAAAACTTCAAGGTTATCAACACCTGTATATAATATGCATACTTAATCTAAAAATGCAATAAAAAGTATATACTTTCAATTTAAGAAATATCTCTTATTTAAAAAACAAATAAGCAATCTGTGTGTATGTGTTTATTGTAATTTATTTATTTGATAATTTAAACATGTAAATAAATCTATAATGGGGTATTTATCTAAATCTAGCAATTATAATTTATAATATTTTTATTATTGCTAATCTATCATAGAAATATTTCAGTGCCAAAATCGAAGAAATTCTTTAATAAATGTGAATTATGTTGGGGGGAAAAGTAATAATTACAAATAACACAAAATAGTATACAATTATTGAAATGATTAGTTGGACAAGTGAGGTAAAGTGTCTAGTTTAAAGGTAAACTTTAAACTAGATTGTTTCGAGATTGTTTTAGAATCATCAATTAAAACTTTGTCATCAGAGGAAATATTGTTTTAACGTCCAGTGTTGCCGTTAGATCTTTGGTTGGATATAGACTACTAGTTATAACAAAATAAATAAGTTCTAGTCATTTTGGATGAATACATTTTTAAATATTATATGCTTATCTATTTTCATTTACTTTAAATATTAAGGTTATTTATTTAAAACCAATACATCAAAAACAACTAAATTCTTAGTGTAATTTAAAACTAAAGCAATATTGTATCAATATAATTCCTTGAAATACTTCCAATCCTTGAATAATTTAATAATAAGTAAAAATATACTATTTTATTTCTGTCTTTTATTCACTACAATACAACTTGATGTCAAATTAGGAGCTTTAAATTGAAAAAAATGATAACACACCAGCGACATAGTATATCTATAGACTAGGATTCATATTAGTAAACAATATATATGTATAATATATATATATATTATATATATATATATATATATATATATATATATATATATATATATAAAACAGCATATAGAATTATAAGCATCATATAATATACAAGTTAATATTATAGTGGGTGAGACTGGCGTAGGTTTGAGCATTACGTGCGGTTGCTTGAGTCATCCCACGCAATGACTAACACAGCTCGGACTTTGCATGCGAGTTGATGTTTTGCAAATTAATAGCAACTGTATTATATTAGTATCATCTGAATAATCTTTTCCCATGAAAAATGTCTCATAGAACTTACTCTGGAATAACGTAAAGACTTTTCAACCAGTCTAAAGTCATAAGGTCATTAACATTGGACCTGAATTAAAGGATTTTTTTTAGGATATATATAATCCATATCGTAAAGAATATATAAGTTGGTTACAAACGTGGTTAAGTCATAATTTAAATAATAAAATTAATGTTTTGTTTTTTTAATTTTTAATTATAAATTTAGAAATAAAAAAGAACTAACACTGTAAAATAATTAACGCAAAGAAGATTTCCAGAAACAAAATCACAAAAAAAAAAAAAAAAAAAATTGTTTTATAAAGATGGATGGATGGGGTCAAAAGCCTGTATCCTTCACCCTATATTGAAGAATTAAAAACAAATCCTTTAAAACCTAAAAGGCATTAAGCTGAGTAATTTGTCCAGTAAAGTGACGGAAAAATTTATTACTATTTTAAGAAAAAAAAGTTGGTTTTAGCTCTTTGTGTGTTTTTATCTCCAAACTGTTAAGGAATAAATGTTGTCAGACAACCTTTATTTTGAAATATTAGCATAAAATGTCGTAAAAAGTTGACATTTTGGGTTTGCTAGTGGTTGATTGAGGAAAGAGTTAAACAATTTTAGTAAAGTAAAAATACCTTAAATATATTTAAAAATTCCATCTTACTGATAAGTTTTAAAAATATCGATTTGCTATGATGGACAAAAATAACAATAGACAAATAAAAATAGACAATAGACAAAAAAGACAAAAAGTATATACAAATGTATAAAAATTAACGAAAAACAGAAATAAAAATATACTTTTTTATTAATAAATTAGAAAATAAATATACGTACATATCTTACAACATTTCGAAAATAAAACTCTTTTTCCGAGATGTTTACTATTCTTTTGATTTTCTTTTCTTTTTTTTAAATATAAACAAGCTCCAATTAGTTAAAATAAAAATATCATAGTCCTTGAATACAGCATTCCAATATTATGGAGCTTTGTAAGTTAAAAAAAAAAAAAATCAAGTCTGTATCGGAATAAATATATAATTTTATTATAGCTGTAATAAATTATAGATTAAATAACAAAAATTAACAGGGGGTCAATCTGGAGGTCACCACTGGTTTAGTTGCTACTAGCATAATAGCCTTTAATGACCAAGATTGCCGTTCTAACCCAGCTGGTGTGCCTTAGGATTTTTAAATGAGTGAAAAAATATAGGTTATGCCGTTCTTCGAAGAGGGCGTAAAATGGTAGCCCTTATCTGTAAGATGTTATGTGCTTAAAAAACGCTACCCAGAGTAAGCATGGATCGGAAAAATTTCGGACTCCACTGTAGCGTTATCCAATGGTCCAAATCAACATATAAACATTTTAAATGAATAAAAGTATAACAGAAAATGAAACGGTGATTTTTGTGAACAGTACACATAATTATTAAACTGAATTAATTTTAAATATATTTCCCTGTTTAAAAAAGTACTCGTGAAACATCCATATCCTAATAAAACCTGCAGAGGCAACCTTTAGAACTCCCAATGTAGCATCGTCCGATAGACAATTAATAATAGTAATATGCCTACCGAACACAAAAGTTCGATGCCAATGCTACTAAATACTGCCTACACAAGTACGCCCAATGATCACCGTCCAATTCCAAAGCCACAGAGGTCAGACTTGATACTATCCTCTCATCGACTCATCGCGCCTACCTTTTGGACGCCTACCAATCGGGTCAGCGAATACCAACTTTTTCGGAATTCGTTCTTAACTGAGCCTAACAACTTGACGAATTTATACGTCCATTTGAGTCGCCGGGATGCTATCAACTCGTACTCGCAGAATACAAGCTTCCGAATTCCGAGTTGTAAAAAAACAAGTAATAGGACGAAAAATTACAAACAGTTAACATATATTTCAAATACTGAGTAATTGAGCTCTTTAAAACCTGGTTCGTTGAATATAAGCAACAATAATATCTAATTACTTAGGACTTTCCAGTACAGTTAGAAACTTTTGATGAAAGAATTCTTCTAGTGTACCTATCTTTTTTTTTTCTTCTTCTGTTTCAATGCCGAAACATATTATAGTATATATATAACTGCAAGGTCTACTCTATGAGGTACTATAGCGGATAGAAATGACCTTTAAATATCAACTGGTGTCGTAAAAGGAGGGTTCTCTACTGAGTAACTCTATAACAGACATTATTTATCGTACCCTTGAGACCATAGAAATTTTGAGCTCGACAAGTCGTTATTGATTAGTTTTGACCTTCTAACATACACCTGTCACAGTAAATAGTACGTTTTATAATGGTGTTTGAAGCTATTTAAAACGGTAACAACAGATAAAGTTATTCTTTTTTCTAGCCTAACGACCGTGCAATGAGGTGATTCGTCCGAGATCCCGCTCAGAAGCCAGGTAGTATTTTCTCTATTTTTAAAAACGAACTTAACACAGGCTGGGTGTTTCCCAGGAGGGTCTGTATATACCAAGAACCCCGTACCCGGAGAACAGCGATCTTTCCACTAGACCCACTGCTCCTAAAAATATTTAATATAATATGAAAATAATTTAATCCTTAATAACAATAAATCAACATGAATTTAAGCCATTATTATAATTTCCTCTAAAAAAAACACTGCAAATCATTACACAAGGGTTTATTATTTCAAAATATCTATATTGCATCACTGTTAACATAGCTGTAAATAGGCAATTAGCTAAAATTAAAAGCTTTTAATAAAAATAATCCTTTTTTTTCTGTTTATTGCGCTTTACTGATTCTGAAACTCTCTCTATATTTTTCTCTGTCTTCAAAGAACACTTAAGTTATGGGCGTATCTTTTTTCCCTTTTTTTAATTATTATTCGCGGTTTTTTAGTATAAAACATTAATTATTTTTTACCTCTATCGTCGATAATAACGGAGTTACAAGTAAATACCGTATATAGCCAAAATTTCAATTTTGTCTTCTTTTCTTTGACTGATTTTAAAACTCACAACACATTTTTCTCCATTTCCTAAAATAACTGAGTTATAGGCATATTTATGGGAAAATTTCAAATTTTTTCTTTTTGCTTTTTTCTCTTTTTTTTAATAATTATTCGCGGCTTTTTGGTTAAAAAAAAACTTATACGTTTTTTCTTTATCTTCAAAAATAACTGAGTTAATGAATTAAATGACTTTTAATCGGCCACCACTTTAAAAATAACCAGTTAATATCAACGACTAAATATTCGGATCATCTTGTTGTTTGTTTATTTATTTAACGTCACTTTATGCTACTATGGCTAATCGGATGATGCTACAGTGGGAGTCCTAAATTTTGCCTATCCAGGTTTTATTAGGACAGGGATCTTTAACGAGTACCTGACATCGCACAGGCTCGGGACCACCTTTTAACGTCCCCTCCGAAGGACGGCGTAACTAAGGATTTTTTACTCCCATTAAAAAATCCTAGGACCACCTGCGGGTTTGAACCCGTGACCTTTAGCATGGGAGGCTGTTACGCTAGCCACCCAGCTACAAGTGAGTTCGGATCATCGTTGCATGCCCTAGTATTTTTGTGGCGAATTACAAAAAAAAAATCGGACCAGTAGTTTCGTTGAAGAAACGGATTTTTTTTATTATTCGTTATACGGATTCTACGTACCTAGAAACGTAAACCCTCAAATTTTAAGGGGGAGACGTACTTTTTTTTTATTTGTTTGGGCGATTACAAATGTTCATTATTGAAAATAATAAATCCAGGAAAATTATAAATCATATTATTTCACTTGAACACTAGAAAATGTAAATATTTCTTAGCGTGTTAGATTAAGTATAATCACCGACCTAGCAACACCATTGTGTTTCAAGGACTACGGATCGGAGTATGAAGAGGAACAGAATCCTTGCAAAGGTTAGAGACCCCGAAGAAGTAAAAAAGAAGGACAATTATTCTGGAGGGAAAAACGGACGTGCGACTCCTCTAGGGGTTATCCTTAACTACTTTGTCCTAGGGTAGTTTTTCTGGGGTTGGAAAAAAAAATACCGTAGGGAAGGACATCAAATAAAAATAACCAGTTAATCAGCACTATAATATCGACAAAGATAATTAAAAATAACAAGAGGAAGATCCTACGGATAAGAAGTCAAGTATTCAACAGAGACCAACCTACTGGAGATTAAAAAATATAAAGGGAAAATGAGTATAATAAAACCCAATATAATTATTCATATTTACAAAAGAAAGTACCATTTCACACGATTTTCTAGTCATCGCACTATCTCAAAAATGACTATTGTTATAAAACCTACATTTTTCTTGGGGGCTCGTCTGAACATCTAGATGTGTAATAGGGCTGGTTTTGGGTAAATTCGTCCTCTAAGTGGTTGAATATTTTTTTTCCAAATCGCAAAACAAAATTGGTTTTCGAATAACTCAAAAACTGTACATCTCCTGAAAAATTATAAATACTCATTTGAACGGTAGTCAAATTTCTAACTGTATAGAAGCTAAGTCATCTTAACCTGACTAGTATCAGCAAATACTATTCTATTTTAGAAGGAAGATATTTAAGCATATCGAGCAGGGATCACTTGTAGCTGAGTGGCTAGCGTAACAGCCTCCCATGCTAAAGGTCACGGGTTCAAACCCGCAGGTGGTCCTAGGATTTTTTAATGGGAGTAAAAAATCCTTAGTTACGCCGTCCTTCGGAGGGGACGTTAAAAGGTGGTCCCGAGCCTGTGCGATGTCAGGTACTCGTTAAAGATCCCTATCCTAATAAAACCTGGATAGGCAAAATTTAGGACTCCCACTGTAGCATCGTCCGATTAGCCATAGTAGCATAAAGTGACGTTAAATAAATAAACAAATAAAGCATATCGAGCATCGCATCCATGTTTTGTGAGTAGGTTACTATAGACACATGTTTGATGGTTATTAGTTTTAAAAATAACTAACCCTAAAAAAACACTGTTGTTTATGGAGGAAGGCTTCTTGCACAATTGGGGAAAATACGCATTTTAGTTAGAAGTTATAGTGATAGACAACTGTTATGTTAAGAAGATAAAACGATATTATTAAATAACTTCGATGTAGCTACTTGTTACTGGTATGTTAAAGTAAACTACAGTGAATAAAATTCGTATTTGTCAGAAAATATTCGAGAGCGAACCCGTGGGTTACATCTAGTAAGTATATAATAAAATAAGTCACTAAAATATTCAACTTGTAAGCTTTATAATAATCCTTAAAATGTAAAAGAATGCCTCAAAAATATTGAAAAATAAAACTTATTTCACAATGCGCAGATTATCTATATACAGATAGATTTAGACTTCATATCCAAAAAACAGTTTATTTTTACTTTTCAAGAAAACTGAAAATACAAAAATAGGTTAAGTTGAATAATATTTCAACCCTAACACTTTGAGCTTGTTTTTTAAAAAAAGGTTTTATATTAAATGGAATATAAGTTAAATAAGAACCCTGAACTCTTTCACACCATGATCTAAGATGTTCATTAAATTTTTTTATATGTGACGTAATGTAAGGTGTTCGAAAATAAGGTATTGCGTAAAATATTTGGTCCGAAGAGAGATGAGGCCACTGGGGAGTTTAGAAGGTTGCATAACGCGGAATTGCATCCGGATTGCATACAAATCGGCATCGAACCTTCGGGTTCGCTAAGCCTATTATTATTATTATTATATGTGACGTAATGAATGTCTATACAATATGAACGATGAATAAAATTGACCTATGAATGTATGCATAAAAAATAATACATAAAGTAAATGAACTCGCTAGATACTAATCTAATCCAAAATACTGGTCCTATATATACAATATTGGCCCTAAGACAGTGCCCTGAGGTACACCCGCCTTAATTTGATTTATGTCAGAGAGTTCAGTCCCTACTTTCAATTATATAATTATGTATTTTATTTTAGTTTTAAGGGACTTTAGTCCCAGGATAATAAAGAAGTTTTTTTCATTTCATTTCATTACTAATTTACTATTCGTGAGATTGATGTATAGTGGAATGATGTTTTTTAAAAACCGAACCGATCATAAACTGGGTATAAAATTTAGTATTTCAAGAGAATCTAAATGATAAAGAAGTATTTTTTCAAATGATTTAGAGAACGAAGGATGACGGCTGATCGGACGATAAGAATTTAAACAGTCAGAGGATGTATTTGGTTTTAGTGCCATGATAATTTGAAAATATTTCCACAAGACTGGAAAATACGTGATTTTAAAAATAAAACTATAAATATTGGTTTAAATAAGGATTGCTTTCCATAGTAAAATTTTAATGAAAAAATTCGTAATTAAGTCTATTTTCTATGAACAGTAGAAAAATGTTTTCCGAAGCGAAAAACATGTTCTTAGTTTTGGCTAAAAATTAAATTGTATGGAATAGTTTTCTCAGCTGCAGTCTACTTTTTCACATTCGTGTTTTTCATTTGAAATTTTAGGAAGTTTTTTTTGTTTTCTTTCTCTTTTGTTTGTTTATTTATTTAACGTCACTTTATGCTACTATGGCTAATCGGACGATGCTACAGTGGGAGTTCTAAATTTTGCCTATCCAGGTTTTATTAGGATAGGGATCTTTAACGAGTACCTGACATCGCACAGGCTCGGGACCACCTTTTAACGTCCCCTCCGAAGGACGGCGTAACTAAGGATTTTTTACTCCCATTAAAAAATCCTAGGACCACCTGCGGGTTTGAACCCGTGACCTTTAGCATGGGAGGCTGTTACGCTAGCCACCCAGCTACAAGTGATCCCTTCTTTCTCTTTTAATTATTAATGAAAAGTTGTATTCTATGTTTTTGTCATTTTGTGATCAATTATAAGTCTGGTCTATTTTTGTTATGACATAATGTAAAGAGTATGCACTACCACAATACAGAATTAAAAATTGAAATCCTTCAAGTAACTTATAAATATTAATTAAAGATTTAATTAGAAACAAATACTACATTTAAAATTAAGAACGGCATTGATAATTTTTTATTAGTTCCGACAATGTATGAATATATTTTTTTAATAATGAAAAGAAATATAACATGTTTTTTAGAGCGTCATCGGGACTAAACAACCATTAATGAGAAAAACGAAAGTTTTAATGAGAAGAAAAGATGTTACTAATTGAAGTTCCATCTTGTGAATAAGTACACTTCCTTTAATGACTTAAAATATTAGGAAAAACGAGTCTAAAAATAAAATAAAAATTGTGGTACTCCATTATTACATATTTAATTTTAATTCTGAAAGTTGTGGTATTCAGAATATTTTATTTTTCTGAATAGCTAAATATTTTACGTAATTATAAATTCCTTAAATATGAGATTTTATTACTTTTGCGTCATAAACCAGTTTTGTTGGTTTATAGGGTTGTGACATCGATAACCTGCTTATCAGAAACACCAATCATCTAGACATCCGTGCTAAAGTACATTTTTTTTTTTTAAACTATCCGTGTTGGTTTTTCAACAAATAGTAAATTATATTATTTCCTGTTTATGGTGCTATATCAGATAATATTTTTACTATGACATTAAATATTCTTTTATGCAGAAGAAAATCAAGAATATGTTGTTGAGTTCACTATTTCGTTTCATGACAATTAAGCCCGACTTATTAAAAGTAATTAAGATTAATTATAGTTAATGAAACTAATTTTAATAGTGTTGTGAACTAGGATGGGAATGCGATTCGCTAATTTTCACACTACATTCCACGAGTGGAAGTTCCAACTTGAGAAGTTGTCTAGACACAGCTATTCTTTAATGAGCTTTTGAAAATTCTGTGCCGTGATTAAAACCGTACACGGATTCGTCGAATAGAACTTTGGAATTGTTTTCGCTTTTATTACTAGTATTATAATAAGTTACAGAAATAGACAATATTTTAAATTTGATCAAAGGATGGTAAGAAATTGTAGTGAATTTACACTGTTCAAGCATTACTAATAAATAATATTTTTGTTTTGTTATACATTGAAAGGAATTCAAAAAATTATTATCAAACAAAACACTTAACAGTAAAATAAAAAACATATTTCCTTTCCTTTATAATATAAATTAAAAAAGGTTAATATAAAATAATACTAATGACTATATAAAGGACAATTAAAATTAATTAATTAACTAAAAATGCATTACATTGTTATCAAACTTCATATTGAAATTTCCCACCTTTAACCGGGACTTTATTTCTTCCTGGATTTCATTTTTTCTTGTTATCATTGAACCTAAATACTTGAATTTCTCTACGTGTTCAAAAGTATGCTCTGATATATCAATATCACCAAGATCGCCACCGTTTCTGCTACTAATCATATATTTCGTCTTATCGGTATTTAATTCGAGTCCTATTTCTTTACCGGTTTTTATTAACACACTTGTATTAAGTTGTATGGTTTCCGTGTCTTCACCTAGCAGTACCAGATCATCGGCATAATCCAAAACCGGAATCTTGTCACCCATATTTAAGCCTTTCTAGGTACACATCACCTTTTCTTTGACATATTCTAAAGCTATATTAAACAAAAAAGGTGAAAAGGAGTCACCCTGTTTCAAACCCGACCGCACCTCAAATCTCTCGGAGTAATTATGACCGATTCTAACTTTATGAAATGTTCCCGACAAACACATCTCTACTAGGTTTACTAACTTTCTAGGTATTCCCTGTTCAATTATGATGTTATAAAGCTTCTGACGGTCTATGGAATCATAAGCCTTTTTAAAATCGATATAGAGTTGATGGACTACACCGTTGTATTAAACGGTAAAGAAAATATTTGATCAATAATACTCAATAATAATTATAATACTGATGATAAAAAAGAAAATAGAGACAATTTAAATAATAAATGAAGTTTAAATACCTTAGGGGATTTCAAGTACCATCATTAGAACACTTACCTGTAAAAAAATAAATAAATTGATTACAAACATTGTAAAAAATAATCGATTTCAATGTAAATATAAGAAATAAAGAAATCACTTAAATTATTTGGGTTTACTTTTCTTTAATAGTGAACATGAACTTCAATTAGATTATTTTTTTTATCTAATTCAATAGTTTAAAATTCTAGCATTATAATTTTGTTAACAATATTTGAAATTGAAAGTAAATGAAATCATCACTATAATTCTTACAAATCTTTAAAGTCTGATTAGAGAAATAATTACACCTAAAAAAAAAAAAAAAAAAATCGATTTAATAAATGATGGTTGAATAGAAGTCCATGTTCACTACCGATTTATGAAATTCCAAAAAGATTACCTATAAAATATAATTTTGAAGTAATTCCGTGTTATATATAAAATATAAATTTAATGAACCATAAGTTCGATCAATACGGAAAATTAACTAAAATCCAGAGTTATCCATTTTTGAATCATAAGCAGTGACCCAATTAATGGGTGTGAAATATAAAAGCCTTATCAGATTCCTACCACTCCTCTCGTTAACTGACACATACCTTATATATAAAAAAGAGGAATCGAAGTTTTCTAAAAATTTAGAATTTTTTTAAAATTTAACATAATTAAGCAAAACTTAAAACATTAGAAATAATTGGTATTAATAATATTTATTACATGATGCTTTTATATATATATATATATATATATATATATATATATATATATATATATATATATATATATAAAATTCCGCAACAGCTAGCTGTGCATCGACCTAACTTGATTGCCGGTATTCGCAACAGGTGAAGCTCATAATGCCTTTAATCATAATTTGGTTTTACAACTGCTTTCACTGATCTATATATAGAAGATATAGTAAGGGAAAGTACTGAAATATCGAAAATTTCGAATTCGATACAACGGAAATAAACGCTTTTAGGGTCTCCTGAATGTAAGTTTCATAAACTGGTCTGGAGGTGTTTCTGTATTTGGTAGGTTAGTTTAAAAACGAAAAGCTGTTACCGAATTGAAATAACGAATTTAAGGCAAAAATACGCCTCAGATATTAAAACTAATAAAACAGACAATCCTGAAATTATATCTGTACCATCGATTTTCAAATATCATTCTTAAAAAAAATCTGGTGCGGGCAACAAACGGCTTTTAACAACAAAGACAATGGACAGCAACGGTTGTTAAAATCAATTCAAGAACTATTAAATAAATTTAGAATTAAGAAAATAATTTAAAAAATAATAAATGTCAACATATGGGTTGTTGGAGCAATTCCTTTATAATATCATTATTATTGTATTAACTAATTGGTATCCAAAAATTATCAAGTCACCATCCATGACAACACTGTGTTCCCCCACAACTATTATGAGAGTGAGGTTTTGTATCTTGTGAAGATATGTAGAGTTATGTTTAATAAAGTATTTTGCTCATAAAAACTGCTCGGTGTACGCTTATTTTATCACCAGTCAATAGTAATATCATTTAAGTTTACATTTAATAATTCGGACTAGACAAATTTTAAATTTGCTTTCTTTCCATTCCTCATTAAACTACTTATACTAATTAACAGTAAGTGCATAGGAATTAAATCTGTAATTATGAGGCAAGAGGTAACTTAATTATAAATTTAAAGGGAAAAAATCTCGTGTTGGCAACACACGTCTTTTACTTCCCTCGGCTGTTAAATCGATTTAAGAGCTATTAAATAAACTTTTTTTACGGAATTAAATAAACTTTTTTTTTATTTAATAATAAAATTAAATTATTAATTAAATTAAGTTGTAAATATCAATAAATATGTTTAAAAAAAAGTTTGTTATTTTTTTTTATTTATTTATTTAAGTGACGTTAAATAAATAAATAATAAACTTTTTTTTAAACATATTTATTGATATTTACAACTTTATTTAATTAATAATTTAATTTTATTATTAAATAAAAATACATCTAGTAAATGTGATTGAAATATATAAAACTGTCATGAAAAACATGTAGAGACACTACCCAGTGGCAGCACTAAAAATATTCTAAACTAGAAGGTCCCGGGGCCATTTCCTTTTCAGGCGCCTCGGAGGATTATCCGGAATTGAGGAGGAAAAACGGATTGAAACTAGTGGGTTAGAGTGAGAATACAGTTTGTCATGAAAGGATTGATACCTGGTCCAGGCCAAATCAGTAACATAGGGAACATTAAGGTCTTTATGGATAAGTTTATTCGTGACAAAGTAAGGAGCGTTGAGGATTTTACGAAGAATTTTGGATTGTAAGGATTGAATGCGGAAAAAATTTGATGGTTTAGTAGAGCCCCAAAGCTCTACTCCGTCCAGATTGGTCTTATAATAGTCATGTAGATGAGCCTTTTGTAGTTCATAGGAAGGTTTGATCGTTTGTCTAGTAAGTGTTGAAGTAGCCTAAAGCGGTTTCTTGTTGTTTTAGTCGTGTATGTGGATTCCAAGTTAGGCGTTTGTCAAGAAGAAGTCCTAGGCATCGGATCTGTTTAACAGGAACTAGTTGAGTGTTATTAAAGGATACTGTAGGGAAGGAAGTCAAAGGTTTACGGCGAAGAGTAAATGTTATTTGATGGGATTTGTTGGAATTTATTTTTATTCTCTAGTTCTGACACCATACTTCTAGGTCTTTGATGTGGGCTTGAAGGGTATTTGAGGCAACGAATGGATTTTTATGAACTGATAACACGCAGGTGTCATCAGCATAAGTTGGAAGGAAAGTGTTAGGATGGGTTGGAAATCAGTTGTATATACTGTGTATAGATTAAATAAATTTAAAAAAAGTTTTAAATTAATTAAAATAAACAGTGTATTCAGTTTCGCTGTAAACTTATGATTTAGATTAAATAATATAAGAATACTAAATTGTTATGTCCAATAATCAGTAATAACTTAATGCCTCAATAATAACTTAATGTGAAAGTAAGAACTATTAAACTATTTTTATCAAAACCGAAATACCTACATATAGCTGTTAATATCATTTAAGTATTGTTTACATTTAATTAGTCAGACCAGACAAATGACAATTTTTTTATTTGTTATTTATATATAAATTAAAAACATAATACCGTTGTTCAAATTGTGTTATGCGCACACTAGATTTTATAATAATTGCCTCAGTCATGTAATTCACTCTGAAATCTGACTGAACTAAGACAGCAAGGCCCTAGTAAGAGCGTTCGTAGGAGGCCTTGAGTGCAACAGAGCGTCACTAAACGGCAAGATGTGTGAAGTGCCACTTCCTCCGGAACCCGCCAGTGCCACCACTACCTACACACACACTCAGGCCTATTGTCTCACCGGAACCGAACCCTCTATCAAGGCGGAACTGCTTTCTTCACTAAAGGGGCTTCATTAGGGTGCCCAGATCGTCTCCGAGATTCGGTTAGTAAAGAAGGAAATGGGGCATCAGCATCTGCTGAGCTATGATATTTTCGAGCCATCGAAAAGGTATCCAGTTCAAGTATCAACTTAAATTAGTTCAATCATATTCAGTTATTGAAACAGAGAAGAGCTTCCATAAAGCCTTGGCAGCAAAAACAACCTCTAACTACACCTCTTATCACACTGTATACACCTTATTTTAGTTTTTCATTTTATTTTTATAATTTTTGTTTGTCACAACCAATCTTTGGAAAATTAGAGGGGGGTTTGAGAGGGAAGGTCCCTTCTCTGACATCTGCCTACGCCCTTAAAAACAAAAATGAAAAAATCTGTTGCGTGCAACACACGACTTACACTTGCCTCCGTTGTGAAACATGTGTTTTATTAAATAATCTATTATATTTTTATCTAAAACAATCAGTATGTTTTATCTGCTTTTAATCACTCTCCATTAACCTTTCTTAATTCTGTGAATTAGATAATATTTTTTCTAAAATCTTTAGATATCCAACGGTATACTATACATATATATTACTATTCTTGTGTTCAAAAACACGAAAATTGCATAAACAAAAACATGTTTGCAATTTTCCGCTTTAGTTGTCCATCAAATTCGCTCAACATGCATATTTACCCCTTATTTATCAATGCTAATAAGGTAATGCATCATTTTTTTTTAAATATACAAAATAAAAGGTACTTTAGAGGAAGAATATCGGCATTTAAGTCCTGTCAGACTATTTCAATCAGAATGAAACCTACATCTTATTAAAGCCTATCAAATTATACATCGATATATATATATATATATATATATATATATATATATAGAGAGAGAGAGAGAGAGTTTATTCAAAATCGTTAGAGCCGTTTTTGAGAAAACCGTAAAAAGATGCAAAATGCACAGTATAAAGCAGATCTTTCGGTAAGCTGATTTTGATGAAAATGTTTCTGACACATCTCGGGCGTATAGCTGTCTTAAATATCAAATTTCAGTTTCATAGGACTTTTCGTTTTTGCGCAGGAGTTACCACACGTGTGTAACTGTGTCAGACAGAACTTTTTGCGGGACTTGGTTATTTGGACTCAGGGATTCCTAAAACGTGTATTTCCGTTGAAAACTGGAATATGAAAATTTTCCCGATCCCAATACTTTCCCTTATCATATATTACATATATAGGTAAGTGAAAGTAGCATAATATAAACGTTCTTAAATTTATTATAACAACAGAGGTAAGTGAAAATCGTGTTCTGCGCAACAGATTACTGTTTTATTATACCGGCTCACTGTGTTTTCACCTATTTATTCCACATGCTTCCACTTTTCGAGCTAATGAAACAAATATCCCGAAAAAGAGACGCGAAAGTATAGGACAGATTTAGCCTATCTTCGGCGGCACCGTGGGAGTAACGAATTTCACGGGTCAGTGGCCCTTACATAACGACGCCTTCTCGTCTTACGGCGGCCCGTGTCCTGTTTGATCTCGCTAAGGGCTTAGGATAACTAGGTGACGCTATACTTGGATATATTTAGAACACATCCTTAGAGAGTTCCGGAAATGGGAGAGACGTTTTTCAAACACAGAAGGATGTTTCACATAATGATCAACTAAAATGAGAGAACCATCATAGAACATATGAGAACTATCTTTCACTGTATTTTTAACCTAACTAGAGAAAATAAATTATATTTATAAGTAACCTGACTAAGCTTAAATTAAATATTAGGAACATTTTTTACTACAACCCTATTGGCTCCTTTTGCTGACGATATGGCTGTTCTATGTTCAGATAAGGATTCTTTTCAAGCGGATATCTCATTCAAAAACCACCTCAATGAAATTTCTGCTTGGGCTACTAGGTGGAAAATAAAGATGAATGAGTCCAAGAGTCTTCATGTAGTGTTCACTATAAACCGCGAATCTTCTCCCATTTATTTATTAACATTCAAATTCCAACATCAGAAGAAGAAATTCTATATTTAGATATTTACTCGAACAAAAGACTGACCTGGAAAACATACAACTCGGCTAACATGTAAAGAACTTAACCTTTTATCTAGGTTACTTGATAGACGTTTTAAATAATCATTAACCAACAAACTAACTCTTTAGAAAGTTTTGCTAAAACCGATCTGGACATACGGGATAGAGCTATGGGGCTCCGCCAAAGCATCAAGTATCCAAATAATTCAACCTTTTTCAGTCGAAAGTGCTGTGTAAAATAGTGGACGCATCTTAAATAATTCTACGAGGCAAATGAAGTTATACATAACGACATGAACGTAACAACGATTCCAGCCACCGCTACAGAACATTACAATAACTTCCACCAAAGACTAAATAAAACACTAACCCACCAAGAAACACTTTAAAATGCTCTAGCAATTCTTACAGCCCACCCCGACGATTAAGGAGACGGCGGTCAAGAGATATCCAAATCACCTAAAAAGCTCTTCTGCTTTAAATGTCCACAAATTTTCTCATTGCAAAGGATTTGCAGATGGCAAATTAAATCAAATTTCTTGTTTGTAATAAATAGTTCTACAACACATAATGGGTCTTGATATTTAATACAAAGTAAGAATCTTACGGTTTCTGTGGCATCAGCTGTGCGAGACACTATTATCACTATTATACTATTATCACACTTTATCGAGGCTGGGTGAGCCACAGGGAGGTCTCACGGCTTGTTTCGGAACTATTTTAGCTCTAAGGCTTTGTTTATAAGTGATTAGCAAATAGAGAAGAGAGTATGAGTCACTTAAAAGGCATTGCTTAGGTTTTCCGCTATAGAAGAGGTTTGTTACTATTCAGATATTTTAATCATAATCAGTTCAAACAAACATTAAATGGAAATTGTTGGAGGGTGAATTTCATTCTTTGAGATGCTAATTATCCTCCTAGCCAATCGCTTCGAATATAAACAAGGCCTCACTGCTTGAGTATTCTAAGTTTAGTGGCTATTCTATTTGTTGTTTCGAGGCAATAGTAATGAGTGAATAATAGTTTAGAAAAATCTTATGTCATATAAATATCAAAAACGTTTTAATTTTATAATTCTATGCCCACGATCGCGGATCCAATTCCGGCAAATGGTCTGAGGATTTTTTAATGGGAGTAAAAATTCTTAGTTATGCCGTCTTTCGGAGAGGACTTAAAAAGGTGGACCCGAGCCAGTGCGATGTCAGGGAGGATATTTTGCACTTCCTCTCCCATAGGTATACATATACATTATACACTAAGCACATAAACGAGTTTCCTCAGAAACATTTTATGAGGCTTTATCAAAATTATTCGTTTCAATAGAAACTCTGATCTTTAAACAGTTAAGATCATCATATGAACTGCTGTTGTAGTCTCAGTCAATGAAAACTAGACCTCAGTTGCCGTAGCTGAAAGTAAGAAACCAAACCAAACCAGAGTATGGCCAGGAGTTAGGGTCACTGTTTTAACAACACTTATTTAACTTGTTAGCTCCCTTAACTTATCTTAGATTGTTAGTAACTCAAGATGACTTACCTAAAGGACTTAAAAAGGTGGACCCGAGTCTTTGCGAATTCAGGTACTCTTTCAAGATCTCTATTGTTACATATATTTCAAAAACAATTTTATAGAGTAATATCACAATTTGTCGTAATATTGAAATTAATAGTAGTGGTGAAAGATAACATTCATACAATATTTATACAGCAATGTTATAAATATATATATATATATATATTTTTAAATTTATTGGTGAATTAGAGGAGGAGGATATTTTACACATCCTTTCCCATGGATTTGCCAAGGCATACTGTTGGGGAGAGGGCGACAGCACACTCGCTCGCAGCCTCAACCCGATCGTTAAATATGAGTCGCCGAATTCCTTATATTTGTTTAGGTTTCGTTATGGGTTTATTAATGTCACCAACTTTGCGAAATACATATATTGAGAAAAACAAAAAATACAAAAGAACAAATAAAATTAACTTTCTGATTAACGTAAGAGTACTTTAAGTCACGAGGACGATGCGGGCGACGATGGCGAGCGATGACGGCGACAGCGACAAGCGAAGTAGCGACCTGTCTCTCCTGAACTCAGAGCACTCTCTCCCAAGCGGTCACTATCACTTAATTCCTCTTTATGTAAACAGAGCCCCCTCTAGCGTTTGAACTTAATATTAACGATATATATATATATATATATATATATATATATATACATAAAAAACTAAATTAGTATTTCGCAATTCTTAACACATACATTATACACCAATCACATAGACCAGTTTCCTCAGAACTAAACAAAAATTGCAGAAACATTTTGTGAGGCATTATCTCGAGTTTTGACCAAAACCTGATCTTTAATATGATGATGTTTATGTATAATATATATCGTTAAACAAATTAAGATCATCATATGAACTAATGTTATAGCTCGGTCTCTGAAAACTAGACCTCAGTTGCTAAGCTGAAAGTATAGAACCATACCAAACAGAATACGGCGGAGTTAGGGTCACTGCTTTACCTACATTACCATCACGTTGGTAAGAACTTAATTAACTTGTTAACTTCCTTGACTTATCTTAGATTATTAGTGACTCAAGATGACTTACTAGTGGAAAGCAGGCGGCCTGGGCACGCGCTGCTCGTTGAGGGAGGTGGTCTCGGACTCCTCCTCGACTTCCTCCAACAGTGGGGAGGTCCTTGATCGTAGCCCCATCGCTGCCGGAACGCTCTGCTCCCACCGTCCAACCGCACGCGCGGAAGGTCCACGAATAGCGAGTCGCCAATCTGCAAAGAAACAGTCAGTAAATATTTACATCTCAAAACTAAGATTAAAGGATACTAATAATCTATTCATCAAATGAACAAACTACGTCGTATCAAGAGATAAAAACATGCATATGTAGTTAATAGCACTAATTGAAAGAATATACAAAGATTTTATTTAAATTACAATATTTAAAAAAATCTGATCAAGACAGCTGCTGGCAAAGAAACCAAGCTCTCTCTACTTGAGAGACACAGAATGAATGAATAAATGAAAAAAATTCTTTATTCTGGGACCAAAATCCTTAGAACAAAAAAATGAAAAAAAAAAAAAGAATTGCCTATGGTTTAGTTACATTTAAATAAAATCTATCAACAATTTAATACATCTATGATTCTTAACATACTTATACAAACGTATGCTGTATTATATATTCACATATATATGTATTATAAATACCTATATTTACAAAGAAACGGAACTGATGAGATTCGACTAGTTAATGGAAGAGTTGATGTTTGAAAGAAGGAGAGAGGTGGCTTTACGGATACAGATATGTAGCGAATCCCTAAAGGATAAGAAGGATTTGTAATAGAGAATAAATATTGGTTGATTGCGTTCAAATGTTTAACGAATTGATGTCAGAGCGAAGAGTAAGGAGATCAGTTATATAGGAAGGTTTTCTATTTTTTTATTTATTTATTTAAAGAAATTTACAACTGTATTAAATAAATACAACAAGTAAATAGGCTTTATATATGATTAGTACACTGATAGTCTGAGAAGAAACTACCCATTGGTAGCACTCCAATGTCTTATGTTAGAAGGTCTCTTGGCCATCTTCTTTTAAGGCGCCTCGGTGGTTGTCGGGAATAGATATGGAGGAGAGGTCACGGATAAGCGGTTTGAGTGGGCAGGGAGTTTGGAATGAAAAGAGGTATATCTGTAACGGGCAAGTCTTCAACTAATGGATATTTAGGTCTTTATAGATGATTTTATTAGTAACAAAGTAAGGAGCATTGAGGATTTTACGAAGGATTTGGACTGCAAGGAATGTCTATTTATTAAGGTTCGGAATATGTAAGAGCTATGGAAGATTGTCGTCGAAAAGAAGGATAAAGCGTCTCTAACTCGGTATAATATCCTGAAATATGATCACGTATACGTGCACCAAAAATAAATTTTATAAAACAATTCATAAGACGTTTTAATTTCCTTATTTAAGTCCTACATACACAGGCAACCTTAGTCAAAGTTAGGGAAGATAACAGAAGAAACAAGTAGCTGACCGGTTTTTAAAGGAAAGGATTTACGGAATCTATAGAGTTGTTTAAGCGTGGAAATGTATTTTCGGGATATTTCGAATACATGGTAATTCCCGGATAGGTTTTAGTTAAAGATGACTACGAGGTTATAACAGTTTTCAGAATTGGATAGGGGCTTTATGTATAAAGAGCAACGGGTAGTACGAAAGGGAATTCAAGGTTAGTTTGAGTCAATGAGTATTGCTTTGGTTTAACCAGCATTGAGCTGGAACTTTATTGAGATGCCACCAAGTATCATTCCAAGTTATTCTTGGAGGAGCCGTGCAAAGAAAGAAGTCATACTCTTCTCTCAATGGACAGGATAACTAAGAGAACGGTGACAGTACTGTCAACAGGACACTGCCATCTTAATAAGCATCTTAACAGAATGGGGGTAATAGGCTCACCGATTTGCAAATTCCGCAAGAGAAAAAAAAGAATTGCCTATCATGAGGTTTTACAACAATCATCATATTTCTGATCCTAACGTCTGCGAACCGATTTTGTATACTTACATTTTAGCCAGATCTGCAAACGCAGTTGGCATGTATCAATAGGAAACTGTACAGTGCACAATAAGCCTACTCGAAGATGCAGAGAATATCGTACATCGTTTTACTCAATTTTGAATCTTTTAAACGTAAAGTAATGTCCTCTGAGTTAGCCCAGACATTATTAGTGTAATTAATTTAATATATAAAATAGTTTTTATCGTTGTTTCGTGGATTTTTTTCATTCCCAGATTTATAACGGTTACATACAGCGCTTGCTGAAGGAATCGAAGTCACACAATCTGATAATTAAAGAACACAAATGGAATGAAATTTCAATCCTGAGACGGGCATCACCAATTGAAACGACAGACGAAGGCCCAATGGCGTAACCGTCGTGATCTCAACTAAAACAAAATATTAATGAACCGTGATGTGACGTAATCAAGGCCAATCACCAAATCCAAGCGATGAAGTTTCGAAATGAAGAAGTCGCAATTTCAGTTAAGAGTTAAGGGGTACAATGGAAAATAAAATAAATAAACATCACGTGTCAAAGAAACAACGCAGCACAAGAGTAAAAATCTGGTGCAGGCAACACACGACTTTCACTTATCTCCGTTTTTAGAATCAATTAAAGAATTTTCAAATGCAGTTAGAGATAAAAATGAGTGAAACCATTAAAGAATTAATTAAATGGAATTTCTATAAAAACATGTGTTTTATTAAAAAAATCTATTATATTATTATCCAAAATAATCACTTAGTTTTATCGTCTTTTCATCACTCTCTACTAACTTATAAAAGCTTGTGTATAAGATAGTATTTTTTCTAAAATCTCAAGCTTCCCAACGGTATATCATACATGTATATTGCTGTTCTTATGTTCAAAAAACAAAAATTGCAGAAAAAATATATTTTTTTAGTTTTCTCCTTTAGTTGGGTATCGAATTCAATCAATTTATATATTTACCTGTTTTTCATCAGTGGTAACAAGATAATATAGTTATATTTATAGAATCAACCAAATTAAAGGTACTTTAGAGAAAGAAAATTTAAAATATTGGTATCTAAGCCTTGTCAGACCGTTTTAATCCGAATTGGCTGGTCGCTCTTCTGGTAAGCTGCTTTTGATGAAAAAGATTTTGTAATGTCTCGGGCGTGTAGTTGTCTTAATTATTTAATTTCAGTCTCATAGGACTTACCGTTTCCGCCCTGGAGTTAACACACACAGTTTTTTTTTTCCGGGACTTGCTTATTTGGACTCAGGGGACCCTAAAATATATATTTCCGTTGAAAACTAGAATTCGAAAATTTTCACGATCGCAATACTTTCCCTTACTATATATAGTAAGTGAAAGTTAAAATACACGTTACATGTATTATGTATACTTTCAAAGAGGGAGTTAAGGTTAAAAAAAAATTAAGTAATATAAAGATTAAGTATTTATACAGGTTTAATCAATTAATATAATCATTGGTAATAGAATATTGGTAATAAAAATATATAGATGATTTTTTTTTTTTTTTTAAACTATCGATAGAATATTCTATCTCCACTGAACATAAGATAGCATTTCCTTTTCAAACAAGATGATGAATTAACCAATACATTTAAAATATTTAAATATATATAAGAACTCATACTGGGAGACCTAAAGGAGTAGTCCACAAGCCGAACCGGATATCCGGGAACCAAGCACGCAAGCCTAGACACTCAAGACTGAGGCACTAGTACTGCTGTAGTACATACACTTAAATAACACAGCAGCTAATTACAAAAAAATCTGGTGCGGGCAACACACGACTTTTACTTACCTCCGTTTTTAAAATCGATTAAAGAATTTTCAAATACAGTAAGAGATCAAAATGAGTGAAACCATTAAAGAATTAATTAAATGGAATTCCTATAAAAACATGTGTTTTATTAAAAAATCTATTATATTATTATCTAAAACAGTCACTTAGTTTTATCGGTTTTTTTATCACTCTCTATTAAATTTTAAAAGCTTGTGTAAGAGATAATGTTTTTTATAAAATCTTTAGCTTTCCAGCGGTATATCATACATGTATATTACTGTTCTCATGTTCAAAAACGAAAGATTGCATTAAAAAATATATTTTTTCTGTTTTCTCCTTTAGTTGGGTATCGAATTTATTCAATTTATATATTTACCTGTTTTTCATCAGCGTTAACAAGATAATATAGTTATTTTTATTGAATCTACAAAACTAAAGGTAGTTTAGGGATAGAAAATTTAAAATATCGGCATTTAAGCCCTGTCAGACCATTTTAATCAGAATAAAACCTACGTGATATTAAAGCCCATTAAATTTGACATCGATATAGCGAGTTTAATCAAAATCATCCGAACCGCTTTCGAGAAAATCGAAAGAAGGTGCAAAATGCATGGTATAAAGTGGCTCTTCTAGTAAGCTCATTTTGATGAAAAACGTTCTGTCACGTCTCGGGCGTATAGTTGTCTTAAATATGAAATTTCAGTTTCATAGGACCTACCTTTTCCGCCCGGGAGTTACCACACACACACACACACACACACAGACCTTTTTTCGGGACTTGGTTATTTGGACTCAGGGGACCCTAAAACGTGTATTTCCGTTGAAAACTGGAATTCGAAAATGTTCACAATCGCAATACTTCCCCTTACTATATATAGTAAGTAAAAGTAAAAAACTGTTTTACGAAAAGATTGACAAAATAAAAACGAATAATGACAACATTTATAAAATTGAGAAAACTACTTACAGAACAATTTCAACTAAATAAATGGTACATACTTTTGTAAATTATACATCAAAATTATATTTGTAATTTTGGAAATATGAAAAAAGAAAAAAAAATCTGATATAAAAATATTTTTAATACAACAGGTTAATAATTAACCTGTTAAGAATTATTCTACGGATATGTAGTACAGAGAGCTCTGACGGAGCTATCTGTAAACACTACGACCCTCTACTTTCACCGATCGCCGCTAGGTATCAGCACTGTTGATATAACTAGAAGTGATTTAAGCGTTCTTTCTATTGTAGATTTAATATCTATAACTATTGTTATTACCTAAATTACATTACTTTGTATAGATGTATAGGCTTAATTAAGTATTAGTTGTTTATTGGCTCAGTATTGGATCACAAATCCAATAAATGATCTGATTAAATTTATAATATTGTAATTCCGTGAAAAATAAATAATAATAATAAATAAAAATTAAGGATCTCTATAATTTAATATTTCAAAAACGAGGAAGCATTTCACTCATAATAATATAATAAGACTATTCAATAAAAAAACATGTTTCTATTGAAAGTCGATTTAATTAATTCTATAACTACTCCGCCTAAGAGGACAACTCCGAAGGAGAACCCGTGTAGATAGAACTCGTCAACCAGGGGATGGCAGTCTGTCTAAGGAAAGGAAAATCCTGAAAGAAAACCCCGGTCCTCCAGGTTGGGGGTTATCGTTTGGGTTAGCTGCTCAACGGTGTACAATTTGCTTTGTTAAACAAAGTCAAAATGGAGACTCGGATTCGGACGGATTATATGGAAAAAGACATTGGAAACGGACACGGACCCTTCATATTTTTACCTCTAAAAGTATTAAAAATTGTCAAATTGATTTCAACAATGAGGGTAAGTTAAAGCCCTGTGTTGCGAGAACCAGTTGAAAGTAACAATAGCTTGAAAATAAGATAATATTTGATTAAAATAAAAAGAATTAAGGCAAAAGTTATAGATATTTTTTTGTCCGTATATCTAAATTATGATATACCAATAATGACACTAACACAGAACAGGCACAGTTATCGAACTGATATATAGGGAACGCCTACAGCGAGCATCACTACGTCAAGTACCACAATAGAGTCAAGTCATATTTATGTTTATTCATTTTGTTTAATATTTCGAAACCTGGTTTAATAAACTATTATATAATATTAATTAATTAACAACAGGGTTGGAAGCTATTACGTTATCATCCCATTGACGCTGCTTCTCACAATTATTATTCACATTAATAAGCAGATTCAAAAATGATTAGATGGGCTGTCCTACTATTACCGTTCTGTGTACTTGTCACGGCATTCTATGAAACGGATGGAATTCCACAGGCTTTCGTGGATCTGGCCACGGAAATCAACAACAACAAGAACGTACCAAAAGACTACAAATTTGTAAGTAATTTCAAAATAATCATATAGTATTAAAAATAAATAAAAAAATCTGGTGCACGGAACACGCGAGTTTCATTTAACTCCGTTGCCAAAAACAATTCAAGAATTTGTAGATACAGTTTGAGATGAAACAAGTTTGGAGAACTTGATTATATTGAGTTACGAGAAAAACACGAGTTTTACTAAATAATCTATTTTATTATAATCGACAACAATTAGTAGATTTTATCGGTTTTTCATTACTCAAAACTAACTTTTACAGCTTTAAGTATGACATTATATTTTTTCTAAAATCTTTAGCATTCCAACGGTAATTATACATCTATATTACTGTCCTTATGTCCAAAAACATAAAAAATGTATAAAACGTTATCTATGCTCTTTTCTAGAAGGAATTAGTCCGGGTGGCGGTCAGTGAATGAAAAAATTGCGTAGTTTCAACCATTTATTTTCTGCCAACATTTCGACCCCTATTGTGGGTCAGCATCAGGACGAATAGTATAGGCTAATGGAAACCATAACTTGGTCATCAAAATAGACGCACCAGAAGAGCCACTATATACAATGGCATTTCGCACCTTTTTACAATTTTTTTCAGTAACCGCTGTAATTTCAATTACACTCACAATATCGATGTAAAATTTAATGGGCTTTGATATCATGAAGGTCCCTGATTGAAATAGTCTGACAGGACTTATATGCCAAATTTTATAATTTTCTTTCTCTAAAGTAACTTTAATTTTGTAAATTGGAAAAAAAAAACAAAAAAAAAAAATTTCCTCTTGTTAGCATTGATAAAAAAATGCGTAAATATACATGTCAAACAAATTTAAAAAATAAACTCAAGAAGAAAATTGAAAAAAATATTTGTATAGATAATTTGTTTCCACCTGAACATAAGAATAGTAACATAGATGTATAAATACATCATTAGTAAGCTATATATTTGTTGAAAGAATGTAATATTTTTTACGAAGTTATGGAAAATAACGTAAATTTACGAATAGGGCATAAAGTTAAGTGATTATCATATAAAACAATTTTATATCATATAATCTACAACAGAAAATATTTTTAAACTTTTAAGAATATTTTTAAAACAAACTTTTTTTCTACTGTAACTTGATTTAAGAGTTCTTAAGTTAATTTTAATAGCCAAAGTAAGTGAAAGTAGAGTGTTTTATTTATGTATAATAAAAGCATCATTTACATTAAACGTATACCAGATTAAAAGAAAACTCTAATATGCAATAAAAAAATAAAAAATAAATATAAATATTTTTTTCTTAGTTTTTAAACACCTTTATATATTACTCAGAAGCATATTTATATAATAATTATCTTTACTATAATAGCAACTAAATATATGTTAATGTGCCAATAATAAATTTTCAAGTCAGAATATTAAATAAATTGTTTTGATTATATCAGACAGAAATTAAATTAACAATCTTGATGTATGTTTGATAATATAAAGCAGGCTACAACTAGTTCTTGAAAAATAAATAGACTAATTTAATATAATTAATAAAGATATTATTATATCTTTTACAATAATATTAAGAACTAATTTATATTATATTATATCTTATATTATATACAATCTTTTTTTTTATTATTATTAATTTAGGAACCTGAGACAGATCACATAGATGAAAATATGTTCGATATACTATTGGCATCTCATCCATTTCATTCTGAGGATAGGAGACAGATGCGAGATAATGTCCGAAAAACTAAGAAGGTATTTTCTAATTTAATTAAATTTGGTTTTATTTGTATAATAAATCATAACAAATTCCAAATAAATAATAAAATAAACTATTCATTTTTCAGACTTGGAGACAGAGAAAGGTCAAACCGCATACATTGCCGAGTCTATAAGAAAACTTTTATAAGTTGGGATACAAATATTTAATTTCGAACATTCTAATTCTCATAAACACAGAATCTGAACTGCATAATTTAAGTACAAATATATATAATTTGAATGAATATATGTAACAGTAATGTTAGAATTTTAAATTAAAATTAAAACTATTATACGATAAAAAAGATGAATTTTCAGGTATTATCTTGTAAATAAATAATAAAATAATTTTTACTATGAAATCAATTTTTATTTCACCCTTATTTCAGAACTAGGGATAACCCATTTGATAGCAACACGTTAATTAAAGTAATAAGTTACTAAAAAAAAAGTAAGAAATTATCTATTGATGCAATTAAATAATGACATAAATATTAACATAAAATATTTAGAAAAAATATACATATAACTACTACACTTTTCAATAATAATCAACATTTGGCTATAAATAAAAACATATTTTGTCCTCTTATTTTTATTATCCATAAATACTATTAAAATATAAATGGTTAATTTGTTGAAACTTTTGATTTCGAAAGTAGATGAAAATTACGTTAAAATTTTTTTAGCAATTTGGATTGAGGGGTTTAGTTGCTACTAGCAACAAAGCCATTCAATCCAATATTTATAACTAATAAAAATATAATCACTAGGGCATTAATTTTTATTATACACCATAAAGAACATATTAACTGAAATACCCCTTGGATAATGTGGGGTAATTCAAGCTAATATTATCGCATTAAGTTCAAAATTATACAATAGAACCTAACTTCTAATTTATCGCTTTAATTGCAATTATAATCCTAAATTAAATTAAGCCAGTATTTAGTTGTTAATAAAAACAACCATAAATAATAAGATATATGCCGCCAATCATTCATTTATAGTTCTATTACACCACTGTACAAAATTGAATTTATCGCTTTCATAAACATTTGTGAAAGTAAGAGATGGTCTCTTCAATTAATTGTTTACAATAACCGTAACTAATTTTGAAATTGCTATGGTAAAAATGTCTTGCATTTCAAATAGTATACCATTAAAACAGAGAATAATTAAGACATTTTTTTTCAACAACATTAATTAATAATATTATCATTATTATTACAGATGGATGAGATTAACGGTGCGCACTTAAAGAAAAACTTATTTCATTTTGTACCGGCGTTTTGGCCTACATTGTGTGCCTTCATCAGAGCTACTAAAACAAAATAACAACCAATATATGTATTTATGTTTGTATGATGTAATGAAGGCACATAATATAGGCCGAAACGTGGGCATAAATATTCCTCAACGTTCAACAATAACTCAAATATTATTATTACTACTATTTGAAAGTCTGAAGATGGGATAGCTGTAGACAAGTTTATTTAACCCATGAAGTCATTTACCATTGTCATTTTTGAAATGAAATTTACCAAGTCCATCATTTTAAAAAATATAACTGCAATTGTGGTACTGAATTCAGTTATTATATTTTTGAAAATAACTTACTTGTTAATTCTGAAAATACAATAACTGATATTAGTTCCTCAATAGAAGCTAATATATTAACATAACTGATATTTGTTATTTTATATATTATAAATGATATTGGAGATTGACTGCTTTGGTTAAAAATAACAAGTGTGTAATTTTCGAAAATATAATAAAAATGATGAGAAGAAAGCAATATAATATTCCTTAATTTATTTATTTTTTTAATTTACTTGCTTAGTTTTGCTATTATTTAATTAATTTATGTAGTTTGTAAGTACTATATTAAAGAATAGCTTTATTACCATTTTATTTATTTTCATATTTTAACTTCCTTAAATTAAACCAATAAATAACTTCCTTAACCTATCATAATTTATTTTATAATTATTTATTCCTGCTTAAAATTGTCTTTATTATTTGTATTTTATTAATAAAAAATTATTACTGATTTATATTAATTAATTAATATTTTTCTTATTAATCTCGCTTTTTAAATTTGTATTCTATAATTGTTTGTGATTAATTAATTTATTTTTTGTAAGTGCGAAAAGTGTAATGTTTTATTACTATTAATGATAGTTATTAATTGAGACTAACTGTTATATTCGACAATTAAAATAGGCTCATCTCTTCGTGTTATTTTCAACCATCATTACTCCATACCCTATTCACCAATAGACCGTAATCTACTCGGTCCATCTATATAAGAAACCCATCTTTTAGGTCTTTACACTACCCATAAAAATGTTCGTAAAGCCATTTTCTCGAGTGACCAATTTAACCAGATTAAGTCATTACTTATCCCATCAAAAACGTTAAAGGTCAAAACAGATTGGTCCCATTTACCCACGTGATGTAATGTGCACCAACATTTTGAAAATTATGTAGGAGGCGGTCTGCGGTTGGTTCAAAATTACTGTCAGGAACCAAAATGATAATGTAAAACCAGAACCGGAAACGAAAAATCGTTTTTGTCTATCCCAATTAATTCCGTATTAAACTCAATATTACAGCATTTGTAGATGCAGTAGAGGAAAATATGTTTAAAAAAATACTTTGAAATTAATACCATAAAATTATAAAAATTCACCTGTTAAAAAAACGTAAAACTATTATTAAATCTTTTTTTAAAGAAATTTATTTGGTCGGGAAAAATTCCAAAGCTAAAAAAATTACATTTAATTATTTTTTTAATATTAATGACTCAAGTAAGTAAAAGCTCATTAATCTTTTTTTTTTTACTTTTTTTCATTTTTCATACTCTTTTAAAGACGACGTTGTAATTTGAATGACATAAAATAGGATTTCAGTAATCATTTAAATGTAGATGGAAAGAATGTAATACTTCCGATATATATATATATATATATATATATATATATATATATATATATATATATATATATATTTACATCTACCAACAGGCGAAGGATCTGTTTTACCAGATGTTAAATTTAAAAAAAAAATTAAATTATAGTAATTAAAATAATAATAATGATTTAAATTCAAACTAATAGGCAATGTACTACATACCAACTTAATTGATATAAAAAAAACAACATACAATAATTGATATAAAAAAAAACAACATACAATAATAATATTACAAAAAAAAAAGAAGAAAAATTACACAATTAGTCATAAATATAAATATACAAATATACACCTATAAAATTATTTTGTAAAGAAAAAAAAAAGAGATAGAAACAGGAAGAAAAAGAAAAAAGAAAAATCAGCCTCAGCTCTGATTCATTTCAAATTACATCTAAGAACAAAAAAACTATAATTTTGCACTAATTTTTTTATATAAAAAAATAAAACTAAATGACACACACATATATCTATATATATATATAAAATGATTAAATAACTGAAAAATGGTTCCTCAAGATGTAGCCTGTGTGAGTCAACAAACAACTGGAACCAAGCTCCACTATATTACTATCTAAGAGAGTCCCCGAGTTATGAAACATACCGAGTTGGGTGTTCTATTTTTCTAAACTGTTTTCTTTCTTTCTTTATTTTTTATTTGTATACTGGTATAAAACATTTTAACTATAGAAATCGATAAGGACAATGAAAATTTAATTTTTATTTAGACATGTCAGGAAACTAAACATCAATAAATTGATAAGTTAGTAACAGAAAATTAAGAAAAGTTAACGTTTAACTTATTTCTCACATCACAACACATAGATAATAAAATTTTTGTATACTGGAAACGGTGTAGTAAATAGTAAACGAAATATTGGGTATTTGAAGTAGATAAAAAAAAAAAAATCAACTTTTATAAAAAAAAAATGAAAATACTTTTAACTATGTTACATGGCTGGTCAACAACTTTAAAACATCAATAACAATATTTCTTCTGCAATATAAATTTTATGTAATATGTACATATATAAAGATATAATTTTTTTTTAATTTTTATTTTATATAAAACTTTATTTTATAAAAATAAAATAAATTAATTATTTATTCTTGCATCTTTGGTAAATATAAAATCTATAAATTAAAAGAATAAATATTGAGTAATAGAATTTGCAAAACTTACTCAGTTTATGGTTTATCTGAATTTCGCAATACGCTATAAGGAAAACACTATCGTTTCGGTAAAAGAATTTCTAAGTATTCACCCAGAAAATATGAAAATAGATGTTACTATGGAGAAATACCATGGAAATAACATCGGAAAATACCATGTCCAGTTCAAAGATGATGTTTATTATTTATGGAGTAATATTTATAATATAAAATAGTAACAAAAAAACCAATGAAAATGCTTTAAATAATTATTTTATGGATAGTTAAATATAGTAATTTATTTTTACGATCAGCCAATTATTGAAAATGTTATTCAATAAAAAAAACACACAAAGCCAAAACTAACAGCTTTGTAGAAAGACATTGGGATAATATATGCAAGAAAAAAAATATTAATCACAATCCAAAAAAACATTTATTTTCAGTGAATTTTTTTTTTTTTAATGTAACAGCAAACTTGTCACTATAGGATTTCACAACATCGGTAAATCTCCCTTAGATGAAAAAAAATACAACTGAAGCGCTGTGAAACCTCAATATAAACCCCCATCAATTACATCGAATTAACCGAAGCTATGAGAAGTAAAATGGAGTGACCCTGTGAAAAATACAATGGGAGCATCACATGATATATAAACAACGCACCTGCATCTAGAACCTAGTTTGTCTCCTTCGTGAGGTGGTTACTAACAGGGTTTATCTCAATTATATTATTAATTACATTATATTTTAATAGATAATAATTTGTGATTCACAAAATAAGTGACAGATAAAAAGGAGGGCTCTTAAACATTTTTCTTTGGTATGTATCATTATACTTTTTTTTACGATTTAATATTATATTTTATTATGATTGAAGAGGCCATTCGCTTATTATATTCAAGATCATTCAATAAAAATGTGTATGTGTGTATATATCAAACAATTACACTGTCGTGTTTTATCATTAATTGGTGACTATAGTTTGTTTTGTGCATTTTATTCTCAGTTTCAAAAATTTATCAGAAAGCTTAAAAAGAATGAGTTAAACAAAACTAAAATATGACTAGGATGTTACAACAAATTGTTCACTCAAATCAAAATATATATAATCGATTTTATATTTATAAAGTAATGTAAATTACAGTGTACAATAACAGTCCGGAATCCAGTTTTTTGGTGGGAAACAAATCCTCTATAATTATAAAACCAAGAAAATAATTGAAAACATAATAATAATGAACAAGTCCTGTTTATTGGCACATTATATTATATATATATTATATATATATATATATTATATATTATATATATATATATATATTATACATACATACACACACACTCACTCAAAAAAATTTCCATATAGCATGCTTTTATTTTGCAGAGCTATTTATTTTCAACTTGACAATTTCCTAATGCACAAATTAATAATACTAATATTAGATAAAAAATATATTCATTTACTGTATTTTCATTTCATCATTAACATAAAACGAGGCAGAATGTCATTTGTTAACGATATGTCAAAAAAGTTTCACTCTTTTATAAATAATATTCACTCTGTCAATATTAATTCTATTTGTTGTACTATGATCGTCTTTAAAGTGTTACATATATAAATTTTAATTCGATAAAATCTTAGTTCAGTATTAACTTTACTTGGGCCTGGGAAACTGATTTATTTTCAATATGGGCGTTTCTCGTGATTTAAGAGAGCTTATCTATAGAAATAATTGCATATCTTTTGAATAAATCACATAATGTACAGTGTGGACTACAAAGACATACAGAGTTAAAATCTTTGGAGGATTGAACACGTGCTGGAAGACAGGATATGGGAGAATCGCCAGAGACGAGCGTTGAAGTGTATGCAAATCCTCACACTACCGACACCTCAATGGCCATCAGAATAGATCAGCCCACCCAGAAACAGTGAGACATATTCTAAGAGGGATAGGACACAGTGGTCCAGTAGCAAGAAGAAAGCCCTTCTTTAGTATGTTAAACCAGAAAAAGCGGCTGTGATTTGCTAAGTTAATTTGCTAAGTTTGAGTTTGTAAATTAATCCAAAAATCTCTGGAAAAGGGTCATATTTTCTTAGGAATCCAAATTTAATATTTTTGGGCCAGATGGAAGGTCAAAATTGAGGAGGAATTTTATTTATAATTTATTATAAATAAAAAGGATTTATTTATAGGTGTAAGGAAACTTTTTTGAGTAAGTGAATATGTGTATATGTATATGTAATATATATATATATATATATATATATATATTATATATATATATATATATATATATATACATCTATGACACACATAGATATAAGGGGTTTCCTCGCGTGACTTCCACGATACTACGCAGAAAGTGTGGTTATCTAAAATAGTAGGGGTAGGGAAAATGTAAGCAATTGAATACACCGCAAATAGCCCAATTAGGGAAATTTCCATTCTAAATAGTGTCCTCTTTATTAACAGAAAGGAAATGCTAAGTGTGTGGTTAAGAAATGATTAACTACCATTTAATAATTGCAGGGTGGTCGTATGTATTCGAATGTAAGAGAAATAAATTTTGTAAAAATGTCAAATCATACAATCCCTAAACCAAAATGATTTAGATATAGCAAGTTTTCTAAACGATGTGTTCCTTACATTTATTGTGGTGCTGGTATATTCAGTGTAACAAGTATATTCATAACCATTAGCGATTATTAAGGTTTATGAAAACAAAATGTGTGTGTAATATTTTTCTGAATTTAATTAGGTAACGCAATAGTAAAGAGAGGCCAAGATGAAACTAAGATTACCTGTCTTCTTCATGACTTTGGTCATTTGTCAGGGGCAGAACGAAATTTTGGACAATGGTAAGAACGACATTTTGGACAATGACAAGATCGAAAATGATTTACAAAGTATCAAGGAAACTCTCCAACCAAACGTGAATGTATGTTACTTTGTCTCTAATATAAATAGTTTAAAATAATTTTGCTATTGTTAAACCCAAAAAAGGTAGATAATTGACTCATTAAATAAAAAATGAATATTTGATTTTATATCAATTATTATTATAGAAGAGTAATTTTAATAATGAATGTATATTCGGAACAATCTCTTCTTTTTCTGAAGATGAGGCATAAGAAGTACCTCGAAACGTAGCAGTTTTATAATCATAGTTTATATATGTTATGGTAAATAAATATATAAATAAAAAGAAGAGATTGTTCCGAATAATACATTCTTAATAAATATTTTATTTTTAAATAGAAAAAGGCATTCTAAAAGATGTAGGCTATTAATAAGCAGAAATAAAAACACGATATTATTTTTAATATACCAAGTTATATAGATATTATTTTACTTATGCTTTTTTTTATTTTGTTTTTTAAATATTCTATGGGCGAGCGGCGTCGTCTAGTGGATTCACTAGTCGACTATTCAACGAGCCCTGGGTTCGAATCCCGGCTGGGGAAGAATATTATTATTCTGTTGATTCTGCCGGGGGAGGGGGCGACCAAGGGCATGGAGACCCTCCTAGGGCAGACCCAGCCTCTAGAAGGTGGGTACCCAAATAATTGGAGAAAAACCTGGCGGCTGAGCGTGATCTAGGCCTAATCACCTCATAGCACGGCCGTTGGCCTAGAAACAGTACGAATCCCTCTATATGTACTGAGCCCAAGACTTCATGGGTTGTAGTGGTACAGGATCAATTCACTGTAACAATATATCTCCATAATAATGAAGATCACATACAGTTCTAATCTGTACAGTATGCATAAGTAGAATGTATATAGATTAGTAGTAAATATGTAAATGTAGAAAACGAAGGAATTTCTTGTACTATTACAATATATACATTTTTTTAAATCTTGGTTACAATTTATTATATAAAAACTAAGCTTTATTATTTTTTTTTTATGATAAATTATCGAAATACATTAAAATATACTTAGCATTCTATAATATATAGATGAAATGCGGTTCAGTGATTATATACGAAGAAAGGTAGTACCACCAACTATTATTGAAAGTGATGAACCAACTCACATAATATTGCAGGTAAAAAAACAGAAAACCAATGTTTCAAAGTGCAAATTAAAAAAAAAAAAAAATGAATTTTAATGTTTTCTTATTTTTCTATTTTCAAGACTTTGACGTCAGATATGGTCCAAGCTGAACTAGTAGATGGGGAACCCGATGAGGTAGTCTAAATATTTATTTTATCAAACCAAAATATTGATTTTAAAACAATACAGGTGTGATTTCTGTTTTATAATTTAAGATACACCTACATATAAGTAAGAGTAGTTCAATTTTGTATTTTATGATATATTTGCAAATCAAAAAAATTTTGCAACACACGAATTTGACTTATCTCGGCTGTTAAAACCAATTTTAGAACCATTTAATAAACTTAAATTTAAAAATAAAAAGTTTATTTGAATATTACATTACATTAAGCTTACATTACCTTTTACAAATTTGTATATAAGATAATATTTTTTCTTAAATCGCTAGCTTTCCAAGGGTATATTATACATTTGTTCTTAGTTTCAAAAAAACAAAATTACATTTACAAAATATTTCTTCTCTCCTTTAACTGGGGATAGAATTCGTTCAACTTCGTTTATATTTAACAGCTTTTAATTTTAAAAACTTGATATGAGTATTTTTTCTGAATCTATAAAATTAATGGCACTTTAGAATAAAATAATTTAAAATATTGGCATTTAAGCTCTGTCAGACTATTTTAATCAGAAATAAGCCTACATGATATTGAAGCCTATTATAATTTACACTGATATGGCGAGTTTACCTGCAGTCGTTAGAGCTGTTTTTGAGAAAATCGTAAAAGGTGCAAAATGCATGGTTTAAAGTAGCACTTCCAGTCAGCCGATTTTAGTGAAAAAGTTGCTGTAACATCTCTGCCGTATAGAGTCCTAAATATGAAATTTCATTTTTAAAGGACTTCTAGTTTTCGCGAGCAGATACACACACATAAACCTTTTTTTCGGAACTTGCTTATTTGGATTCAGGTAAAACGAAAACGCGCATTTAGGTTGAAATCAATTTATTAGCGATCTGACAATGCAATAAATATTACTCTAAAACTACTGGATCTTCTTTTGATTTTGGTTTATTATTTTCGATATAAAATCTCCATAGTCTATAAAGAAAAAGAAACTACCTCTCAAAGTGTAATGTGTCTCGTTTTAAGTTAATCCTTATAATAAGATAATAATTAAGATAATAAGACGTATAATCCAAATATCTTATTTAAAAAAAAAAAAAGTTCATACGGAGTGAAAATTTAAGAAATAGTATTTTACGGTTTAAATTTCCTAATAAAAAAAAAAAAATTAAACAGTCCTAAGTAGTCATTTTTAAAATTAATTTAATTACAATTATTACAAGATATTGATCATAACTTTTTATTTAGGCTGGGGAAGGTGCAAGACAGAAAAGAAGTACGGGAAGAGTCGTAAGACTATGCAACAGAAGAAGGAGGAGGCGATGTCGCTATGTCATTGTAGTCAACGGAAGAAATAGATATTAAAACATATAATAAATGTAAACAATATTATCTCTATTATGAAAAATAAACTAACCTTAAAAAAAAAAAATCAATATTTTTAGAGAATTTAAAAATTAACTACAAGGGCAATGGATCAATAAATAAAAAATGGAATATAAATAACTGATTAACATTATATTGTAATACAAATTAACAAGGATACATAGGTTTATTAACAAAATATTATCTTAATGCATCTCTATTAAATGCTAGTATACTAACATAAAATAATAATATCATGTATGTAAGGAAAATAAATCAATAATATTTTTAAAAAAAGTTTTTTAACCTTGATACATTTTAAGTTAGTTAATAATTATTTTTTATAGTTTTACTGTCTGGAATATTTATTTATTCTAATGTTTTCAATTTTGATAGAGAATTTCCTAATATATTTATCCCAAACTTAACATAGTAAGTATACCACTGCATTCCGACTAGAACATGAGTGACTTAATATAGTATGGAATATGTTTTAATATAGATTTAGTATAATAATATGAAAATATGTTCCCTCCTGAATGGTTAATTCCAAGGAAAATCTCTTGGCAACCGTATCAAAAGTTGTAGGGGTGGGTTACACGTATTGGTGGTTGATTTAGTGTTTAGGCTGATGGATCATGTTCTAAGTAAGTCTGTCGTGGAAATTATTATTAATTCTGTAGCAGTATCTGAAATTGTGAGCAGGTCCAATTCCTTGTGAAGCAATTCGTATGTCACATATTTATTTATAAGTTGAAGTGTTAAGAAATTAATTAACTAACTAATTCCTTATTTAGAATAAGTATGCCGTGTATTATATTTGGGTAGCATAATGAGGAATAAAGCTTTTTGGTTTATTATTTTTAATAATGACTCTTTGTAATCGACCAAAAAAAAAAAAAAAAAGTATTACCCCAGTTTAAAATTTGAGGGCTTACGTTTCGAAAAGCAAAGAATCCGAATAACGAATAAAAACAAATCCGTTTGTCCCCCGTCCGCCGTTCTCCGAAGCTACTCGACCAATTTTTTTGGAATGCCACAAAAATACTAGAGTATGCAACATTGATCCTAAAATATAGACGTTGATACCAATTGGTTATTTTTTAAATGGCGGCCGATTAAAAGTGATATAATTCAATAACTCCGTTATTTTTGAAAATAGACAAAATAATTATTAGTGTTTACTGACAAAAAAAAAACGCGAATAATTATAACAAAGAGAAAAATAAAAGAAAAAAATTGAAATTTTATCTATAAATACGCCCATAACACAGTTTTTTCTCTCTCTCTCTCACCCATAATTTCCGTTGAACTTTGTAAGCAAAATTTAAAGTATAACTTCTCAGTAAACTGAAAAATTAGAATTATAAAACTAAATACAAATGGGGAGGTATTGGTTTATTCTGTAATGTAATCCTGTTTTTGTTTAAAAATAATTATAATAAATGCATATTTAAAAAAATAAGAAATTTCATAGGAATGATGATTTATTTTCATTCAATGTTTAGTATACTTCTGTATATTTCTACTTTTGAATGATACGAGTATAAATTAATTTATTTATGACATTGAGCGAAAAATCCTCACTGGGATAATTTATGCCATAGAAGCTAAAAACTTCTTGGACAAATAAAATCAATAATTACACCACGTTTTCTAAGAATAATAAGTAATAAGGATTCATTCATGATGTGAAAAACATAGTGACTGACTGTCAACCCTAGGGTATATAAACGTATACCCCAAACTAGCAAGACAGTCCACAGGTCATCTCTGGAAGATAGAAGATAACAGAAAGGTAAATAGGCATATTTTTCTATAGTTAAATAAAAATTAACAATAACATAAACATTGTTTAATAATCTTATTAGCACCATGCAAAAATTATATCATAAAATTGATAATTAGAATTTTTAATCACCCGTACTTTAGGTTAGAAAAACAAAAAAAAAACTCTAATTCAAATTGTGATTTTTTTTTGGTATGGACTGCAAATAATAATAATAATAGCACTAAAAAAGTTCGTTTATGACTAATTTAATCTGAGAGTTTGCATTTTTAAAAAACATAAATTTAGTATTTCTAATACCATTTACCATTTATGCCATGAATATAGCACCTTTTTTACGATTTTCCCAAAAATAGCTGTAACGATTTTGATCAAAATAGCTATATCGATGTAAAATTTACCGGTCTTTAATATCATAAAGGTTTCATTCTGATTGAAAATTGGAAGGGCTTAAATATCGATATTTGAACATTTCTTCCTCTGAAGCACCTTTAGTTTTGAAGATTTTAATCTGATTATCATCTTATTATATATAATAAAAAAAGGGCTAAGTATAAAATTTAAACGAATTTGATGACGAATAGGGCCTTAACTTAAGAGATTATTGAAAATAATTTAATATTGTTTTATTATTTAATCTAAAATATATGTTTCTAACGAAAAATAATATAATTATTTTGACTTTACTCAAGTTTAACTTTGTTTTATAGTTTTTAAATTTATTTGAAAAACCGAGATAAGTTAAAATCGTGTGTTGCCCGCAACAATATAAAGCATGATGATAGCCATTAACTTTTACAAAGTTATACAAACAAGTTACATGGTAGTATAACAACATACAACTGACTTGTAATATATTTATTTTGTTTCAAGATGAAATCCTTGTCCCTGGTTATTCTGATGGCTGCGATTGCCACAATTTCGCAGGCCTTTCCTCATCCAGAAATATCTTCAGAACTAGAAGGAATCGTTGAAGATGAAAAACCAACTCAGATACTACACCATTTGGTGAGTATGTTCAAAGACATCAGAACAAACATAAACATACATTCATTAATTTATTATAATAAATAATTGATATATTATATTAATTATAATAATGAAATTGATCAACAGTTGAGAAATATATGAACAGTGAAATCTCAACAATTAATACAATTTGGGCGGTGCCAAGTCCTAAGCATTCTCCAAGGCAGATAAATCGTATATAAAAAAATCTTTTAACAGAAAGTAAAAAGAACTAGTTTCAAGAATTCTTTTTGGTTTTCATTTTAAAATTAAAAAATTGTTTTCATATTTCGGACAGAAAAGCATAACAATAGTAAAACTACTGATAATATCTCACTAAGAAAACATTTTTAAAATATGCCATGGAACTTGCATATTGTACTCATTAAACATTTGTAGGTTTAAAAAGACAGTGTAAAATTTAAAAAAAAAACAACTAAAAATGTCTGATAGACCCAGTTGTTTTTTTTTGTTTGTTGTTTTTTTGGTATGCCGGTCATAGTTTATTATATTAGAATTGTTTTTTTGAGCTATATCAATTTTTAATTAATATTTTTTTAACGTATTTTTAAAATTATACGTTAATGAAGAAAAGGTACTTTTATTTTTAATCAAAAATAGATGTTTAGTATATAAATAGCCTGTTTTACAGTCAATTAATTCCATTCAATTTTCTATGATTCCTGCAAATATTCAAATGAAATAAATAAAGAACCATTCTGTTGGATGACAGAGTAACGGAAAACCAAATGAAAATATATATTTATATATTTTTTCTTGAAATGCCAAAAGAAAAAATACAATACATTTACGTTATTATTTATTTTAATAATATGCATTTGCAATAATTAATAATATTCAATTGCCAAACAGAATAAACGGTACGCAGACCCACAAGAGCCATCTGAGATAATCGAAAGTGATGAACCTACAGACAGAATATTAATGGTAAATATTAAAGTATATTTACAGTAATTAAAAATAAAGTTACATGAATTATTAATAATTATAAAGTTATTATAGTTCATTTGAAACTAAATATCTTTTTATGTCATAGCGATTCTCCAAAGGAGAAGATGTAGCCGAGGTTGTTAATGAAGACTATCAGGTTAGACTTAATTATAGTGTCTTTTAATTTAAAATTAGAATAGCACTATTTATAGATGAAAAAAAATTTCTATATATTTATTAACACACATTTAATTTAAAAAAAAAATTCTTGGATTTTTTTATGTTTAACTTTAAGGCCTAATTTCTTATGATTATTATCAGATAAAACAATATTTCAATTTTTAATCTTCAGGTTCAAAAACAGGAAGGTCGCAGACACAAAAGGCGAACGAGGGCTGTTCTGATTCGAATTTGCAACAGGAGAACCAGAAGGTGTAAGAACATCCTCATAGTTAGAAGAAGCTGAACTATATAATATATACTATACTGCTTTAATAAATATATATGTATGTATGTATGTAATATATATAAATTTATTATAATATTTAGCTGATCAATAAAATGTTTTAATATCATAGCAATTTTTTTTTTAATTTATAAGAAATTATTATTATCATCATTATAAAAAAAAGATTTTATAAAAACCAAAAAAATATATTATAAAAAAAGTTTTTTTGGTGGTAAAAAATAAATAAATAAATAAATAAAAAAAAAAAAAATGCAGGCTATTTTTCTTTGTACTTCTGTATCATTTCGCTGCTTGGAAATAATTCAATCTTTACTAATATTTAAAAACGATATTTTCAAATAATTCCTTGTGAATTTCGAGCAGAAATAGTAAGTGCACCGTTTAACGTAGGTCCGACAAATTTCGAGAGAGCTCAACTAAGAAGAACGCAAACAAACATATTTATAATAAAATAATTTTGACAAACTTTGTGCCTCACGATTCTTTTCTGTCATATAAAATTGTAGAAGTCAGTAGAGATTATGACATCAGTAAACTTTAGTTGTTATTGATAATTTATACTTTTGGATAAATCAAACAGAGGTATAGAAACTAAAGCAAATTTAAACTGAAATTAAACGTTAAGTTTGAAAATTGTGATAAATTTAATAAATTAATTATTTTAAATGAATAGTTTTATATGAAATAGAAATTATTAATGAAGAGTCACTAGTATGAAAAAGTTGTCTTTTTGGTTCAAAACATTCTATAAGAGACATAAATATTATATATAAAATATTTCAAGAATAAAATATTTGGGCAGACAACTTGTAATAGGAAAAATATTTAAACAATATGTTGGCATAAAACATCAAAATTTGTCTACTATCGAAGATTTTCACATCACTTTTAATTCTATAATGTTTTTTAATATAATGTGTGATAAATACTGCTCTGAAATTATATTTATAACTTCCTAAATAATTTAACTTGTGTCATATCTTACTAAAGATTAGCCTTCGTTATCATGAATATTTATAAAGGCAGGAATAAAAATCAAGCTGAATTATTTGATTTCAAGTTTTAAAATTCTTATTTTAAAACTCTTAAAATCCTTATTTTTTTTTTTACCACAATATATTTCATACAACAAATGTTCAAATACACAGCCTTCTATGTCCAAGGTCACGGAATCACAGCAGGCAAATGGTCCTAAGAATTTTAAAGGAAGTACCGAATCCTTGGTTATGGCGAGCTTAGGAGAGGACATAATTTGGTGGTCCCAAGCCTGTGGGATGTCAGGTTCTCGATATAAATCCCTATCCTAATTAAACATAAATATGACAAATTTATGGATCCCACTGTAGCATCGTCCGATTACCCACTGTAGCATAAATAAATAAACTAAGGTGATTTATTTAATAAATGATTTGCAGCTAAAAAAGTTTCAAATTAATGATTACGAATGGTTGATCAAAAATATAAATATTATTTTATGTAAGTAAAATAATTCATACTGCTTATTTTTTTATTATTATTTTACAAATAAATCCTCATTACATAACACATTAAAATTTTTTGAAGCTTGTCTAAAATGCAATAAAATTAAAATAAAAAAATGGATAAACGAGAAGTATTATGAAAAATTGAGTAGACAAAAAAGTATTCCAAAATGTGTATAATACTTCCGAAATTATTTTCTACAAATATGATAGAAACATAAAAATGAAAAAAAAATCATATTTATGACAAATTCTCTGATAGTCAATCAACGACCATATCTTGCGATAACCTCAGCGCCAATGCGCATTTTACGACGGGATAGTACTTCAGGAAAAAACTAACATTAAGAAATGTAAACCTAAGACCTGGGAAAACCGGCTGTTGGCAAAAATCACATAAAAAGAACTATATAAGCCCGTCGCCTTCAACAGACCGACAGATCACTACACAAGATCATAGCAGTAACAAGTTAAGAGCAGAAATCAGGTAAAATTAATAAGATATTTTACTAAACTCAATTTAATAAAATATTTTACTAAACTCAATGTAATTTTGTAATTGACTTAACTTACAATTAGAAATATCATTCGTTTATTGACGGAAAATTTTAATATTCGGGCTCATAGATAAAAAAAAAAAATATATTTCATATATTGACCATTAAAAGAATATATATATATAGTCATTATATATTTTATATTATACATCAACATCTGCTTTCAGACAAGATGCATATGGTAGCAATGTTCCTTTTAATTGGAGTGGCCGCGATGTCCACCGCTGGAGAACTTCCTGGACACCCGGAAGATTTACTGAGCCTTGCTGGAGATCCAACAGAACCGCGTGGTCTATACAAGAGGTATATCAACTGCCCCCCGATGGCTATCTGTGAACCAATTACTCCACCACCAATATTTGTGAGTATAAGGCTCATTTATAAAAATATATATCCACCATGTACAAAGTACAATAAAATATATATAATCTAGTATTAAATAATATAATTAAAATGTATAATTAACTAACGGATTTGTTAACAGAGGAAGGAGAGAGCTTCAGGTCTAGGAGAAGAAGTAGAATATTTCACTATGGAGGTAATTCACGTACTGATAATATTATTTAAAAAGTTTTATCAAGAATTATAAAACATTTAGGGCTCAAAAAAGGTTAAAAAATTGGACACATGTTTTTATTGAAAATGTTTAACTTAGTAAATAATCTTTCATATTATTATCAATAACAATTAGTTAGCTTGATCGGCTTTTCGTCATTCTCCACTGAGTATAAATGTTTTTCTAAAATCTTGAGCTTTCCAACGGTTATACGTCCATATTGCTATTTTTAGGTTCAAAAAACAAAAAATTGGAATGCAAAAATTGTTACTTTTTTCTTTTTTAGTTTAATATCAAATTCATTCAGATTATGTATTATTTTTTATTTATTTTTTTGTCAATACTAACAAGATGATGTCGTTAATTTTTTCGAATCTATAAAACTCAAGGTACTTTAGAGGAACATAAAAATTAATTTATTAATTGATTGAATAAAGTCAAAGGAATTATATTATTTTTCGTTAGAAATATATATTTTAGATTAAATAATAAAACAATATTAAATTATATTCAATAATCACTAAAGTTTCGGTCCTATTCGTCATCAATTTTTTTTTCAAATTGCATTTTACACCGTTTTTTATCAATACTAGTAACGTGATGTGCTTAATTTTCTCGAATCTAAAAAATTAAAAGTACTTTAGAGGGGAAAAAATTTAATTTATCAGCATGTAAGCTCTGTCACAGTATTTCAATTAGAATGAAAACAATATATGAGATATAAATTTTACATCGACATAAAGATTTTAATTAAATTAATTTGATAATGTTCACAAACGCAATACATTCTCTTACTACAATACATACTTCATAAATAGGTAAATTAATGTAAAATACAATTTTTGAACGGTTTTCTTATACTATTATATGGAGCATATTGATTTACAAATCTTTAAACATTATCTATATACGGCACCCGAAGTTTTAAGCATGCGTGTAAAACTCAATTAAAATACGTAATGCAACAAGTAATATCACGCGCCTCACATGGAATTCACTAATGATCTTAAACTAATATTTCAAAGTGAGTTATCATAATTATAATAATACTGATTATTACAAAATATAATATTCATCTTCATATTACAGGAGGAAAGCGCCCATCGCCAGAAGAGAGGATCGAAACCAGTGCCAATCATAGCATGCAACAGGAAGACTGGCAAATGTAGAAGAATTTAAAAGAACTATTACCTCAAATGTATTAATTATGTACTTAATTGAAAAATACGTTTAACTTATAATTATTATGAATAAAACCAAAATATTATTTTATGTGATTGTGTTAATGAATGATACCACTAACGTTAGTTATCCATTTTATCATGAATTACTCAGAGAGGATCATTTTAAGGCATTAAAAATATAAGTTTGAAAAAATAGAAAAAACCTAGAGGCGGAGGATCGAGAAAAAATCAGGAAAATTTATGCGAACCACGATTTGTTTAAAATATCTGGAACTGATAAATAAATAAATAATAATAAAATAAACGATTTTTGGGGAGTGAAAAAGCTAAATCTGAAGACAGTTTTTCAAAATTTGACGAAGTTTTTTTAAATATTTTTAGGATTAGGACTCATAATAATAGACATATTTTTTAGGATGTTTTTTTCTATCTTCATCAGAAAATCAGAGAAAGCACATTATAAAAATAAAATGTGTTATGCCCACCAGTACCTTCTTTCGGAACTCCGGAAGGAAGCTTGGACATCAATTTTTTAATGTCTGGATAATTTATGACCACGAATAGGGGTAAGACTAACCTGCAGAGTCCAGTTATAATATTTTGCTATTTATTAAATTTATAATTTTTAAATTAATTATTTCATTTTATAAATTCCATAATATTAATGTACTATTTGGATACTGCTAAATTTACTCCGAAAAAAAAAATCTTCATATATTTTAATATTCATTAAGTTTTTTACTCTCATCTTCCTTGATCCTTATTAATTTTAAATTTATAAAACAATGCATAGAAAAACTCAACAAACCTATGCTTTTAAATATATATATATATATATATATATATATATATATATATATATATATATATATATTTTTTTTTTTTTTTTTTTTTTTTTTTTTAATGTTTAATGATACTGTTAAATATTTGTTTAAACGAAACTTTTTTTTTTTTTTTTTTTTTTTTTTTTAAATTCATATTTTATTGAATTTTACAATAACAATATTAACATAAATACAATAAGTAAAACTGTTAAATTAGAATAAAGGGCGTAAAAGGCTTGTGAAGAAACTACCCAGCGGTAGAACTTCGATGTTTATTTAAGTAAGTAGATTCCGAGGCCATCTTCTTTTCAATCGCCTAGGAGGGTTGTCAGGAATATGTGAGGTTGATAGGTTGCGGACAAGAGGGTTTATATGGGCTGAGAGTTTGGAATTAATAGTGGTATATCTGGTACGAGAAAGGTCTGTAACAAATGGGATATTAAGGTCGTTATGGATTATTTTATTTGTAACGAAATAAGGAGCATTTAGGATTTTTCGAAGGATTTTGGATTGTAAGAATTGGATACGGGAGGACTCATCGATGGCTTAGTAGAGACCCAAAGCTCGATTCCATATGTCCAGATGGGTCTGATGACGGTAACATAAATGAGCTTTTTGTAATGAATTGGAAGTTTTGAACGTTTGTCGAGTAAGTGTTGTAGTAATCGGTATCTACGGGCAGTCTCTTGTCGTTAAACGAAACTTAGAAATAAAAATTTATGAAACAATGTGATTTTATCAATTTCATCAATTACAATATTACCCCATAATCAATAAATTTTATATTATTTAATATTCATATGTAGTTCATATTGAATTTTATGTTAAGTAGTTATTATGTGAAGCTAGAAGGTCATGTGACTCCCCTGTATCTTAAATAATAACTTACACGGATTATACCCAAAACACTAATAAGAGAGATGGCTACAATTCGAGGAGGAGATTAAAAAGGTGTTGATGCGAGGTCTCTTGAAATAATTATTGGTTGTTATTGTCAGGGAAGGCGTGCTGCTGGATACTGAGCCTTCCTCATGTCTCACATGTCAACAGTCATGGATGATTCCACATATTTGCTGATTAAACTTGCACGTTTCCACAGGTGCAAATCAAGATTTGAAGAGAAAAAAATCTCATGTGTGCGCATTAAATAAGCGTTCCAAGATTAAATTAAAGTGACGATAAATAATTTGCGAGAGAAATAAATATTTAAAATAAATAAGCCAAAGATAAAGAACAACTGTAAATACATTATAATACTAGTCCATGTAAATAAGTTAGAATAAAAAAATCATTATTATTTGTAAAATATGTCAGGTAAGGATTGATATGTATACTGTGTTATGAGCAACCTTAAATAAAACATTCCTCTATTGATTTAAATAGAAAATTATTTATATACATTTTTCAGTTTCTTATTTTTAATTTTTTTTAACAAGAGTCGAACAAAAATAGATAACACGATACGAACCAAATCCATATCAAACAAACTGTCATAACGGTTATATATGATTTATTCCTATGAAATTTATCAAGATTTTCCTCTGGCATGTCGTGAAGACACACGCCCACAGTACACAGATATATAATACTGACATATTAAGGAAGTTAATGGATATTATATATTATTGTTCTGTGTCCACGCCTCACTGACTTATACAATGGATGGTTGAAGGACTGTTATTATATTCTTACTAGGTAAAGTTTCGATTTTGAAGAATGTTCCTGAGTGTCCAATTTCATTTGTTGCAATTTGCAAATCAGGATTTTATTTCTACTTCTATTAAAATTATTATTCGTGATAATCGGCTTGGTTACCTGGATATGGACGGATACCCAAATTCGGTTTCGGTACCAGTGAAGTAAGAATAAGGTGGCTGGAACACAAAATGGATGGTGGAACGCGTAGATGGTAAATGTAGAAGAGGTAGAACCAGACTTCTGGGTGTGGTTGAAAGGAGATGCGAGGATCTAAATGGAGAGAATAATGTTTGAGAAGGACAACGCTCTTTCTAGGAATTTAGCGATTCCAGATCTTGTTAAAAGTTTGAAATTCTTATAATTGGGCCAAAAAAAAAAAAGCAAATTCTAAAAAAAACAGTTTTCGTTCCTCAGTTTAGGAATGAAAAATATTAAAATATATTTTAGAACATTTTCAAAATCCTCTTTTACAGAGAACTGTTTCATCGCTTCCCATACGCTCATTATGTTTGACTAAAATATTTATTTAGCATCTATGTTAAAATAATTTTAAGAAAACTAAGAAGTAAATTTTATTATGCAATGATCAACAAAAATGGAATGTAGTACAAATTTGGTTATTTGTTAAACACTTTTTTTTTATTGATGTTTACAACTGCATTCAAAATAAAACTAGTTAATGTGAAAAATACATAATTGGCTTGATTAAGCCTTATGTAGAAGCAACCCATCGCCAGAACATTAATATTTATTTTATAAGGTCTCGGGAGGTTATATTTTATGGAGATGAGAGGTTAGACAAGTGGGTTAAATTGATCTGGTAGTTTGGAACTAAAGGAGTTATATCTATTAGGGCTAATGATGCAAGTAATGGAATATTCAGATTTATATAGATAGTTTTGTTGGTGAAAAAGTAATGAACATTTAGGATATTCGGAGGATTTGATTTCAAGGAATTGGATGCGCAAGATTCGATGTTTGGTAGATTCCCACAGCTCAATCTCATATATTCATATAGTCCTAATGATGGCAATATAAATTAGTTATTCGTGGAAGATGGGGGTCAACTCTTGAGTCAAAATTGAGGTATGATGGAGGAAGTTAAATATTTTTGTAAAAAGAAAATCACAAAAACAGCTTATCAAGTGAAGTTTTATCATTGGTGTTTTCTATACTGTATATGCATCAGTAATGAATAACTAAATCTAAACTTTAAAAAAATTAACACCACATTTAAAATCAACTAAGAAAATACCCATTTTTTTTCCTATTATTACTAGTATTTTTTTACATAAATAATTTAATATAATGGTGTCCACAAATATACAGTGTCTGAATAAATTACAAAAATAAAAATTGACTCTAAATATAATAAAAAATTATTAAGATTTAATTTGTTTTATCCTTGACCCTTTGAAAATATTGTTAATTAAGGTCTGACTTAAATAAGTATTTTAAAATATGTTTCAAAATGGCCAAAAAGAAACATGATTAAAATTACTTTAAAACAAATAAATTTTCTTTCTGCTTATCAAATAAAATAAAAGTAAAAGTACTGTGAAATCAACTTCAACAATTTAATTGACCAAAAAATACAGATGAGCATACTTTATTTTTAAATTCAATGAATATTATAGTAAATTAAATTAACACAAATTAATAATCGGTACAGACTTGTGTGAATTACAAGACTATGCTTGTCTCTATTTTTGTATAAGCTATTTATAGCAATACATTGTCATCACAAATAGTTAGCAAGGAAGAGATAACAGTTTGGGACAAACTAACAGATGAGAACTAAAGAAATATTATAAACAAACCCTGTGAAAACCTGCTGGTTTTCCAATTCGCCTGACCAATATATAAGGACCAAGTTCTGCAGAGATCAACAGATCAGTTGAGAAGCTCAAACCAGCAAGAAGGTAAGGTAGCAAATCAATAATAATCATAATAAAACATTTGAATATTTGCGAATATTATATTTTACAATATTTCAACATTTTGTTTATTTGAGCACTGCAATAATTAGAAATATTTCAAAACAAATATTAAATCGACAAAATTTTCATAATTAATTCAAAATTAAATTATTTCAAATAGATATTTATAAAAAGTTTTTTCTGAGAGTATATTTATATACTGTTTCAATTATCACTTTTTTAATTTTAAGAAATAAAGTTTTATTTCAGACAACAACCGAAAGATGTCCAATCTAACAACATTTCTCTTCATTGCACTGGCTGTTGTGTGCTGTTCTGGATATTTGGTCAAAGATGCTAGGGATTTAATGAAAAGGAGACAATGTACATGGCTAGGCTGCCAAACATCTCTTCCGAATTATAAAGTATGTAAAAAAAACATCACATTACGTTGTAATACAATAAATAACTTTTAATAATCACGTAATATATTTCATAGAGGTTAGCAAGGTCTATTCCTGATGAAAAACTCGATACGACGGTCCTATATAGTGACCTACCTACAGACAGGCTACTTCAGGTAAATTAGAACTTCCCTAATAAATACTATAATAAACATATATAAATTTGTAAATATAATAATATTTTATTACGATTTACTGTAGGAGGTCAGTAGCCAATACGTGTCAAAAGATGAACAGGCCGAAATTATTCAAGACGATAATCAGGTAAGATACTTTTTTATTTCTAAAGTGACTTATAAAACATTACAAGTTTATTTAAAACTTTTACAACCCTTATCATAAATATTTTATTTATTTATAACAGGAGATGGGTGGTATTCGTCACAAAAGGGGAGTAAGGATTACTGTGATTAAAATCTGCAACAGGAGGAATGGAATTTGTAGGATCATCGTAGTTCAAAGAAGATATTAAAACTTAGGTTATTTAATAAAAAACTATAAAAATGTATTTATTTATTTAATGTTGTATTTATAATTGATTGTTGTTATTGTTATATTAAAAATGTATAAAACAATTTTAATTTATTATTATTATTTCACAAACCATTCCTAAACAATTAGTATATATATGAAATTCATATGATGCATTGATCGTTTTTTTGGCACTTGGTGTTCTGCAGCTCAAAACGATAATAAGTTTAATTAGGGATAAAAAGAATTTTGATCTTATTTTTTTTTTTTTTTTTTTAAGAGGATAGCCTAATTATAATGAATTATGATATAATATAGCCTAATTATAATTATAGCGAATAATGTACAAACATATATGCATATAAAGCAGAACTAACATAAAAAAAATTTAAATTAAAAGCTAAATATCACCTAAAACATAAAAGTAAATTATTTATAAAAAAACAAGAAATGCAAACAAATTTATCAATAACAAATAAAAATTATTTGAAAAAATTAATAGGAAATTTTCATAGATGATAAATAATTATTACTAATACAGTTTTAATCGTAATAACTATTTTTATATAATATAGAAGGAGAAAGTAAAGGAAAATATTTTGTATAAAAAACGAATATAGAAAAATTCTACCGAGTTAGTTTATACAAAGAAATATAATTAAAATAAAAAACAATAAATGCTAACTTCTTACTAATTTTTAAAGTTTGGTCAGGTAATTTATATGAAAATAACCAGTTTTAACATGTAAATATGTATATAATTATAAGAAATATCAATTTAAAATAGTTCAAATGACAGTTCACGTTTGTGAAATGTCCTCATTTCCTATTCCACGTTGCACCTCATTCCCATTCCAGGTTCCTACCTTCGAGTAGTGGTGGGTCGAATAAGAAAGAACAGAATCGGAAATGAAATGATTCCCTAGAGAAGAGATAACTAAGATAGTTTGAGCGTCTGTGTCGAATAGACGAAATGGAATCGAAAATTCATGGAAGCCAATAGAGGAAGACTAAAAAATAGACGGATGGATAACATAGAGACATGTTAGGGTAGAAAATAGGGATGAATGGATCGAAGCAACTCGATATAAAAAGCATATATATATATATACGGTTTTCCTCATTACAGTAACCCTGCAATGGGTGCATTTATTTCTACGCGTACCATCTTGCGATACAACGCGTATTTTTATTACATAATATAAATTATGTTACAGAACATTAAGTTACATAAAAAATTAAATAAGTCAAATAAAACTAATAAATATAAACTTATAAATTAATCGTTTGTTGTAACAAATTAACAAAATAATACTAACTAATTGACTAAACAAAGAAACCAGTAACAAATAATAAATAATTCATTTGTTATAAATACTTAACGAAATAATAAAAACTAACTAACCAATTGATTAGTGTTAGTAACAGTGAAATTAAATTAAATAAAATTAATAACGAGTTATTGCCTGTTTCTATTTCTCTAATTCTGCATAGTCCACCCGGTCCACAAATTCATAAAATTTTGAAAAATATTTTGTAAGGAGGTCACACTTCGAAGGCGGCCATTGGTCTCCGTTTAGTAGGGCTGTTGAGATCAGTTTGTGTCTATGTTTGTCCAGTTTACTGCAATCGAATAAAAGATGGTCGTATGTCTGTTCGCTTTTACCGTCACATTTACAGATTTTGTCGTCAGTTAGTTTGAATCGAAATAAATAGCTTCTGGCTCCTCCATGTCCCGTCAGGAATTGTGTCAGTTTGTAGGAAATTTTTTTAAGTTTAGTTCGATCGTCAATTGTTTTTATGTAGTCATAGGTGTGTCTACCTTTTGTTGAGATGGCCCATTTCGTATTCCATTTCTGCCTTGTTTTCATTGACAGAAAGTGTTTGATGGCGCTGATCGGTGCCTTGTCGTATGCTATCGGGAGAGCGGTGTCTCTTGCCGCCGTTTTAGCCGCTTCATCCGCTAGTTCGTTCCCAACAACGCCAACATGGGCTTTAACCCACTTAAAGCTGATGTTCATACCTTCATTATGACAAACTATTAGTCCATGTCTGATTTCCTCTAAGAGCCCTTCGTGTATGTTCATGTTCCTTAATTTCGATAGTGTTGTTTGACTGTCTGTCTGGATACAGAAGTTAGAGGTATAATGAGAATTTTTTATGTAGAGTACAGCCTGTAATAGTGCATACATTTCTGCCTGATTGTTTGAGCAATAAGGGCCTAACCTAAATCGCGCTGAATGCACCAGCTGCTGTCCTTCAAAAGCAAGGAAGGCAGCTCCTACCTTGTCTTGATCCTTGCTACCGTCAGTGTAAATGTTGATGCCGCTATTCGGGCTGGTGTCTGTAATGTTAGGCTTCGAAATATCTTTTTGGTGAATCCAAAGTTTACACGGAATTTTGTGTTCAAATTCATGAATCGGAAAGCTTACTAGATTTTTGCCTAATGTTATAATTTCGAATTTATTTAGTATTTCATCGGAAAGTATGGAAATAGGGGTAATGTTAGCGAGAAGGCAAGATGCGTCATATGAAATAGTTTTGTATCCTTTAATAATTTTGATAGCTATCATTCTTTGAACTGATTCTAGTTTTTTTAAGTTCTTTTTGTGAGAAAGTCCTTTATGCCAAACTTCTATTGCGTATGTCATAGTTGGCTGAATAGCAGCTTTGTAAATTGTTGACAATACTTCGGAGTTCAAACCCCAAGTTAGTGCTGCGGAGTTTGATAAGCCATGGACTATTTTTAACAGCCTATTTTTTAGGTTATTAATATGTAGGTCCCAATTTAGCTTTCTCTCCAATGTCAATCCCAAATATTTTATTTGATTAACTTGAATGATGGGTTTATTGTTTAATACAATATGTAGATCTGGTACTCGATGTTTTCTACTAAATACAATAAATTTTGATTTTTCAGGTTGAAAAGTGAGTTTGTTATTATGTGCCCAAATAGTTAGTTTGCGTAGAACTTCATTGCATTGTACTTGTAGGTGAAAGAATAGATTTGATTTGAAGAGGAGAAGAATGTCATCGGCGAATACGATAATCTCAGCTTCCTCCGGAGAAACTACACTGAAAATTCCATCCATTATTAGATTCCAAAGCAACGGGGAACAACATGAGCCTTGTGGCGTGCCTCTACTTTGCCATTTACTAGAAACTGTGTGACCAACCTGAATCTGGCTTCTTCTATCGGATAAGTAATTTCTTATAATCAAATAAATGTTTCGAGGGCATGACTTCTCATGCAAAGCTTTAAGAATCGAAGGCCACCAGGCATGATCAAAAGCTCCTTTAATGTCTAGCGAGACGGCTAGGATTTTTGATTTCAATTGTAACGAAGTCTCAACGAAATTGACGAGTTTATATAACGCCCCTACTGTGTTTTTTTGAGGAATGAACCCAAATTGATTTTCATTGAGAGGAAAATTTCTTGTTAGATGTAATAATAATCGAGATCCAACGAGTTTTTCCATAATTTTACCTGCAACAGGAATGAGTGATATTGGCCTAAACTGGTTGCAACTAGAACCTTTAGGTATTAGAACTATTTTAGAGACTTTCCATGGTTTTGGAAAAGCACCTGTATCGAAACATTTTTTGAATAATTCTGAAATAAATTTAGGATAAATGTTGTATACTTTTTTGAAAATCAAGGGTGAAATTCCATCTATCCCTGATGCTTTGTTTTCGATTAATTGGTTAATGGCAGTTTCAATTTCCAATTTTGTTAATGGATCGTCTAATTCAGTTTCCGGGATTGAATTGGCTATTGTTCTTGCAGTTTCGTGGTAGTCTGTTTCTGTTTCTCGATCATCAGTTGGCAGGAATTTTTCGATTAAGTAATTTAGAGTATCTTGCAAATTTTCTGTAAAGGAACCGTCTGGTTTTTCAATCGTTTGTAGCATTGTGGGTAACCTTATTTTACCGGAAGCATATTTATAAGGAAAAGACCATGGTTTTTCTTTACCAATGCTGCTGCAGAACTCTTTCCAAGAACTTAATTTCTGTAACTTTATTGTTTTTTTATATAGGTTTCTTTGCTGTAGATAGGCGTCCCGCCTAGCGTTTCTTAAAGTATTGTCTTTCGTTTTTTGGTAGAGTTTCCTAAGATTCCTGGTTGTTTTCCGTAAGTGGCTCAGGTCCTCATTCCACCATGGAACTATTCTTTGAGACGTTTTATGTAAATTTTTGCAAAATAAAATATTACAAGTCTTACGGAGACATCTATTGAACATAATTACTGTCTTCTCTATGCCTAAGGTGTCGAGACACTTTATCAATATGTCTTCGTGTGGGATGTTCAAATTTTTTTCATTTTCGAAATGTAAGTCGACGTATTTTACCAATAATTCTCTGAATTTTTCCCAATCCGCGTTTTTAGTACAGTATTTTATTTCAGGCTTAAAAATCTTATGAGAATAAACATCTGCGTTAATATTGTAACAAATAGTTCTGTGATCCGATAGGTTTTCTTCATCCAGTATGAGCCAATCTTGGACTAACCGAAACATAGATTGGTTGCAAAGGGTCAGGTCAATGTTACTCTCACCAATGGTGGATGAGAAAGTGGACAGTTTCTGATTTTTATTTATTATGAAGAGTTTAGAGCTAGTGATTAGGGCCTCTAAAGTTTCACCTCGTTTATTAGTGATGTTATCATACCATAGTTTGGATCGCGAATTCGAATCAACAGCTATTAAAATGTATTTGTGTTTAAACCGTGTCAGAATGTTTTCTATCTTCTCGAACTCTTTATTGACTTCAATATTTATATCAAAGTATGCGCTGACAAAAATATATTCCGTGTTGTTCCATACCAGTTCTACCACAACCACGTCCTCAAATGACAAATCATTTATTAATACTCCCTGAATGTTGTTGTTGGTAATAATAATAGATGCTCGAGGATTTCCATAACCTCCATGAAATATCTGATACCTTATCGGAAAGCCATATGTTTTATTAAGTCTAGTGTATGGTTCTTGCACTAAAATAATATCTAGGTTACTACGATGTATAGTGTGTAACAAGTTCCAGGTAGCAGTGGTTGAGTGATGAAGGTTAATTTGTGCCAATTTTAAAATAGCCTTATGTCTACACATGATTGATAAAAAATTAATCTAAATGATAACAGACTAACCTTGCACTTGATAGTGACGAACATGTTTTCTATGACAAAGTAAAAATTATTGAGTACCAAATAAAGTTTTTGTACCTTGCCAAGACATCCTTTACATATCATTAAGTATGGGGTTAGGCTAGTTCTAATGTAGCTGTACAGTTTGTCAGTCATAATCAGTATTAGTAATAATTCTGTCAATGGCCGCCTTAAAAGAAGGACAATTTTTAGACATTGATGAGTGATTGATATCTACTTGCCTCTTATTATTGACTCTACTATTGAAACTTACACAATTGATGCACTTGTGGACCTCGGACCTACATTCCTTGAGGGCGTGGGGTCCCGCACATAGCGGACAGGTCGGCTGCGCGGACTTGCAGAACTTTTTGACGTGGCCTATCCTAGAGCAGATGAAGCACCTCGGGGCAGAGTAGTAGTCCTCCACCGGGCAGGTAGCCATGTCCACGAACGCTCGTCCAGCCAACTTCCTTCTCGCTGAAGGGGTTATCTCCACAACTGCGTGTCTCCAAACTCTGATTGGTGGCCCTTTGTCGTTGATTTTATTCCTGTTCGAGATAACAGTTCTCAATTTTATATCTCCCTCTTGTAATCGATTTTGTTCGATAATAGTTGGGAGAATTTCTTCTTTCTTCAAATCTTCAGGAATATTTTTTATAATAACAGTAGGTCGGTTCTTCTTTAATTCTTTAATCTTCAAATTGGTCCCTTGTTTGTTATTAATTTCTGTTGTAATTAATTTAAGATCAGCCTCGGATTCCGAGCCTACAATTAATCCACCATTTTTTGTTTTTCTGAATGTTTTGATTCCGACTCTTAATTTCCTCGGATTAATTACATTTTTGAAAAGGTCTTTAGCATCATCAGTGGTAGTTGAGTTTACTTTTTCTATCATGACTATGTGTTCTTTAATTTTACCTGGTTTGTTGTTTGCAATATCAGCATACGATGGAACAGCTCGAGGCATTGAGGTTAGGTTTAATATTCCTTGCATCTCTTTTTCCAGACGTTGATTGTCGCTGCGAAGATGCTCAAATATTAATTTGAGAGAGTCTATCCTTCTATAGATGCCTTCTTTTATTGCGTCTTTAATCTTCAACTGTGCTAAACTACTAAAAAACTCCACAACTTCTAAAAAATTTGACTCGTCCGACGCCATGTTCCTAAGGGACTCTCTTGTTAAAGATAGTTTCTTTATGTGTAAAACTGAGGTCTCAAAGAGATCTTATTTTGGTAGTATAAATTTTGTTATAGTAGCAAATATGCACTTACGTGTAAATTCCTGTCACTTTTGAATAAATGTTCACTATTATAAAACTGTTCACTATTTATCACTGTTATTTTTGTCAAATTGTTTGTAAACAAAGTTATGCTTCACTGATTTGAAGGGTCACACACAAAAGGGCTCGCATACCTGTTTAAGTATGTCAAAGAAGCCGACGAAGCGGGGTTGTAAACATCAAAGGGCCGCCGAAAAGATCAAAGGGAGAGGCACCGCGATGTGAACTCTATGAAGGTTTAGACAAGACTCATATATATATATATATATATTTAAACAGAATGTAAAGGTCCCCAAAATATTTAATATGATGCTGAGGATGTTTTAAACAGTCTTAAAGAACTAAATAAATGGCATACATTTATATTTTATTGTATTCTCTATCTAGTGGATAGAGCACTAGTCTACGGTTCTCCGGGTCCTGGGTTCGAATCCCGGCTATGAAAGAATTTTATTTATTATGTTAATTTAGCCGGGGGGTGACCCTAGGGTATGGAGACCCTCCTGGGGGAACCCAGCCTCTTAATAGTAGGTACTTAAATTGATGAAATAACCTTGGGTTTGAGCGTGATCAAGGCCTAATCACCACATTGCACGGCCGTTGTCCTAGTAACATTACGAATCCCTATATCTACTGAGCCCAAGACCCTTCATGGGTTGTAGAGGTACAGGTTTTTTATTTTTTTTTATAAAGGTTCCAGGAATTAACCCTGGAGGGTGTGGCTTTGGGCCTATGGGAGTTAAAGTCACCAGCAAAAATAACACATTGGAGTTAGCAAGAGAATCCAACTCAGCAGAGCAGAGAAACAAGAGAAAAAGAAAATATTGCTGGCATTCATATTTTTTATTTAATTGAAGAAAGTTATCATTTTTTATAAAGAGATAAATTAAACGTTAAATATGTTTTCATAGAAACTAGATAGAAAGTTTTAGTTCTTTTAAAAACATTTACTATGGGATCAGCTGTAGTATAGCACTTGGCTAGAAAGCGTTGAAACCCGATATATATTTCTAAGCTTTATAAAAGCTAGTAAAAAATCCTTTGTAATGCAATATTTCGGAGGGGAAGTAAATTGGTGGTTCCGAGCCTGTGGAATGCCAGACGATCGGTAAAAATCCTTATCGTTATTAAACCTAGATAGACAAACTTCAGAACTGCCACTTTAGCTTCGTCCAATTAACATGAGTAGCATAAAGTGACGTTTAATGAGTAAATAAAAAATTGAAAAACCTGTACCTCTACATTCCATGAAGGGTCTTGGGCTCAGTAGATATAGAGATTCGTACTGTTACTAGGACAACGGCCGTGCAATGTGGTGATTAGGCCTTGATCACGCTCAACCCTAAGGTTATTTCACCAATTTAAGTACCTACTATAAAGAGGCTGGGTTCGCCCCAGGTGGGTCTCCATACCCTAGGGTCACCCCGGCTAAATTAACATAATAAATAAAATTCTATCACAGCCGGGATTCGAACCCAGAACCCGGAGAACCGTAGACTAGTGCTCTATCCACTAGATAGAGAATACAATAAAATATAAATGTATGCCATTTATTTAGTTCTTTAAGACTGTTAAAAACATCCTCAGCATCATATTAAATATTTTGGGGAATTTTACGTTCTGTTTTATTTATTTTTTTTTTATTTAATTTATGTCAGAATAAAAATAATTTTCTTCAAATACATTTAAGTTATATTTTCTAGAAATATTTTCTTTTTTTCTCCCGCTTCTTCTTTGCTTCAGCGTTGAGGTGCTTCGATCCATTCATCCCTATTTTCTACCCTAACATATCTCTATGTTATCCATCCGTCTATTTTTCAGTCTTCCTCTATTGGCTTCCATGAATTTTCGATTCCATTTCATCTATTCGACACAGACGCTTAAACTATCTTAGTTATCTCTTCTCTAGGGAATCATTTCATTTCCGATTCTGTACTTTCTTATTCGGCCCACCACTATTCGAAGGTAGGAATCTGTAATGGAAATGAGGTGGAACGTGGAATAGGAAATGAGGACATTTCACAAACGTGAACTGTCATTTGAACTATTTTAAATTGATATTTCTTATAATTATATACATATTTACATGTTAAAACTGGTTATTTTCATATAAATTACCTGACCAAACTTTAAAAATTAGTAAAATCCTTATCATTATTAAACCTAGATAGACAAACTTCAGAACTGCCACTTTAGCTTCGTCCAATTAACATGAGTAGCATAAAGTGGCGTTAATTTAGTAAATAAAACATTCACCCTTAATTTTTTTACTAAATGTTAAATCATAAAGGATTATTTTTATCTAGAAATCGCGCGCAACAGATTATTTTTTGGAGGGAAAAAATTATTCGCAGCGTTTAATTTAAATAAGTAAATATTAAAATTCGACTCTTTATAATAATTTATAAAGGATCTTGAATAAATTGTACTATTAATGGATAAGCAGTAGTCTTTCTTCATTATGGAAAAAATATTGGATTGTAAAATAAGTTCATAGTTTTGTTGATAATTTAAATAAAACCTTCAGATTCTTGTAAATGTTATTAATCAATTATTTATGGCCCAATTTGTTCCATTACATGATGCCAGCTTTAAGATATTTTTTGGGGGGATTCGGTCAACAGTTGAACAGCGCTTCGCATCTCCAAGTCAAAATTTCTATTTCTGCATCGAGCAAACCACTTACGGTACTTTCTTCTAAGTTGTCATCACCATACACACTGTAAATTTTGTTAACCGTCTGTGCACCAGATTTTCATTTTTGGAAAATAAGATAATTAACAGAAGAAAATGAATTTTTTCTGTTCCATTTTGAGCAAGCAAAATAACACTTGAAGGTAACGTTAACTAACCCTTTTTTATAATACATAAACATTATTGAATAAGCAAACATGATTTTATAAACATAGCGAGGGTTAAATTAAAAAATTGAAAAGCGCTAAAACTTATTTTACAACACAATAATTATTAAAAATATCCTTTTATATATTTTTATTTTAGAATAAAATACAATCTAACCATTCATTACCACTAATAATAATGACTCTGAGATCACATTATCGCTACATGTACTAAATGAAAAAAAAAAAAATAATAAGATAACTGTTTGATAAAAATGTCCAACATAAGGAAATAAAAAGTGAAATCAAACACTAAAATATGAAATCAAAAAATTAAACTAGACAATTAAAATAATTTAATTAAAGCAAAATAAAAATACTTGAACCTAGCCCATTCATACCTATTTATGTTATTTACATACAACCTTTGGAAACTCCGTTAAGCTTTGGCCCTAACATGTGGAGAGCAAAGTGATACCCAAGGAAATCCCAGTGCCTCTCACTCAAAATCGTGTCACTGGCATAGAAAAACAACGAAGAACGAATTGTTACAAATAAGCAATTTTATCAAAACGAAAGCATTTATGCTTAGTAAATGAAGCAAAAGTACCATGAAAATCATTATTAACAGTTTAAAAAAACCAATCAAATCCAAACCAATCATTTTAAATAAATAAATTATAAAGTAAATGAAATTAAACAAATCAACCGAAACTGAATTGTGTGAATTACAAGATTATAGTTGTCTCTATTTCCGTACAAAATATTCATAACTATACAATTCACTAATAGCTTTGAAGTGATAAGAGTTCGGGACAAACCAATAGATAAAACTAAAGAAAAATAATGTTTGCAAACCCTGTGAAAACCTGCTGGTTTTTTAGTTTGTCTGCCCAATATATAAGGACCAAGATCTGCAGAGATCGTCAACAGATCAGTTGAGAATCTCAAAGCAGCATCAAGGTAAGGTAGCAAATAAATTGATTAAAGTCAAATGTTTAAACATTTTAAATACTATATTTAAAATAACTCTATTAATATACTTTTTTATATATGTAAAATATTAAAAATCCTTAATATTTAGACCATATGTTTTAAAATATTTTTCATGATCGTTATAAGTATTGAAATCGATTTTTTTTCCTCCCTTACATTCCTTAGATAAAAAATATTAAATCTTTTGAAGAACTATTAATCAATATGATATAATACTGAATAAAATAAATTCGGATGAATATAACAGAAAAATTGAATTATTTATAATTTCTAGGGGAAAAAAAAAAACTCTGGAATATGGAATAGAATTCCCATCCAACTAATTCTTATTTCTGTATGTAAACAATTAGTTTATTAAAAATATAATTTACTCATCTTTTGTTTTAACTGTAGGATAAGGTTACTGCGGCTTTAGGCCTTATCAGACACAGTTTCCGATAAAATTCTATTTAGTACACCAAATCTGCTTCTTACACAATAATTCTTCTAAAATCTCAGATTTTCAAAGTTAAAGCTTACCTACATATTACTCTTATTTTTTCTCCTTCAATTTATTATTTATTTTAAAATGCATATTAAGAAATAATTAATTCTTTATTACTAAAAACAATAATACGGGTCAACTATTTCAAATTACCAAATTAAAGATAATTTACTGGATAAAATCAAGAATTTTTTCTGATTCGAAAGTTTTTAGGATCCCTTAATTTTATTTTTAGAAATTTTTTTTTTTTTTTTTAAAGAAAAATTAGTGAAATTAAGTAATAATTTAATTTGATATGCTATAAATAACTGATATAAAATGCATTAAATTCATACCACTACAACGATATTAAAGTAGTTATTTATGGTTTATTTATTTAACGTCATTTTATACAAACAGTGGTCATTTTATACTACAAAGCCAAAGTGTGAGTCCTAATTTTGCCTTTCCAGGTTTAATAAGGACAGGGATCTTTACGGAGTAACTGATATCGCAATTTTCAGAACCAATATATTTCAAATTAGTTTAAATACATATTAAGCAATATTTGTTGTAAAATTAAGTGTATAGTATATTTATTTATATTTTAAGAAATCAACATTTTTTAGAAACACAATCGGAAGATGTCCAATTTACCTACCCTTCTCTTCATTGCAATGGCAGTGGTGTGCTGTTCTGGATATTTGGTCAAAGATTCTAGGGATCTTATGAAAAGGAGACATTGTACATGGTTAGGCTGCACACACAACTCTTCCGAATTATAAAGTACGTAAAAAACAACGACATAAATATAAATAACATTGTAATACAATAAATAACTTTTGATAATAAAAATATATTTCATAGAGGTTAGCAAGGTCTATTCCTGATGAAAAACTCGATACGACGGTCCTATATAGTGACCTACCTACAGACAGGCTACTTCAGGTAAATTAGAACTTCCCTAATAAATACTATAATAAACATATATAATTTGTAAATATAATAATATTTTATTACGATTTACTTTAGGAGGTCAGTAGCCAATACGTGTCAAAAGATGAACAGGCCGAAATTATCCAGGACGATAATCAGGTAAAATAACTTTTTTATTGAAATCAATAATTAAATTATTTAATTTTAATAACAAATTGTTACGTTACTTATCATAAATATTTTATTTATTTATTAAGGAGGTGGACAGTGTTCGTCACAAAAGGGGAGTAAGGGTTACTGTGATCAAAGTCTGCAACAGGAGGAATGGAATTTGTAGGATCATCGTAGTTCAAAGAAGATATTAAAACTTAGGTTATTTAATAATGACTTGATTGAACTTTGATTTAAGTTTGTTTTTTTTTAGATGTAATTATTTATTGAAATTGTATTTATAATTTATGTTTCTTTTTTTGTAAATTAAAAGAAGATACACCGAATATGTATTTATTATTTTACAAACCATTAAATATTTTTGTAGAACAAAACTTAGTATAACAGAGAAAAAAATCGACAGTTATCAGTTGAAAGTGGGTTTTTCTAGAGTTCAAACCGATAATATAATAACGAAGGAAGGTTTTAGAAAATCAGGATAAAATATTATTATACATTAAATCTGTTAAAAAGAAATTGAAAATGTTTTATTTATCTTATTTTTTTGCAATAACAGACATTCTGTTCGACTTGAGAAAAAGCCCAAACAAAAATCAGAGTAGGCATCAACAACTATAATTATTAATTTACAAGTATGAAACAATTTTAAAATAATAATAATAATAAACAGGCTTACCGAACCCGAAGGTTCGATGCCGATACTACTAAATACCGTCTACTATGTATCATGGCGCAAATGAAAATTTTAAAAATAGAAAAAAAAAAAATACTCCTGCTTGTTGTTTCAAAGACATTGGTCAGGTAATTAATATAATTAATAATAATAACGAAAATGTCAATATAAATAAGTATTAAATACAATTCAGTTTTTTTTTTTTTTTTTTTTTTTTTTCTTCCTTTAGATATACTGAATATTAAAAAGGCAAAAGCAATATCAATAAAACAGATTATAAAATTAAATATTATGAGGCAACATTTTAAATACATAATTTACACTTAAGATTTTTAAAACTAAAGGCTTATGTTTGATTTGATTAAAAATCAAACAAATATCAAGCTGAGGGTTTCTGAAACAGTCTTAAATTTCAAAATGAATTACATATATTTATTAGTTTTAACTATATTCATTAGTTCTATCTATATTGAGATCAAAACAGAATAAATCTATTACTAAAATTTGATGTTTCAATAATATGGTAAGATGTGAGTGTGTACGAGGAAGTTTGAATATTGACTAACTGCTAATATTTATCGAAACAAAGAAGTGTGTGTGTTTATTCGTTTGTCACTTTTATGCAACTATGGCTAATCGGACGATGCTACAATGGGAGTCCTAAATTTTGCCTATCCAGGTTTTATTAGGATATGGATCTTTAACGAGTACCTGACATCGCACAGGCTCGGGACCACCTTTTAACGTCCCCTCCGAAGGACGGCGTAACTAAGGATTTTTAACTCCCATTAAAAAAAATCCTAGGACCACCTGCGGGTTTGAACCCGTGTCCTTTGGCAAACAAAGAAACTATTGGAAACAATGAAGTTAACAGGAAAACTTTAAAACCAAGTAAGTACATACATGTAAATCTGTTGTCTAAAGAAGTAATTATTGTTAGCTCAAAATCATATAATGAAATGTAAACCAAAGTTGTATAAAACAAAGATTAAAAGATAATTCGATAATGACATCGGACATAATTACAATTATCTGTATGACATGAACTACTATATTAGTGATGGATGTCGCAAAAACATATCACTTCCCTAGTGTCGAAACAATTATTTATCTTGTCAAGTGATATAACAACACACGCGATCATTAATCAGTTAATTCACAATCCACATTTAAAACATCAGCATTGATTCGATAATGCAATAGATAAAGAAGGAATGGATGTTCCGATTTACGAAACGTGAGCCCTCCCTTCATTCATTGCAAAAGCTGACGAATCTATTCCCCTACCGAAATAAGAAATCTTTAGAACCATCCACGTGGAAATAATTGGATAATATTTATTTTCGCACGAAATTGACATGCATAAAAAATACAACCTTGTGATAATATTTTGAATTTGACGTTGTATGTTTTCCAATATCTTACAATCTTATCTTAACTATATAATGTAATCAGAATAAATTTGTTTCACATAACTTCTGACTTGAACAATAATCCAAAGAGGTACCTAAAATTCAGGGTGCAAGAGAAAGGTCAGGTTATTTGTTTTTGAAGGTAATCGGTAGTTATTGGTTACCTATACTGTTCATTTGCCTTTTTTGATAAACTAACATTCCACGACAGTTACATAAGGAAGTATCTTTATTTTGTTCGTGTATAATCAGTAGATTTAAACTAAACAATGAACTGAACAAACAGCTTCGAATTGACAATGATATTTAGCAATATACTTGCAAGATCGACAATTTACAATCGTTATCATTTAAGGGATGAAATAAGGAGAAAATCTAAAATGAAAAAATGAATAAATTTGTTGAATATTATTTAAACGAAACGGTAGGTTTCTTCGTTTGTTATTCATTTAATGTCACTTTATACGACGGTACATAATTGGACAATGTTAATCCTAAATTTTGCTTATACAGGTGTGATTATGATAAAGATCATAAAATAAAATAAAAAATAATAAAAATAAAACAAGTACCTGACAGCACATAGTCTGGACCATTATTTTATGCCCCTTTCTATGCAACTTCATAAGCAGGGATGTTTTTACTTTTAGAACCTCCGAGTTAGGCATAGAGGCTGTTTTGATAACCACAACAACAAAGTTGGCCGTTTAAGGGGTATATTTCTAAGTTTACAGAAATAAAAAAATGAAGTTAACAGGTAATAAATAAAAATCAAGATTTAAGGAATGTTTCCATTAAAGAAAAACATTATTAGAAAGGGACAAAAAAAAAAAAAAAAAATGTATATATATATATATATATATATAATTTTTAAATATACTGATTTAAAGTCACTCGTTATTCAAACTATAAATAATAATAATAAGCTTACCGAACCCGAAGGTTCGATGCCGATACCACCAAATTCCGCCTACACAGGCTTGACCAATGATTCACTGTTTAAGCCCAAGGCCCCGGAGATCAGCCTCGCATCGACGCTTCGGCCTACCTTTCGGACGCCTACCAGTCGGATCAGCGCATACCAACTTTCTCGGAATCCGTTCCTCGCCGAGCCCAACAACTTTACTTGCACGTTTGAGTCTCCGCGATGCTGTCAACTCATATTCACGGGAATCAAACTATACTGTGAAAAAATTATTTTAAAAAATATTACGTTTTCAAACAAAATCTTTTCAGAAAGTTTTTATCAGACAATTATCTCATAACAGGTCCTTGCCCTAAGAAAGATGTAGCGAAGATAATAAAAATATATATACGAGTATAGTATATGAAGAATACGCGAATGGAAGGAATAACCTTCAAATTCACATACTCATGTAAACCGCTTCCCATAAACTGTATGCAAAACCTTGACCCATCCAAAGGAAACAGATGAAATAATACACAATCAACAATAATTACAGATAAATTAGTAAAGACCTCTTTCTAGCACATAGATACTAAAACGGTTTATAGTTTTATTACTTTCTAAAAAAGTTTGACCATTGAGTTAACACAATGGTCGATAAAAGTAAATTATAGCTATATGATCATTCTTTAATTAGTCCCTATAAACTAATAAATAATAAAAAGTAAGTTTTCCAGGAAGCAGTTAATTAACAAATTGGCTAACTCTGTGAAAACCAGGATAAGTGACACACTCAGGCGGTAGTATGCCGCAAACGGAATAATTATGGAGGAAGAATAAGAAAAAGTAAATTAATTTGATTTTATATCCACCTATCTACTTATCTATCTATCAATAATATATATATATATATATATATATATATATATATATATATATATATATATATATATATATATTATTATTTTTTTAGCCAAATTAATCCTTTATCTGATACACAAAGTTGTAAATGGTAATAGTGAAAAAAGCGACTAATAGGGAATAAACTTATTACTGATTACCAATTTAATATAGTTACATTACTTAATTTAAATCATATGTTTCCAACGAAAATGAATACACGTTTTATTGAAATCAACTTAAAATATTTTTTAAACTGAAGTATAGTTAATAGTTTTTAAATTTATTTTAGCAGTCGAGGTAAGTGAAAGTCGTGTGTTGCCCGGACCAGATTATTTTTTTTTCAGTCAAATTAATTTTTTTACCCAAAATCATTATTTTTTCAATCAAATTCATAATGTTTTCAATCAATTTCATAATTTTTTCAATCAAATCCATAATTTCTTTTATTTTTATTATTTCTTCGATCCTTTTTATGAAGTTAATTTAAAGATAGTTTTGCTATCATGAACTTAATAGTTTTTTTTCAATCTCGCTGTTGCTTGTTCATTTAACGTCACTTTATCCTATTTCGGCTAATCCGACGGCCTTTAAGTGGAAGTCCTAAACATTGGTTATCCAGGTTTAATGAGGATAGACATCTTTAACAAGTACATGACATTGCGCAGTCTCAGGACTACCATTTTACGCCATGACCATTACCAACGATTTTTTACTCCCTTAACATTCTAAAGCCAAATACCGGGTTTGAAAGGAATGAAGAAAAACATTATTCTGAGACTAAACTCTAAAGAATAACCTTAAATTTGTTTGTTTTTATTTATTAACGTCACTTTATGCTACTATGGCGAATCGGACGATGCTACAGTGGGTGTCCTAAATTTTGATTATCCAGGTTTTATCAGGATAGGGATCTTTAACGAGTACCTGACAACGCACAGGCTCGGAACCATCTTTTAACATCCCCTCCGAAGGACGGCCTCACTAAGGATTTTTTACTCCCATTAAAAAATCCTAGGACCACCTGCGGGTTTGAACCCGTGACTTTTGGCATAGGAGGCTGTTATGCTAACCACTCAGCTACAAGTGATCCCAACCCTTAGATTTGAAATAACATAAAAGCATATGGGGCCAAGACCATAAATTAATAGATGAGTAAAACAATTTAACATAAGGCCTATTGGATTGAGAGCAAGTCTACTGTTTTCTGGGTCTTGGGTTCTGATCACAGTTAATTAAGCCGGGGGAGATCCTAGGGTACGGAGACCCACCTGGGACAGACCCAGCTTCTTTAAAGTGAGTACCCAAATAAGGGGGAAAACTTGGCGGCTGAGCGTAATCTCGGCCTAATAATCTTATTGCATAGAAACAATTTTTTTTTTTTCTAATAACAATATAATAATAAAAAAAAAGAATAACTGCAATGAATAAACTAAAAGAAACTTCACTACTAAGAAAAGTTGAAATATCATACATAAATAAATATGTGTAAAAGAATAAAAACATCGATTACCATCCAACTGAACTTTTTTATGGTCATACAGCGTCATTTTGGAATATGAGAAGACACTGAGAAATAAGTATCCTGGGATCTATTCTTTACACAGTCTTTACAGATGATGTCCCAGCCCATCCCAACACTTTCCTTTCTACCTATGCTGATGTTATCAGTTCATAATGATCCATTTATCGCCTCTCAAACTCTTCAAGTGCACATCAAAGACCTAGAAGTATGGCGTCAGAACTGGAGAATAAAAATAAATTCCCACAAATCCCATCTAATAACCTTTATCCTTCGTCGTAAACCTATGACATCCTGCCCCTACTGTCTCCTTCAATAATACTCCTCTTGTCCCGGTTGAACAGATCCGTTATCTAGGACTGCACCTTGACAGACGTTTTAGACTACTTCAACTTTTACTAGACAAACGTTCTGATCTTCCACTCAACTACAAAAGACTCATCTACATGACTATTTTAAGACCTCTATGGACTTACGGAATAGAGCTATGGGGCTCTACCAAACCATCTAATTCCTCTTTTATCCAATCCTTACAATCCAAAATCCTTCGTAAAATCCTCAACGCTCCTTACTCACGAATAAGCACATCCACAAAGATCTAGATGTTCCCTATGTTACTGTTTTGGCCCGAACCAGGTATGAATATTTCCATGCAAAACTCCATCCCTCCTCTAACCCACTAGTTTCTATCCTAGCTTCCTATTCGTATCCCTAATAACCCTCTGAGGCGTCTGAAAAGAAGATGGCCTCGAGATATTTTTGTTTAAATTGACTACTAGAGTGCTGCCAAGGGCAGTCTCTCTTCATGTTTTGTTCATATCTTTTATCTTTACAAGCATATTTACTTGATGTAATACAAAATACAGTTGTAGATTTCAATAAAAATATTTTTTTTTAAATAAAAAGGTAATAAGATCACAAATATGTTTTTACTGACCAGGAAGTAACCATACACTCTTTTCCTTACAGGACAAGAGCCCTTAGATTCGAGGGAGTTCGATAACGACCTCTTTGTAATCAACACAATCTGCCAGATAAAAAAAGAAATATTATCTGGAATTAAGAATCGCAAGGACTGCACTAAGAAGGGGCTACAGCACAATTGTCATGGGAGAGAAACCAACCAGTAACGCCCGACGTTTCTTTGAACATCCATCATTTTTTCAGCACTAGGCTTGGACAACTCAATTAACAGGTATATCTTTTCTTTTTTAAATGTTATGAAAAGAAGAATATGTTTATTTTAAAATTATTAATTTTAGGAGCTGCCAGTCCGTAATTAGAATTATTTTTGCATTAGACAGTTTATTTAAAGCGCATTTTAGACTTTTAAACATCTAAATCACGAGGCTCAGAAATAAACCTGTAACCACTAACAAATCGGTAAAGTGGGAAATAAACGATTATGGTTTTTCTTTGGATAATACCCATTGTTTTCTCGAAGGAAAGTTTTTATAGTCTCAGGCCCACTATAAGTACACGCATGTACTATAAGAATGTAATATCATCTAAACTCCTTTCAAATCGAGAGTTTTTAATTATAAAAAGTGAGTGCGAATAACGTAATCTCTATGATGTAAGTCAATCAGTGTGTTCATAATGAAAAGTCCAGCTCAAAAACCGAATGTCGTTCAAAACTCAAATTACATCCTTAAAAAACGCCCTAAAAGGTGGGAGATGACAAAAAATTGTGAAAATGAGTGACAATGAGTGCTTGTGAGAGTTCACAAAAGTAACGTGAGAGAGGTAAGGCATATTTTTAAAAATAAATTTAGATAATAACATAAAATATTAAATTTAAAAAAAACTATATTATCATTAAATATTATTTTTTAAAAAGAATATAATAAAACTAAATGACTAACTTATATGAAAACAAATAATTTTAATTCACACATAATTAAAATGTGTTTCTTAATATAGAAAATTGAAGATATTAAACACTATTTATAATAAAAGTTTAAAAAATATATAAATTATAAACTTTTATTGAAAATACATTTTTGTATAATTATTGAAATACGTGGAAAATGTGCGAGAGTGCATGATAATACACTATAGCTTACATCACTTCAAATCTTCATACATTTCCATATAATAGTTTCCCCGACTCTCGCGGTGTAGTGCCTCTATAAGGTCATCAATACACAATAAGTGACTATAAATGCATTTTTATTATTAAAATAGTAATATCAATATGTAATTAAATGACATTTAATATCGAATAGGTTATTCTTCATTGGAAGTCTGAATGGACTTGATTGTAGAATTCTAGAAATGTCTTCTTTAAAGTAACTTCAATGAAGTTCATTTGAGATAATTGATAGTCTCTTATTGTTTTGTAAAATTGTAAATAGTTTTATAAATGCCAAAGAAAATATGAAAGTTATGTAATACTCGCATTAATGTTTTCATTTGTAGTTACTCAGCGTATAGATCAATTCCTTACAGAATAAACTAGTTTTTGCATGTACAATGTTTATCAGGTTGTATATATTTTTATGCATATGCAACTTTGAAAAACTTCCTAACTGAAGTATTTTTTTAAATATTTTTATTAAAGGTATTAAAAATGACGAGGAATCTTCTCATACTGCTCTTCGTTTCGGCCACAGTAATGACAAGCGCAAGGCACTACGTGTGGTATTCCGATGACCCCTTCCGCCTCAAGAAGGAAGAATGCCACTGCTACGATTGGCTTTCAAAGCCGACATCCCTATCTGCTTCAGTATGAGTATAACATTTGAATTAAATAAATTTCATATTATTTTTATTATTATACGGCTGGCTCTACGACCCAGGTGTCGAGTCTTGGCCTGCTCCAGCATTGACCACCAGTCACTTCGGTTTCGTGCAGCTGCCCTCCAGTTACTTATGCCAAGTACTTAATACATCGGTAGATTAACAGTATTCCCTTTGGAGCCTTAGGCGTCCAACCTTCCGTGCTCCAAACCATTTCTTCGATAGGATTTCCTCTGGATGCATCCAACGACGTGGTCCACCCATTGCAATCGAAATAATATAATCACATCGACCACGTCTAAGTCCTTGTAATGGCCTCTCAGATCCAGATTCGTTCTTCGCCTCTACTCTCCGCTGACACATGCTGCGCCATAAATTCTCCTCAGGATCTTTCAGTCGAACCTGAACAGTTCTAGTGTCCAGGTTTCAGATCCATATGTTAAAACAGGTCGAATCTAAGCCTTGTATATCCTTACCTTTGTGGATTTTGACAGGTTGCTAGACAGGAGTTTTTAAAGTGTGAAGGAACACCGATTTGCAGGCTGTAAATTGCAGCTACAATACGTCTATTTTTCCGCCAATGTCATTCCATGAGATCATTTGGGAGCCCAAGTAGGCAAATCCTTGTAACACTTCTATCAGTGTGAACAGAACTGAATAAAGGCTTTCTGATATCATGCTTTGGATTCACACACATATACTTGGTTTTATACGTGCTGCTGATACTTCCAGAGCTTAAAAAGTGTCCTTAACTATTTCCAGCATCCTTCCAGTAATATCCAGATCGTCCGCATATTCAAGCAACTGTTTAGAAGTGTATCTGAAGTCTGGATACCAGAGTTCCTCACAGCTGTCTTAAGAGCCAAGTTAAATACGAGGCATGCCAAATCATTAGTGTTTAAAAAAACAATAATCGACCTACATGGCTCGATCGATTTTTTACCTCCTCTCCCAAATGAAAATCCTTCATAGAGCCCATTGCACGGATACATCAGAGCTTACAAATAAAAATACTAGTTTCATTTAGTAACACTCAGGATCAGACTTTGAATTACTTTGTTTACTGAATACCATGTCAGTGTGATGTAAGAAATAATTGTAGATACTTTCTCATAAGATAGTGGACAAGGTCGATTAGTGCTTTTAAAATTTCAGAAGAAAAAAAAAGGAGCTTAACCAATGTATATGGAGTCATTTTAAATACAGATTCGTGTTTATAATAAATAGCTGTACTAATTGATCTTAAGAAATAGTGACAAAAATTAAGATCTATCTAATAATGTATGAATACATAAAGCTTTTTACTTAAATTAAGAAATATAAATTTATTTCTAGGAGCTAAAAAAATGTATTTATTAATTTTTTTTTTTTTTTTAGGTATTTAAGAAGAAATTAAGGAATGCTTTGATCGCAATACCTCCGAGAAAGGTTTCCATAATTGGTGAAATATCAACTGAACCAATAATCCAAGTAAATAAAATAAAAAATTGACTAAATTATTTAAATTTACAGCTATTTTCGTTATTAAAAACTAATCAAATCAATCTCAACATTATAGCTAGTATTATTATTGGTAAGCTGGATCTTTTAAAGGGAATCACGAAAAACAAAATTGAACAGGAAAAAAATAAATAAATATAAAGTAAGAATTTTATATTATTCCTTAATATTCAAAAATATATATTTTTATTTTAGAGATTTTATATATCTTCGCTTATTTTTACTAAACATACCATTCCATAACATCAAATAAAATTTGGTTATTTATATTATAAACAGAAGAAAGTTATAAATTCAGATGGTAAATTGTCATAAGTAACTTTTTTTTAGAAATGAGAGTTTAACATTCTGGAATGTCCATTCGTTTATATTTAGGGTGTCAAAATGTCTTTCGTTTATGAGTAAATTGCCCTACCTTGTACAAATAAACGATCCACATTCTGAAACATAAGCAAATGGACACTCCAGAATGTGAAGTGTCTCATTTCTAGAAAAAGTGACATATTTTGCCATGTGAGAATTCACAGAATCACATATATCATGATTACATTATAACTATATCCTAAACTAGAAAAGTGAACATACCTTATAATGATATGTTAGTTTTAACAATATTGTTCCAGAAATAATAAACTTGTTTATTAACGTATTATCTGATTTCAGAAAATTTCAAAAAAGCAGCAAGAAGAAGAATTTGTCAACTAACAGAGCAGCTTCATCATGGCTAAGTTTTAGGTTTTAGAAAATCATTGAAAATGGCTAATTTTTAGAAAAACCTCGAAATAATCAATCTAAAAAATATACTACTTTTCGAATACCTATTAAATTAAAATATCAATTTTTAAAGACGTAATGATATGATTCCGATTGTTTAAAAATAATTCGAATACAAAAAAAATCTAGTAAAACTTTGGATATGGAATGATGTTTTATAGTTTATTTAATACCGCAAGAATGTATATATAATATTGAATATACAGCAGTAAATAAAAAAAATTAATAAAGTTTATATAAATTATTGTGCTGCTCAACTATATTGAGTTTATCACTACACAGCATGCTAAACTTCATCAGAAATATTTTTTTTTAATAATTAAAGTATCAAGATAGTATTAATAAAATTACATTTTTTCATTACTAAATTATTTCATTTTTCCCTCAATTATTTTTTTTTTTTTTTATGTATATGATATGTTGATTTCTAGTAGTAATTTATTTTGATTTTGACAAGATAGTATAAATGTAATTATTTTTTTATACTTAGATATTATCTGTTCCTTCCTATATTACATCGAAGTTATATAATTATTTAATTTAATAAATACATATATATTCAATAAATACGTATATTTAATAATAATAAAATAAATATATTAAAATTTATTTCTTGTGCAAATTCTTATAGATCAGCTCAATTTTATTGAATAATTATTACAGATATATTAGTACTAGAAATTCCGAGATGTTTTGACGAACAAAGGAAGAATTAACTGTTGAATATGAATATTTTACATAATATCATTTCCAACAGACATTACTGTATTCTAATTAATAAACTTAGGATTTACTTTTATTTTTTGGGAATTCAGATGATTATTTAAATATTCAGCGTTCCTTGAACTTTACTATTACAATTCTAATAAAAAAACTAGATACTTCAAGAAACAGTTACAACTAGTATCCAAAAAGTAATAAGTTATTTAGAACTACAGCTCCTGACAGTAGAATTCTCTCAACGAATAACGGATGCCGTCCATCATCTTGAACTGAATAACTCGTCGGTCTCAAATATCTTAGCCTGGAATATTAAGTGGGTTCGGACCCCACAAAGTCACATTTTAAATTAATTTTCGAGAATTGTTTGCAATTTTCCCTTTAGGTAATTACATTATGACAAAAATGTGAAGCAGATCTTTATTATAATGTTAGCTTTTGTTTTTATTTGATATCAAAAAAAAATACCAAGACATTTAATTAAAGAGATTTTTCCATAACAAATTTTCAGCCAAGAATCAATTTAAAATGGCTGCACTCTATAAGTATTAGCCAGTAAAATATTTTATTCACGGTTTGTAATTAATGAAAGGAGAGAAAATAACAGATAAAAAAAACATTTTAAATCAAAATATTGAGCGTTATGGTATAGACGATTTCTTATGGATTGACCCATATAAGGTTAAAATTGCTATAATATCTCATATTTATCTTTCTCAAATCTGTAATTTCATTTTCATATTATTGTTCGATTTGGGTCTAAACTTACCATATATACCGTTTCGCTATTCTTTTCTATTCCGACCCAAGATCGCTTAAAACGTTCATTTAACTCCTAATATTTTCACGTTTCCAGTAAGTACCTGCACTAACTATATAGTTCTTACAAAAGTTACAGTAAAAATAATTCAGAATCAGCAATGTTTAAGCAAGGAAATAATGTATTTAATTTTCAAAATAAAATAAATTTATTACTTAAAGGAGGAATCAGTCAGTTTTTTTACGTTAACATTTCTAATTTAATGAATTTTGAAATTTAGTTAATCATTATAATAATTCAGGAATTCATGGATGAATCAACAGTGAAAATGAATGACCATTTTCTTTTCGGGTTTTTCCTCACTCCTCTAATATTGTGTTTTTATAACATAACCAAGTATTATTTTCTTAAACAAGGCGTGATTCGCTCAGGCAACAACAATTTAATGGTTTAAGTCTTCCTTATTACCCTGAGTGATGCAACTGTTCAGTCAGTTAGCATTCGTTAGACCCAGGAGCAACATGTGAGTTACAGTCTATAAGTATATATTATAAAACGTATTACAGAAATAATATAATAAAAAAAATATACATAAAGTTACGACAAATCTAACGCTAGATATTTTGAACAAATAAAAAGAAAGAAATTAGTGATAATTCGTAACAAGGATAAGGAAAATTATATAATATCTAATCAAGAAATGCATATTTTTCTTGATGCTATATTTTTCAATAAAATATTCAGAACAACAGAATAATAGTTCCTTTATTGGCCATGAAACAATTCTAGTTGAATCTTAATTGCAATTGTCAAAAAAAAAAAAAAAAAAATTTCTGATGTATAAAGCCTATAATATATTTGTTTAAATTATTAATGTATTTTAATATAAAATCAACTAAGCAGAATGTACAAACGGATAAAAAAATATCAGACAATTACGTCAAGCTTCGCTTAAACATAAATGAATGTATACTATATGCTAAGTCTAGATGACAATATCAAAGCTGAATAAATCATAGAAAAACTATTAGTTATTAAAATAAAAAATAAAAATATAAGTAGCACTAAGGTAAATAACTTGTTTGAAAAGTATGATTAATTGTAATGGTTTTAATTTAATATAATGAAAAGAGATAAAAACAAAAACAGAGCAAAGTTGAAATGAGAGGAAATGTATTTATAAATATACCTGTTATTGGAAAGAAGCAATGAAAAAACATTTTTAAATGTAAAATTTTATAAAGATACTGCAAAAAAAAAAAAATTAACCTTTCGCCTTCTTAATGTTTTTGGTTTTATGTCTCAAGAAATTTAGAATAACAGAAAAATTCAGAAATTTATTTTCGTTATAGAATAAAAAATCGAATTCGGATAAGTATAATTTATGATGAAGCATATTGAACATTCTGTGGCTCAAATAAATGAGTTATTTGATAACTTTAAGATTCCTGATATCGATTTAAAATATAATTTAATTTTCAACCGAGAAGAAAAATAACTGAAGAAATAAAAACCTGTACATTCCAATAGTATACAGTTTGTAGACAAGTTTTTTTCTCCTTATCAGATGCATTTTAAAATAATTTCTGTAGGTATCTACCAGAAGACCTAGTTACATAAAAAGGATAGTAAAAGACGAGTTACTTTTGTAGATAGTGTAATTTTGAAACATCACGTATCCTTGGTACAAGAAGAGAATCAGAAATATATATATATAATATATATATATATATATATATATATATATATATATTTTTTTTTTTTTTTTTTAATATTTGTAATAAAATAGAGTAAAGGGTAAATTTATCATACTATATTATAAAAAAGTTAATAACTTAAAATTTATTTTAATTTTTTACATTTAATACATAACTAGTTAGTTAAAACTGAAAACATTTTCGGTGATGAGATCCAGAAAAATTGTTAAATGATTTAGTATATGACTTATTAATGTGACTATTTCTAGTCATAATAATAAGTTAGCATTAAACATTATCTGGCAGTGAAAAATAGAACAACGATCGTTGATGGGTTCCTAAAACCATTTAAATTCGTAATGATTCAGTCGTCCCTCATGGTCACTAATATAGAGTCCAGAGTCAACTGTGGTGTAGAGGCTAGTATAACAGCCTTAATCCTAAGATGTTTTGAAAAGAGAGTCAAATCCTTAGTTATGCCGTCCTCTGGAGACATAAAAAGGTGGTCCCGAGCCTGTGCTGTGTCAGATAATCGTTAAATATCACTCCCTATCCTCATCAAACCTGCAAAGGTAAAATTTAGGACTCCCACTGTAGCATCGTCCGATTAGCTACAGTAGTATAAAGTGACGTTAAATTAATAAACAAACAACAATCGCCCCACATAATTGTTACATCATTCAATTACACATATTAAGTGGGTTAGACCTAATACAACCAATTGACTTGCTACCAATATATGTGCTTGTAAATAGCATGAATTAATAAGTTTAGAAACCCAGAGATCAAATATTTAATATTTACAACTGTATTACATCAAGTAAATGTGATGTACATGGTAAACTCACATGAAATGCATGTAGAGACGCTACCCAGTGGCAGCACTCTAAAAATATTCTAAACTAGAAGGTCCCGTGGTCATCTTCTTTTCAGACGCCTTGGAGGATAATCAGGAATCGAAGATAGGATAGAACCTAGTGGGTTAGAGTAGGAATGGAGTTTTTCATGGAATGATTGATATCTAGTTTGGGCTAATTCATTAACATTTCGTCTTTATGGATGAGCTAATTCGTGACAAAGTAAGGAGCGTTAAGGATTTTACGAAGGATTTTGGGTTGTAAGGATTGGATAAGAGAAGAATGCTGAGGTTTAGTAGAGCCCCATAGCTCCACTCCGCAAATCCATTTCATTATGATGGTCATATAAATTAAAAAAGTCTTTTGTAATTCAGTGGAAGGTTGGAGCGTTTGTCCAGTAAGTTTTGAAGTAGTCGAAAACGTCGGGCAGTTTCTTGTCGTTTCAGTCTTGTATGGGGATTCCATGTTAAGGTTTTTCAAGATGGAGTCCTAGGTATCGAATCTGTTCAATAGGGGCTAGTAGAGTGTCATTATAGGATACTGTAGGGCAGAAAGTCATTGATTTATGACGAAAGGTAAAGGTTATTTGGTGGGATTTGTTAGAATTAATTTTAATCCTCCAATTTCTTAATTTAAAGTTTATTTTTCTTAAGTGTATATCATTTCGTTCATTAAAATTATAGGATTTAAAACTCCACTTGGACCGCTATGATTCTGATTTCTTTTGATTTCCTTGGGCTAAAAGTATATGTTTGGATTTTATTGTCCTAGGTTGGCCATTTTAACCCTCCTATTCCTCTTCAGCCTCTCAGAGACAATTGAACAGAGGTCTATGAGGAAGCCTTAAACAAGAACCGGAAATATATCTGTTGCCTTGCACCAGTTGCAGTCACGCAAGTGCAACACTGAGGATCAGGACGTACAGGAGTATCTACTTCAACGAAATCAAAAAGAAGGCAAGTATTTTCATATATTCAAACTCAAATGTCTAATATAAGAATCAAATTTGATCAGAATGCAGAATTTTCCTAGATTACAGTTAGAACACGGCTATGTAATCATACTGCAATACATTAAATGTTTAGTATGAGTTATGATATTAAGTTGAATTAAAAAATAAATCAATAATCTATGATCTTTAATATTTTATTTTTAAAAATTATAAATCACAAATGCAGAAAACGAGTAGTGTAACACACATTTAAAAATACACATAATAGACAAAACCTTCCTGTGATAAATACTAAAAGCCTCGTTTTGGGGACCTTTTAAGATCAATTAAAAATCATTTTGCCTCACATTTTTTTCATTTATATTAAGAAATCAAGAATCTGAAGTTTTTATTGAAATCACCAGTAAAAAATGCAACGATTTTATTAAACAACCCAATGTATAAAAAACCTCTAATGGCCCTTTAAGAATAAATATCAACTTATCTTTAACTAAAATGTATAAATAAACAATGTCCAATAAAAAATTATATGTCATTAATTTTAATTAGAAAACGCTAAAAATCCATTTTAAAAAATTTAGTAACCAAATCTGTTCTGTAAAACCTTTCCTACTTACTTACGAACTTATATGAAGTTGTCCATTAATTTAATGATAAAGTCTTATTAAAAATGAAAAGTAACACATTAATATGACTTTTTAATCGAATTAATTACTCTTGCTTCTTGTATTTCGATATTATAGATAAGCGATATACACATTGGATAAATAAAGTATTTGCTCCGTAAAGAATTCATTATGACCTCAGTAACATGTTATTTTTTTTAACCATTTTTAACTGGTTTCATAATACGAAATGAATAATCAGAAACATTATTTGGAAGTTGAAAAACCTTGTACAAAATATCAAAACAATTCCTAGATAGTAAGTAATGAAATCTAAACAATATCTAAAGGTTAAGAATTAGATGCAAGAGCGATCTAGCGGCGAAATGCTAGACTATCTGTAGGCTGCAACCTATTGAGCATATGAAGAACTACAGCCAGGCTCTCTCACAGACAAAATTATTTATTTATTTCAGCTTTCCAAATTCAATAATATAATACAAAAAAACAATAATTAAAATACGATCATTGAATAATTTTTAATTTATAAACATTAATAATAATATTCGCCTTAAATATAAATCAGGAAATGTAGCAACAACTGATTAAACAGTTACAACTATTTAAATATTTACAGTAAAATATTTAATTCATTAATAATAACAACTTGAATTAAATTCTGTAACTTAATATAATAAATAATTTCTACTAACGGATATAATATTTTGCCATTTTAATAACACAAAGACTAAAACATTAGGAAATATTTGTAAAGACAAATTAATAAACTTTTAAAATTCCCTTAGATAAACAAAAATAACTTTATAAATTACTTACTTTATTTTTCTTAAAACAATTTAACAGAAACTATTTATAGAAATACCAAACGATTCACAATGATTCCAATGTTTATTTAAAGACCTCTACAACATTATAAATATTCAGTTATTATCATTACAAAAAGACAAAGTAAACTTTCTGATCATTAAGTAACTTGAAGAAAGGTGTTATACACAAAAATATGTAATTATAACGGATAATTGTAAATTTATTATCAATAAATAAAACAAAAATTGTCTATTATAGACAAAATAATGACTAATTAATCTGAAAGAAGTGGAAGACTGGTTAATTTTCATCTTAGTTAATTGAAAATTATATCAGGTATTGCCTATATAGAAGCCTGTGCCAACTGTGGTCAATTCAAGGCTATAACGGTTCGTCGGTAAATGGAGAATATTATAAACTGTGGTTATTCAATTAACTTATGTAATTGAACAGGAATGCACTACCTGTCGAGAGAGAATGCATCGGGATTTTTTTTCTTCATTTTTATAGCAACTAGACACTTATCGATGATTACAGAGTTATAATCCAAAAACATGTCGTTCCTGTTAACATGGAGAATAACGAATTTTGTAGATTAAGTTAATTGCGAGTGAGCCAGCAACAATAAATGCAACCCCCTTTACTAAAAATTTTAGTATGTTTATACAAAGCATCTATCATGGTAAAGAAAAAAAATACACCCCTGCCAACTCAAAACGGGTGGATTATAAAATGGCGGCCATTCAAAAAGGGGCCAAAAAGACGAAATTCTGACTCATTTGACCACGATTTTCTTTATGAACTCATAATATTAGGCGCTAAGACGTATCAAGTCTGCCATTAACAGGTTAGTGGTAATCAGCGGCAGGCGCGTTTTTAGGAACAGACATTTTGACCCATGTAAAAATTGCACTGACATGTCGGTGAGCATCAGACCTACGGAATTATATTACTACTCAAATTGAAGGTAATTTTATGCCTAAAGTATGTGACTCGTAAAGTATTTTTATAACAATGATATTCTTAGGAACAGCCGTTTCCATGGTATCAACCAAATTAATGACAAAAAATAAGAAGATTCTCGGTTTCCTAAAGAACCATATCTGTATAATTATAAGTCATACAGACATGTTTTACAACTCAAATTAAAGGTGATTTAATTTTTTATATTAATTATCGACGATTATCATCATAGGATGAGCCGTTTTCATGATAGTAGCTACAATAATGTTTGAAAAGAATGAAATCTCGAACTATAATGTGGTGAAAAATAGGTAGGCTGAATTTATAGGTTGACAGAAAATAAATGTGTAATTAAAACAAAGTAACTTTAATTTTCTGTTTTCTCTAATAAAATTAATTCTTTATTTTTATAAAAAAAATTAAAATTACTAATTAGGTAAATAATCTATCATTTCAAACCAAAATGTGACGATATTTAACTGTTCTTTCATATTTTATTAGTCATTAACCGTTACAATATATAATGTAACCCTCGTCTCATAGATTGCCCACACTCAGTGGAGAAGGGTGTGGGTTCAAATTTGTCCTGGTCTATTATTCAGGGCGCCACGTTATTTTTTTTTTATGTAAATAACGAAAACATTAAACATAAACTTTAAAGTAAGACCAGTTATTATTTTAGGTTATAAAGAAGTAAATAAATTAAATTCTGGCTGTACCTTTACACATACAATAAATAAACAAACATAAAATTTTCCGTATAATAAAGATAAAAAAAACCATGTATATTTAATTAAAGGATAAAATAAAAAAACAATTCACACATACAAAATATATTTACATCAACCAAAATAAAAAAAACCTACTTTAGAATATTATAAAAACAAAACTATTTATACTTAATTATATTTTTATAAACAAATAAAAAATAAAAAACCCATAATATCCTCTAGTAAATCTATTATATTATCTATAGTCCTTATTCCTCTGGCCAGTAGGATTATTTACAACAACACAACACAGGGAGGCGGGTTAATAGTGCTCTCCCAATTACCGTAAGTCCTCGTGTGACAGTTCTCCTTCCTCCAATCTCCTTTCCGGAAAAATCTCCCGGCTTCCTCACGAAGTCGTCGGGATGTGTAGTGGAGGAGAACAAATCCAGCGTAGCTGCCTGTCACTCGAGTGTCTTCTTACTGCCACTCCGTGCGCCTCTCTGTCTTATCGCATGTGAGATGCGCATGCACCTTCTGCGCCTCCCCACCACTACTTACTTGCGTATTTAGGTACGGCCAGAATATATTAATAATATTATTTACATATACTGGTGCTATTAATAATTACAACCGTAACACCCTCCCTTTACCTCCAAAAAAAAAAGAAGAAAAAAAAAAGGATAAAAACCTCAGAACATGAAAACCAACAAGTAACTGAAACAATTTCCAGGGAAAACTGACAAATATTTCATTCATCCTGCGGGTCCAGTTTCAAATCCTGTACGTGCCATATACCTATGCTGACAGCAGAATCAATGTCCTCCAATTCCACTATAATGGGCGATATTATTTTCCTGATTCTACACTTCTTGTATCTTGGAGCCAACTTACTTGAAAAGTAAGCCGACGCGTCCGAGAGATGATGAGTTTTGCACCAAACGATTTGCCCAACCTGATAATCTATTGGTCTCCGCCTAAGATTGTAAACCTTTCTACTTTTCTCATAGGCGTCCTTCAAGTGTTTCCTAACGACTTCGAATAGTTCGGGCATTTTGTTCATCTTTGACATGTGTTTCGTACGATGAAAATCTAATTGCTTAGGATGACCATCCTCGTTCCCATGATCCTCTCCTGTCCTCGCTAATTCACGTCCGTGATTGATATATGCCGGCGTAAAACCTGTTGACTCATGCACAGCAGTCTTTAAGGCAAATGCCACTTTGCATAGCTCTTTGTCCCAAGACCTGTGGTTGTCTTTAACGTATGCTGCAAGCATACATTTGATCACCCTATTGACCCTTTCAGTTGGGTTGGCTTGCGGGTGATAATATGCCGTAAACCAAGTAGTCACTTTGTAAATTCCCATCAGGTTCGTGAACTCTTTACTTTTAAATTGGACCCCATTGTCACAAATTATTATTTGAGGAACCCCAAACATGAGAAATACTTGTTCTTCCACAATTCTTGACACATTTTTGGCCGTTGCTTGTCTCAAAGGCACCAAGATCGAGTATTTAGAAAAATAGTCAGTCACACAAAGGATAAATCGATGCTGCTTGGTCGTAAGCGGTAAAGGTCCCATTAAGTCGGCACTAATAATTTGCCAGGGATATTCCGCAACTTTCTGTTGTCCCATCAAACCTGCTGGCTTCTGTTGACTTGGCTTAGTTTCCAAGCACGTTTGACACCTTGATACGTATCGTCTGACGTCTGAGTTCATTCCGGGCCAGTAATATTTCTCCTTGAGTCTCCGTAGCGTCTTGAATGAGCCAAGATGACCTGATATCGGACTGTCGTGAAATTCCATGAGAAGGTTCTTCCTATTCGATTTGGGAACTACAATCTTCCAAGGTCTGTCTTCGCCTAGAACATCAGCGTTGTCGATAACTCGCTTCATGAGTACCCCATCGTTGATAGCCCACTCAGGATAGGACTCTGGCTGGTTTAAAATTTTGGATATCATGGTGGTATACCATACGTCTGGCTTGTTCCAGTCCGTTCTAATATTAACATTCGCCACCTCATCGGCGTCTTCTAAGGACCTAGAAAGAGCATCCGCGATCTTATGTAGTTTTCCGGGTCTGTGAGTGACTGAAAAACTGTATTGTTGCAGCTTTACTGACCATCGCGCTAGTCGACCATTCGGATCTTTTAAGTTATGAAGCCATTTTAAAGCTATGTGATCGGTTACGACAGTGAACTCCATTCCCTCTAAATACGGACGGAATTTTTCAATAGCCCATATCACAGCAAGACACTCCAACTCTGTCGTCGTATACTTCCTCTCCGCAGCTGTAAGACCTCGGCTTGCATAAGCGATTGGTTTTTCCCCGTCTTTCCCACTTTGTGACAGTATAGCCCCAAGTCCTGAATTAGAGGCGTCTGTTTGTAATATGAAAGGGATCGTGAAATCTGGGCACGTTAAAAGTGGTGCTGAAACCAATATTTCTTTTATGTCGTGGAACGCTTTGTCCTGCCGATCACCCCAGTTCCATTTATTCCTCTTTTTTGTCAGATCAGTGAGTGGTGAAATAATAGCGGCGAAATTCGGGACAAATCTTCTATACCAGGAAGCTATTCCGACGAATCTCCTGACTCCTTTCACCGTAGTCGGTTTAGGGTAATTCATTATCGCCGAAACCTTTTCCGGGTCCACTCTAAGTCCTTCAGCACTTACCACATAACCCAAATATTTGAGTTCCCTCCGACAAAATTTGCTTTTCTCCCAATTTATACTGAGATTAGCATCCGCAAGTCGTCGTAAAACTTCTTCTAATATCCTCAGGTGGGTCTCAAAATCAGGTGCGATGATGATTATGTCATCAAGATAGACCAAAACATAAGGTGCTAAGTCTGGTTTCAAAATATGATCAATTAATCGCTGCCATGTTGCTGGAGCGTTATGGAGTCCAAAAGGCATTCTTAAAAAGTGAAACAGTCCTCTTCCTGGAACTGTGAAGGCTGTCTTTTCTCGGCTGTTTTCCTCTAGCGGATCCTGCCAATAGGCTGATTTTATGTCGATCGTAGATAAAAATTTGGCTCCTTTAAGTTTATCTAAAGTGTCACTGACATAAGGCAGCGGATATGCGTCTCTTTTCGTGACCTTATTCAGTTGTCTATAATCAACGCAAAATCTGTGCGACCCATCAGGTTTCTTGACCAGTACCACTGGGGATGACCAAGGACTATTACTTGGAACTACTATTCCATCCGCCAACATTTTATCTAATTCTTTATCGATGACCGACTGGACGTATGGGGACACTGGGTAATATCTCTGTTTGATCAGCCGCTGATTCCCTGTGTCAATGAAGTGTTTAACGTCACTTATGCAACCCAGTTTTCCTGTTTTTAAGTTCTGCCACTTCTTAATTAGCTGCTGAAGACGTCTGCGTTGTTCGTAATTTAGAGCCGATTCTTCCATTAATCCAGGTAAACCTTCTTTTTCCATATCATTTTCGATAACTGCTTCACCACATTCCCATTGTCCATTATTCCAGTCCGGGATTACTCTCATTTTTTGCCAAAAATCTATCCCCAGATAAACCCTGTGGTTGAGTTTAGGGATGACCAAAAATTCTATTAAGACTACCTTATTCTCTATTTTAACTGGTAGTGTGGTTTTTCCAAGAACTAGAGTTGGTGCTCCATCCGCGAGGCTGAGTTTCACGTCATCTGCACGTTCCAACTCCATACCAAGCTTCGAGAATTCCTCCCATGTCGCAAAATCCATTAAAGACCGTGTTGCTCCAGAATCGAGGAGGCCTATTAAAATTTTTCCCAAAATATTAACTCTTAAAAATGGTCTGTTATCTTTCGGCATTTTGGTTAATAGAGGTACCGTCCGTTTTCGAAAAGTTTCTCTAACAGTATCTAACCAACATAGCCATTCTGTGGACTGTCGTGAGGACTTCGGGGTGTTCTCAAAACATCGTCCCTTTATGTTTGACCCCTGTTCCCGTTTCCCTGCTGAGTCGTTTTCTTTGGTACTGGGCAGTTTCTTGAAGTGTGGCCAACGTCTTTACAGTTCCAGCATGTGATAACGCCACAATTCTTTGCTAGGTGTCCTACACGTGAACATTTAAAGCATTTGATAGTACGTGAAGATGTACTGGCTTCGTTTAATTGGGAGTTTCTATATCGGTTGTTAGGGTTACTGGAATGTTGCTTCGGCTGGTACGACAAGTCCGGTTCTAAAAGTCCCTTCCTGAACGGTGGAGGTTTGTGATTATCTATTTTCCATTTTGCCTCTTCTAGTCTACGACCGAGAGTCACCAGCTCCTTGACGGTTTCTATATCTTGTAAGGCCAGGCGGTCCTGATAATAAGGAAGCATATTCTTTTTTATTATCCTCAGTGATTCTTGTTCCGACGGAAGTTTCGAAAGACGATGAAAATAGTTACTCATCACTGCGGTATAGACCCCGATTGATTCATCCGCACCCTGAGTACGTCTCCTAATTTCTTCCCAGAGTCTATCATCATAATCCCTAGGCTCGAATTCAGCCTTCAGTTCAGCTACTAAATCTTCCCATGTGGAAACGCAACGCTTAAGTGCCCTAACAGTAATTAATGCCGGACCCCGAAATAGATCATACGCGGAATCAAAAAGTTCCTGGGTGTTAGTATTTCTAGCAGCCTTTAATTCAGAAACTGTTTCAAGAAACGCGTTAAGGCTCATACCCTGTCCATCACCAGAAAATTTTATTCCCCAGTCCTTTACTGGAATCTGACATTTTTTTATTACTACAGTCTCTGTTTTAGTTTCTTCTTTACTTTCATTGGCAGTCGAACAATCATCTACCTCGGCCATTTTATCATATATGTCTAAACAGTCCGTGATAAATTTGGATTTTTCTTTTAATTTAACATCATCTTTAAAAGTAAGACGGGACGCCCTATTAATAAGATGTTGTAAAATAGCATCAGTTCTTTCCCGCTCTAAAGGCTCAGGCTTAAGCTGTTCTAATTTTTCAATACAAATGGCTAGATCGCCCTCATGGTCCGCGACTAAAGTTCCCGTAGGTGGTGAAATTTTGCCTTCCCGCTCCAAGTTCAATAGAGATTTAAGCCTTTTCCTCATAATATCAACTTTTCGCAGGTCCGATATACCTCTAATTGTAAGCTCATACTCTATTTCATCTTTTTTCAAATGATAGACATCCATCGTTATAGTTTAAGTGAAGCGAAAATTGTAATAAAAAAAATATATATACCTTAAATAATTCCTTATCTCAATCTCGATTACGTACCTAAAATAAAAAATGTTCCAAGAAATGAAATTTTACCTTTATCGCTAAAGCTCTTAGCACAAAAACAAAATACTACCTATATGTTTTAATAAATCAAAATACAAATTGAGTAATAAAAAAAATCAAAATAATCACGTTGGGCGCCAGACTATGTAACCCTCGTCTCATAGATTGCCCACACTCAGTGGAGAAGGGTGTGGGTTCAAATTTGTCCTGGTCTATTATTCAGGGCGCCACGTTATTTTTTTTTTATGTAAATAACGAAAACATTAAACATAAACTTTAAAGTAAGACCAGTTATTATTTTAGGTTATAAAGAAGTAAATAAATTAAATTCTGGCTGTACCTTTACACATACAATAAATAAACAAACATAAAATTTTCCGTATAATAAAGATAAAAAAAACCATGTATATTTAATTAAAGGATAAAATAAAAAAACAATTCACACATACAAAATATATTTACATCAACCAAAATAAAAAAAACCTACTTTAGAATATTATAAAAACAAAACTATTTATACTTAATTATATTTTTATAAACAAATAAAAAATAAAAAACCCATAATATCCTCTAGTAAATCTATTATATTATCTATAGTCCTTATTCCTCTGGCCAGTAGGATTATTTACAACAACACAACACAGGGAGGCGGGTTAATAGTGCTCTCCCAATTACCGTAAGTCCTCGTGTGACAGTTCTCCTTCCTCCAATCTCCTTTCCGGAAAAATCTCCCGGCTTCCTCACGAAGTCGTCGGGATGTGTAGTGGAGGAGAACAAATCCAGCGTAGCTGCCTGTCACTCGAGTGTCTTCTTACTGCCACTCCGTGCGCCTCTCTGTCTTATCGCATGTGAGATGCGCATGCACCTTCTGCGCCTCCCCACCACTACTTACTTGCGTATTTAGGTACGGCCAGAATATATTAATAATATTATTTACATATACTGGTGCTATTAATAATTACAACCGTAACAATAATAATTAAATATAAAAATAATTTAACTATTAGTACAGTATTAGACAAGTCCAACTAAGGCAACGACAATGAAATACGTATACACCTCACAAATTCACCTCCTTAAAAAAAGTCTTCGTGCTAACCTATTTCGGATTTTTTTTTGTTCACCTTTACCTCCCCGTTGCAGGCTATAAGGGGTTTTTTTCTCGGTAATGGCGGGGTATACATCCCGAGAGAAAAGTTCCCCCGGTACCGAGACGCGAATGCGCAATTTTTTTAGTTTCCGGTTTTTGGACATCTGCAGTAGGGGTGGGCATAATCGAATGATCGTCATAATCGCATGATCGGACTTCGATGATTTAAATAATCGAATTATTTCATAATCGAATGGTTAATATGCATACAGAGAGACCATATGACACAATTCTCGTCTCTATGAAAAAAAATAAATAAATAAAAGGCCGTTCGATTATCCGAGCTCCTTATAATCCCTCGATTATCGTTAAACAATTGAGTTCGAATGATCATTCGTTTCTCCAAACCGATTAATCCCATAATCGATTAATTCGAATGATTAAAATAATCGAATGATCCGATAATCGTCATTCGATTATGCCCACTCCTAATCTGTAGTAGTTAAGCAACGCGCGCTAACCCACTCAGCCACTCCTATTTCGGAATTCATTGCATATATCCGTTCAAAGCCCGTTATCTCCCAAAATATCAATTTTTCCAACAAATGTAAAATTTAAAGCTATAGATGAAAACTCTTTGTTTTTCTGATCTATTCTTGTATTGAAGTCTTAGAATACTAGACAAATATAATTTATTTTGTACAATTTTGTTTCTTTTCAGGAAGATTACTATTCGTCCCGCAATAAAATTTTATTTGTATTTCAAAATATCTCTAGACTTAAAATAAAAAATGTTGAAAAAATGTCTGAATACATATGTATGTAAATTATTCCAACAGAAATTATACTTTTTGAGAAACGAAAAATTCCAAATTATTTAATATATACATAAAAATATTACAAAAATAATCAGTTAAAATTTCACTATACGTAAAATAATAAAAACTCATCCTTTGATATCTAGATCTTATTTTCCAGATAGAAGAAGAGAATTACCAAGAGAACTTGCGCCCTAAAGAGCATGTTGTACCAATAAGCCACGAAAAGATTGTATTAAGTGACCCCCGTACAGTTTTAAAGGTAATTAAAATATAGATTAAAAAAAATACGAAATTACTTCATTTAAAACAAGTAATGTCGAGTTATAACTAACAGGTGTGATGATAAACGACAAATAATAACTAACGCACTAACCATATTGTAAGCAATTTTTTTTATCTTCATACTTTTTCATTCGAACCTCTCAGAAGATATCTATCAGCAAATATAAATATGCTGTATAAAAATTCAGATGCATTATTATCAACTAAAATTATTAAATTAACAACTTATCATTTCAAAGCTAACCAGCAAAATAAATTTTTTGCAAACCCATCTAAATTAGATGAAATAAAAAAAGATTGCGCCCGTTGGAAGACCTCCAACAGAAAGTCAAGGAGAGAAGAAGTGATCCTCTGCAGGCTTCGGATAAGACATAGCGAGTTCTCCCACGGCTACCTTCTGCGGGGTTTACAAGCCCCAACTTGTACGCAAAGTGACACAGTGAGAACAGTAAAACATATATTATTAGATTGTCCAATTTTCAATAAATTAAGAATTGAACTAAAAATGGAAAAAACTCTAAAAGAATTATTACAAGATGATGAAAACAAAACCAATATCCTCTTAAAGTATTTAAAAAGAAGTTTATATTATAAAAAAGTATAAAATGTAAGTGTGAACACCAATGACCCACAAGGGTAGATGTGTCATAAATAAATAAATAAATTATAAATACGAAAATGAGGACAATTCATAGTTTAATTCAAAAATTAATAAATTATCAATATTTTTTTAATCTATCACAATAGCTTAGTAACTTAAGAAAAACAATTAATTAAGTTTACAATATCATAAATTAATTTTTGTTTCCTACAGCTCATAATTATTTATTTATTAATTACTTGTCTTAAATTTTATGTATATTAATATACATACGTATACATGTACAATTTCATAAACGAATGAATAAGGAGAGAGAATAATAAAAAAATTAAAAGTGGTTTTTAGAAAGCTTCAGGTGCAATAAACACGTAATTTATTAGATTTATAAAATGTAAAAAATGTAGTTTAATATTTCCATTGTGCGGGTACGGATTTAAATAAATATGTCTTTAATTACTTATGATCTCATATGCGTTTAATGTCATGTTCCAGATGGAGTGAAGAAATCTGATGAACTAATGGAAACATGACATCATCTAATTTTATCCTATTAGAAAAATGGATTTATAGGTTTGAAGCGTATTATATTTAAAATATAGATGAAATCTCATCGTTTTAATTATAATTATTGAGTTAATCAGTATAAGAAGCTGAAAATAAAAAAATATTTTCCTCTATATTTTAAAATTGTATATGGTCCGCTCACATTATAAAAGATATTTCAAAAGTTGAACCATGAAAAGGTTTAAATAAATGTTTTCTTCGAATAGATAAAATAAAAATATCTGTTGATGAATCATAGATCTCCCAGATTTTAAGATTATGAATTTGCGTTGAACACTGAAACTGTACAAGCCTCAAAGAATATGTTGCGATTTTAGTATTCCGATGGATGTTCAGATAACTAAGGATTTTTCAAGAGATAAGGTGTAAACCATTAGATGATTATGAATTATAAAAATGCCGCTTATTTAAATAAATAAATAATTAATGATAAAATCTCGGAATAACTTTATTAAACAAAAATAAAAAAAAAATCAGAAAAAAATTATAATTTCACAAAAACCTCCATGAATGACCGGTCATAAAAGTTTTACAATTATTAAAGTATTTCTGTTTAATTTAAATTTCTCCTAAAAATATATAATGACACTTAAGGTGCTGAAATAAACTAATATTTATGTCATTAAATTCACAAGAGAACATGCCAAAATAAACAATCTTAAAAAATTTCAGTAAAAAAAGTCATGTAATTATAAGAGTATAAATAACATTAATAATACCTAGTAATAATTAATAATAAAAGTTAATAACAGTACAACTTGAAGAAAAAATATGTTGTATTCAATAAAAAAAAAATCAGCAGTTTATTCCGAATGCCTGAAAAGTATACTACGCTACATAAAAAATAAATGCATGATACTGAAATTATAACTAAAATTAAATTAAATTTATATTATCTTAAATCAAATCTATGTATATTTAATATTTATTCGATATAGGTAGCATAAAATTATAGTTTATCAAACTTTATTATATTATTATTATTATTAACTTTATTATTTACTTGTAATATTATTATTTTTATGTTATGTAATTAAATTTTAAGATTATTATTGTATTATTCTTAACCTAAATACTTTTACATTAAACACATTGCTTTGATACCTGAAATTAATTTATTTTTATTACTGAACTCATTGTCATCCTTTTTATATATCGTATCAACAATTACTGTATTAATTTTTTAAAATAAACTTTTTGTTAAGATTTAATCATTATTTATCTTGTCTTTGCTTTAATAAAATCTTTTCATTACCTTTAATTAAGCAGTTTTTTTTTAATTATTGAAATAGCTGTATCTTCATGTTTACTAATTTTTTTTAAATTACGAAAAATCCACAAAATATTGATCATGAATTAGATCAAAATTATTACACTAATTATTTATTCTTGGGGCTCTCATTGTCCACTTATTATTGTAGGACTTACCTGGTTCACAGAAAATTATTTTATGTGAATAAAAAAAAAACAGCCTCAACAAAATCAAAATTATGTAAATTGCAAACAAAAGCATGAGGAATTATTATACTTTCCATATTCCTAAAAATATACTAACAAAAATAAAATAGCTACTAATTAATTTGTTTTCAAACAACAAAACAATAAATTCAAGACCAAAACTAGATGCAAACAAAAAACAAATAATAAAAAAAAATTGTAATAAAATCTCTATTTTATGTTCAAAATTAAGGTTTCTAAGGGCCATGCACCTAACCACCAAATAATTTGTCTAAAAACAAAAAATAAATAAAAAAAGGGCTACACACATCATTAACAAAGCTACAACTTTTATCCATATAACAGACCTGAAGCCTAGATCTGAGCCCGTTAAGCGATCCAGCAAAAATCTGTCAAAAAATATCTTATTAGTACCCATCACCACATTTATTTTAATATTTTCGTATCTACACAAACACATTAAAAAAACTAGTCTTCATTTTTACCTCATAAATTCTGTACATACAAAAAAAATCAATAAACATGGACAGTGGATATAATAATATCTAACATATAAGGATGCTGATAATTAAACATTCGCTATAAAATATATAAAATATTCTTAAAACAACCATAAAATGATTTATCTATTTATTAACATTAGTATCCTTTAAACAATAAGGTTATGCCTTAACCTCAAAATTCACAAATTTTAGCAAAATAAATAGAACACAATACAAGATTTAGACAATTAAATAAGGAAGTAAAAAAATAAAAATATTATAAAATTGAGATTATTTTATAGTTTATAATATTGTATGAATGTTATACTTGTCTATATATGTCCTAACTAGGACAGATTGTTATATCATTCAATAAAAAAGATTTCCTATAAAAATTATAAAAATAAATTGAGATGCAAAATATAAAATAAAATTTTATTTATATTTTGTAACAAATGGAAATTTCTTTTAGGCTTTTTCTCCCCTAATTCTTGGTGTTTTGCATAAAAGTAAAAATATTCGACGTTCTTCATTTAATTAAAACCAGTTAAGAGTGTGTCTCAAATGCTAATTTTGTATTAAAAAAACATATTAACTTAACATAGAAATTTTTAAATAATTGTAATGTTTCATCTTAGCTGATTTAAGATACGATAAATTTTATATATCAAAATTTAAAAAAAAATTATTACTGTCTTAACAGCATTAAGAAGTAACGATTCTTCACTTACTTGAAAACAAGGTTTTATCAAAATATGAAAAATATAAAATTTAAGTGCATCGGGTAAAATTTCGGGCTATTTTTATTTCAGGTATGTAGGCAACCTGACACTGGTACTAACAGCTATCATATGCCGACCTGAAACTTAATCGTGATTATAGCGTTAAAAAGCAAACATGTACCTTAATCACAAGATTCAAGACTAACACGAAAGGAAATGGCCATACTCTATGGGGTCAAGACATATGAGGTAATGCTAGGTGTCATTATATACATTGAAATTCTGGAGGGGTTTACATTCCCTTTGATCCTTGGACTCCTACGCCATAAAGTGATAAAACATGTGAACCAGGGAAGGAGCAGCAGGTGCTTCGTGGCCACAATGGGAACCGATCGGGGCCTTGCCAAGGATATCTGTGAGAAAGGACTCTTTACAGCACACTATCGTATCCACACCTGACATTCGATCTTCGTAGTAGGATAACTGATACCAATAGTATGGTTAAGCAAGAAAGTACAACCGGAAGAATAAAATGCCATTAATATCGAAAAAAATTTAATTATAATTAAGCTAAATAAATGATCCAGGGAGGTAGAAGGAAAGTGTACCTCCTTTCCCTCTCCCTGCTACAAACAAATAAATAAATAGATAAAAATAAAAAATAGAACTAATAACCAATTTAATGTATAGATGAGGAAGATGGTTAGGGGTGCGGTCATTTAAAAAAAAAAGAACGAAAAAAAAAAGCAGATTAATAATTAATACTTATTGTACGTTTCGGCCTACATCGTGGGCCTTCATCAGGGCTTAAATGCCGTTATTTTAAATTTATTTATTATAAAATGCCTTTAATTTTGTAGATTAGAGAACATTAACGTTATCATCTTTTTAACGTGGGTAAAAACGGATAAATATATAAAAGTAGGAAATCTAAACATTAAAAAAAAAAAAAAATGTATCTAACTAAATCGAAAGACGAGTGTTTCACAACAAGATTTTTAAAAATTTAAATTCAATAATAAATATTTCTATAAAATCGGTTTTGAAATAATAGATACTGATCGTCAATTTTCCTTGATAACGAATTGAGTGTAGCATTTTCGTATTTATTAAGCTCTTTGATCAATTAAATACTACAAATATAAGTTAATTGTCCAAGAAGCTGATGATGATGCCATTATAGAATCATTAGGAAATAATAAACCATTGTGTAATAATTTATTTTTTATTCATTTATTGCTATTTACAACTGCATAAAGGAATACAAGGAGTAAAATATAAAAATCATGATACACTTGTAGAGAAGCTTCCCATCGGAAGTACTCTAATATGTGTAATAATTAGCAACGTTTTTTAAGAATGGCAAAACTTGAAATAATATATAAAATTGAAAATGAAATGAAATCCAAATAAGAGATAAACGAATCAAAATAAACATGAAGGATATTACATGTATGAAAATAAAACGGCTGAAGCCTTCCCACACTCACCGCACAAAAAAACAACAAAGGATATATATCATTTCCTCTAAATCGTTTCAGGAATTGTTCAACTCTTTTTTTTGTTTTTTTTTTTATTTTACTTTGTTTTTTTGTATCCTGGACGAGGAGAACAAACACTTACCACTTTATCTCAGAAAACGTACGTAGACAGTCATCCGATCAACAATTCTACAGAACTAATAAAAAAAAAAAAGATAATACAAATGAAGAACTGTTTCTTAAGATTTGTCTTCGGCACCTCTAGACGGTCAAATGTGTCCCACCTCTATGATGAGTCAAATTGGCTATTTCCCTCGATTCGAAGGCAATATTTCCTTGGTTCCTTTCACTATCAAGTCCTTCGCTCCCACCGCCCCTCTTACATCTATAGTATCCTGCAATTTAAATCCAGAATCCATACTCAGGAAACCAGATCCCGTCTTTCCGACCTCTATACGCCTTCCCATAGAACCAAAAAATATGAATTTTCCTTCTTAGCCCGGTCCACTTTCTTATGGAATACCATCCCATCACACATCCGTCATGCTCCTTCCCAATCTTCTTTCAAATCTCTCCTTTTTAACACCTTCTTGCTTCCCAATCAGATGCCAACTAATTTCAGTCAGTGATTAAAGTGAGAAATGTCTACACTTCATACCATAAATGATAGTAAAGTTTATTTTCATTTCTATTTTCAATTATTCTAATGTTTTTTTTCTTTTTTTTTTTTTTTTTGTTTAGTTAGTTCTATATCACATTTTGATATTACTATATATTTTTTAAATTTATATTTTTCATTTCTCTCTCTTTTCATCAATTAAAATAATTGTAAATAATTTTTGTAATCATTAATATTATTAGTTTTTTATGTGTTTTTTGGCCAGTTGTAATCATTATTTTTTTTGTACATGTATTTCTGAGAAATCGATCTGTGCGAAGCCTATTCGCACCTAAAAGTCACTGATACAAGTAGTTTATCCAGACGATTTCCACACACAAAGGTACTTATCGCATGCACTATCTAAGGTTTGGGGTAAAATTTGTCCCTTCCAAGTTCAATTGTATCATGTCTTAAATTTAAATATTCTCAAGGGACTGAGTCCCAGAATAAAGTTCTTTTTTCATTCATTCATTCATTCAAACTAAGTATTGTAAGATACCAATTAGGAAAGAATTCAGCCGTATTTGAATAAGTTTATTAGTGTTTAGATTCCGAATTCTGAAGTCAACATTAATAAAAAACTTATGAAAGAATATTATAATTTTAAAAAATTATAGTTTTTTATAATATATCTATATATATACATATAATGGATTCATACAGATATAAACTATCCGCTGGCAGTACCAACAAATATTCTAAAGCAGAAGGTCTCGAGTCTATCTTCTTTTCAGACACCTCAGAGGATTATCAGGGATGAACGAGGAAGATAAAAAAAAAACAGAGGTAAGGGATTCATGAAAGGAATAACACCTGTTTTGGGCCAAATCAGCAACATATGGAACATTAAGGTCATCTTAGATGGGTTTATTCGTGACTAAGTAAGGAGTATTGAAGATTCTACAAAGGATTATGGATTAATAAGATAGAGTAAGAAAAAAAATCTGGTGGTTAAGAAGAACCCCAAAGCTTAACTACGTCCTGATTGGCCTGAGGATATAGTCATGTAGATGAGCCGTTTGTAGTTAAGAGGACGGTTTTAGCAAGTGTTGAATTAGCAGAAATGACGGGAAGTTTCTTGTCGGTTCAGTCTAGTAGAGGGTTCAAGTTGGACAATTAGTCAAGGTCTAGGTAACTGATTTGGTTAAAAGGACCAAGTGAAATTTTCTTAAATGATATTGTAGTGCAGGAAGTCATAGGTTACGAAGTGTAAGGTCATTTGCTGGAATTTATTTGTATTCTACAGTTCAGACACCATACTTAGTAGTCGTTGGTGAGAAATTGAAAAGTGTAAGAGACAATAAATATTTCCAGGTTTAATTTTTTGTCTTGGAAATAATTGTAGTTACATAGATAGATGAATCTCAAACTTCATACATTCCATTTCAAATTAACTTAATCCTAATTAATTAACACAAGGTTTGTTCGGCAAATTTTCAAAATCCTTTCCTATATTAAGCTTAATTCTTTCAAATATTCAACTGTATCACATTTATTACAGTTTACTTAGTTATAAAAAGGCGTTATGTAAACCCAGATTTATATTTGTGGGATATAGGATGTAGGTGAGATGATGAGAGACAAAACTAGCGCCAGCATCGGTTGGCACAACAGAATACAAATCAACTTCACTGGAGGTGCGCCAGGAATAAAGACATTCGGCTATTGCGTCAGAGCAATCACCTGGCAATGATCTGGAAAAGGAATATGAACTCAGGCAGACTACTGCACGTGTACAGTGGAAATATTAAACTATCAGGCAAAATATATATATATATATATATATATATATATATATATATATATATATATATATATATATATAATATTATATGTATATATTTAACAGGTTTTTTTTTTTTTTTTTTTTTTTTTTTTTTTTTTTTTTTTTATACAGATATATTACAGTTTGTCTCCATATCGAAAATAATTATGCTTCAATTGTTTGTTTATTCATTTAAAGTCACTTTTATGCTACTTTTATTCACTGTCCAAGTCCTAAATTTTGCGTATCCAGGTTTAATTAGGATAGAGATTTTTAAGGAGTATCTGGCATCGCACAGGCTCTGGTCTGTACCTCTCTATTATACCTCAACCCCTAGGGACGGTATAACCCAGAATTTTTGACTCTCTAGGGCCGCCTGCCGGGTTTGAACCCGTGACCTTGGTCATAGAAGGCTGTCATGCTAGCGGCTACACTACAGGTGACACCAAAAATGCACAGTAATAGGAATTATTACTTTAAGACAAAACATATCATATCATGTTATTATTATAGGTGAACCCATACAACATTGAGAAATACAAACTGTTAAGAAAAACAGGAATCGAACTAGATATTGAATAATTCAATGTATATAATTTTATAAGTTCATTACTTTAAATAACAAAACTATGTAATCGACCACAAAAAAAAAAAAAAATAATAATTTATTGAGATTTGAAACGTTTTTTTTTTTTTTTGTTTTTTTTTCTCACCTCTATTTATTTTTTAAACAAAAACATAGAAAATAAGAAATGTCATACATAAAACATTAATAAATAGTTCCTTCTTTTGCCCGAGGGCATGTTAAGGTGAATAAAACATTAAAAATGTATAAACATTAAGAATGGCTAAAAGCATTTTGGCTTTTGCCCTTAACAATCAGTGAATGGGGAGGAACCATTCTACTGGCTATAATGGTTAGGTGGGATCCGACTGCAGAGTCTGAGAGTTTTCGACTATACTTATAATAAATATAGTAAATAACTAAACCTTGTGAAGAAACTAGCCAGCGGTAGCACTCTAATTTCAATTTAGTTTAGTAGTTATCGAGCCCATCGTCTTTTCAATCGCCTCGAATGAAATAATAAATTATAAAAAAAAAAAAAGAAATATTTAAGAAGATTGCACCTCCTTAATTTGAAGTAATACCTTAAAAAAATACGTGGACAAATTAGTGAAAAAATAAAATAAATAAATAAAAACAAACCCACTATCCGATAAAAGGATAAACAAATCAGAAGGCTTTTTTTAAAGCAAAGGAAAAAAAATCATTCCAACCGCACAACTATTATGGACATCAGAGTGTTTTGAACTTCGAAGTCATGAATTAATCTCATCCATGATACTGTGATTACTGTTGTTAAGTTATCGGATAACTTTTAAAAATATATCACCTTGAACATTTCAGTAAAAGGTAATTAAATTAAAATATGAATGAAACTTATATTAAGGAAGAGATAGCTCACTTAAAAAAAAAAAAAATTATTGCAACCTAAAAGCGATAAAACAGTTTTGTGAATGAAAATACCTTATATTATGTGCATTACTGCCATTATTTCTGCTATGCATTAATATATTTATACGATAATAGTTTCTACAGTCGACTATACATCCTAAATATATTACTTAATCAACATTCTAAAATATATATTAAATTTCCGGAATATATAAATGAGATGGAAGGCAAGGAATGACTCATACATTGGAGGTGACTGTGATATTTCGATCCTTAAGTAGCTATAAAAAAAAAATAATAATAAATAAAAAAGTGTTAGCACTTGTGAACCAGAACCAGGACATAAAGATAAAAAGTTGGACTAGAACAAGTGTAGGCAGTGAGTCATAAATTCATGAAGTGTTACGTCAGAGCCCTGGGATAAGCCCATAGCCGCTCCAGAGGCCTAACGACTGTACATCAACTGGAACCCTCCAAGGCCAGCCTCGGTAATTTACAATAATCGCTAACTATCAACTGGAAATACTAATATTTACGACTATAATCGTCAAGTATAATCTCCTTGACCCAGTACTTACGACGACAATGGTATAACAGAAACAGATATTAATAACCATTCAGTAACGTGCAATAAGGGAGGAAATGGAAACTAATAAGGCTCAGAAATGGGGAATTAGTTACTGATCTCCAGGTCCCGGGTTCGATTTCGGCTTTAGCAGGATAATTATTTATTCTACTTTATCAGCAGTAGATTAAAAAATAGGTCGGGATACCCTCCTGGGTGCCCATCTAATCTCTATAAAGTGAGTACCCGAATATGTATTAAAAAAAACTGACGGCTAAGTGAGATTTATCACTTTCTTGTATAGCCGTTGGAACCGTCATAGTATCTTTAAAAAACACTTAACCATATGTTGTATTCAAATGCCAATACAGACATAAACAATTAAGTATGTATATTTAAAGTTCAATATAAATAATATAATCAAATACAAGTAAGTATTGTGATCGTGAAAACTTTCTAATTCGAGTTTTCAACTGAAAAACAAGTTTTATAGCCCCTGAATCCAAACCAAGTCCCCCAAAAGTCTGTAAGTGTATCTGTGTCTCCGTGTGTGTGTAGTAAGTCCAACGCAAAAACGATAAGTCGTACGAAACTGAAAAGTCATAATTTTTGGAGCAATATGCCTAAGATGTTAGAACAACTTTTTCGTCAAAATCTGCGTACTAAAAGAACCACTTTTACCATGCATGTTACAACTTTTTATGATTTTCTCAAAAAGGCTCAAACGATTTTTATTAAACTCGTTGTATAGAGGTAAAATTTAATAGGTTTTAATATAATTTAGATTTAATTCTGATTAAAAAATCTTAGTGCTAAAATGCCGATTTTTTATTCTCTTTTTCCTCTAATGTACCTTTAATTTTGTAGAATCGAAAAAATTATCCATATTAACTTATTACCATTGATAATCGGCATCTACAAATACAAGTTTAACGATAACCAACTAAAGGAAAAATATCAAAAATATTTTTTTTTCGAATACAAAAATGGTAATATAGATGTATAATATGCGCTTGGAAACCTAAAAATTTAAGAAAAAATGTTTTCTTATAAAAAAAGCTGTGAAACGGACGCTTAAGTGATTATTGTGGATAATAATTTGTGTTGTAAGATAATTTAACCTGAAAAAGATATTTCCATCGAAATTCAATGTAACCCTTTAACCTTTTTCTAATGTCTAACTTGATTTTAAAGTTCCTCAATTGATTCTTGATTCAATTACTTTTACAAGGTAAGTAAAAGGCGTGATTTTCGGGACCCAATTTTTTTCCACTTTACGAATTTATTTGACTATCCAAACAAAAATAAAATGTAAAAATCGATACCAGGGAACTCAAATAGTTAAATCGATAAGTGTTACTATATAACGCAATACCCTGTAACTCGTTGAGCCATGTTCTGCTATGATGTTCACCAAGCTTTAGAAATTTACATCAGCTACTTCGAATTACCTTACGATCAAGACGAAATGATTCAAAAAGATCACTAAAATAAAGTTGAGAACCATCTCTTTTTAAAAGCCAACATTAAGACAGATCTATGAAGTGTGAAAAGACAAGTAGGACGAAAGGAAAGAATTATTCTGAAAAAGAAAGGGAGTTTAAGAAAAATACAAGATGATATGCTCACAACCACAAGTTAAATTTTCCTTTTGGATCTGCCCATTGTAGAATATAGAACCTCATACCTTCAACTTATTCTTGGTTTCTGTTTTTTGGACTTCAAGTACGATAGCATGAGGTTATGAATCCAGAATAATGGTACCCTTCTTCATTATTCCCACCAGCAAAGAGAACCTTCCCTTCAGCAGTCCTTGGCATTAGCCTCCAGCGGACAGAAAGGAAACGATATGATTAAGAGAGCGCGAACCATTCTCAGAGGTGGAGGACTATTGTTCCACAAGGCCGTGCCCCAGACCTCAACCACTCCGCTCCTCCGGGTCCGTTCACCTCTGGTCGTGATACCACTTAGATCTTGGTATCGCATCGGATTTTATTGGGGACATCGCCACGGCTTAACCTATCGTCGCGGAAGACGAAAACATTCCTTCTAACAGTTGTATTCTTTTCAAGAAGAATAGTTGAGATGGAGTTGAAAACGATCTATGTAGTCCATAAAATCTTCCCGTGCTCAGGTGTTAGAGATACTAGCTATCATACAAGTCATAATTTTAAAGTTCTTCATGTGCACCTAACGGAAAGTTGTGACAATTCATCGGACTATCTCTATGATCATTTAAGTCGAGACCCATTCGTGAGGCAGGAGGGATCATGTGAGAGGCTCAAACCTTACTGATTCGTGGTACGAACAATATATAAAAATTAAAGACAAACAAATAAACAAAAAGAATAAAAACTTTAATCTGGGAGGTGTCTTAAGAATAACATAAATATACAAGAAAAAGAAAAAACTATAACTGGCCAAATTTCATTTAAAGAAGGCTGCAAATTATTACAAACTGGTTCATTACTTCCAAATAATCATATCAGGATATAACTCCTATCGAAAATTGTAGTACCAGTTATTAGGTACATCTTAGGTAATATGATTTATTTTAAGCATATCATCTGATCATTTTTTGCTTGTACCCGATATAAAAGAAAACCCCCCAGAAAAAATGGACAATAGATGCCCTATAGAAGCTGTAACTAGCTTAATATACACGTCCAACAACAATACAAAGGATTCGGAACAAGATGGTTGAAGTACCCTTCAACCAGCATTACATAGCTCTTTAGTCTGGTCGTTAGTATGTTAAGATTCAAATAAAAAAAAAATTACAAAAAAAAAAAAAAAAAGAGAAAAAAAAGCATATCAAATTATATAATTGAGTAAGTATATAAAAACACAAGATCATGCATAATTATATCTCTATTATTTTATTCAAAACATATTGTTCAGTCCAATGTGAATAAGCGAAGGAAAAAAGGATTGAATCAGAGTTATTTTAATATTTTATATTTTATGACGATTATTAGGATTAATTGTTAATTTTTTCTTGGTAGAGAGTATTAATTGCAAGTATCTATTCTTGGTATTTTTTATTCATTCCTGGTATTTTTTCCTACTATTATAACTAAATTAAATATATTACTATTATCAATACATTCAACTAAATGTCCAATCATAGTTTGGAACAAAAATCCTTAATTGTTGATTTAAGATTACAGAAATCATTTAAAAATATAATTAACAAATGATTGTATATTTTAAATGTGTTAGTAAAACTTTTCTTCCACCAAAAAAAAAACTATTGGTATTTTAATATGATAAAAATATGAGTTCATTTTTATGTCGAAAATTACGTTAAGGTTAAAAAGGAAAAAGAAAATATACCCAATAATGAGAATAAATTATAAAATATAAACAACTTAATTCAACATTGTGATAAAGAAAATTAAATAAAATAAAGTAAATTCTTGATAAACTGACTTTTAGCATATAAATGTGAACATGTTAATAAATGGTAATCAGTAATTATTCTCATATTTTGGGGAAATATTCATAAAATTAATATATCGAAAATATAAAAAAAAATGTACCACAAAACCCATGGAAGGCCTTAGGTTCAATACGAAAGTTATAAATACATTGTATTTATACCTGATTAAGGGTTGTACAAGGAGTTGATGAGGACGAGGCCATGTTTTCCACTATATTTTATTAATAACTTTATAAACGCTGAATGAGCCACATTATAGTCTCTCGAATAAATAAATATAAGTCGACAGCTGATATAAACAAATAAATGATTTACTTATCATGAAAGATACATACAAGAACGGTGTACTTTTATTCTCTTAATGGTATTTTGGTCTAAATACGGTTTCAACAATAAATATACCAATCGTTGAATGACTTAAATAAAATAAAATAGAATGATAAAAATATTAAAACGGCAACGGGCCAGTTACATAATTGAAGGTTCTTTCTATCTGAAGGAGAATGAGAGGATAGATGGGGAGGAAGTAATAAAATATTCAATGGAAGAAGATGGATAGCCGGTTTTTTCATCGCTATTTCAGGGATGGAGGGGGAATAAGCTTTTATATAACAAACAATGGATGGTACCAACTGAATAACAATGTTTAGATTTAATAAGAAGATTTTTTTTTTTTTTTATAAATAAAATATTAATTATCTAATAAAAATCTGGTAAGCGCAACACATGTCTTTAACTTCCCAACGATGTTAAAATCAATTTAAGAAATTTTATATAAATACAGTTAGAGATAAAAAAAAAAGACAAATACATACTTAAGTACATTGAGTTTCGATAGTAAATTTGTATTTTATTAAATAATCTAATAGATTATTATCTACAACAATCAGTTTGCTTTATCGGCTTTTCATCATTCTCCATTACCTTTTACGATTTTATGTATAAAATTACTTTTTTATCTTTTAGCTCTCCAATGGTTTATTATACATCTTTATTACTCTTCTCATGTTCAAAACACTAAAAAAATTTCCTTTAGTTGAATATCGAATTCGTTCAATTTATATATTTGTCCGTATTTTATCAATGCTAACAAGATATGGTTATTTTTTTTTCTTTTTAATCTACCAAATTAAAGGTACTTCGGAAGAAAAATGTCGGCACTTAAGCCATGTCAGACTATTTCAATCAGAATGAGACCTATATGATATCAAAGCACAATTAATTGTATATCGATATAGCGATTTTTATCAAAATCATTAGAGCCGTTTTTGAGAAAATCGTAAAAATATGCAAAATACATAGGATAAAGTTACTCTTCTGGTACTCTGAATTAGATGAAAAAGTAGCTATAACATCTCGAGGGTATAGTTCTCTTATGGAATTTGAGTTTCGTACTTTTCGTTTTCGTGCTGGATTTGCCAAACACACAGACAAACAGATATTTTCACACGGCTTTATTATTTAAATGCGTATTTACGCTAGTGTAAATTGATGTAAGTTTATTAATAGTATAAATAGCAAATTAACATTCTTAATAATATAATGCAATATTACTTTATCATAGTAACATCTTGGACTGGAGTGCCCTGGCTCTAGAATTTTTATACGAATTTACTTATACGAAGCGATAGTAGAGGGGATGGAGGAAAGGCGGCCGAGATCAAAAGAAGGAATATTGAGAGACATATGGATCACTAAGTATCCATAATTTCCAAGCACTTCTTTTAGGTAAGCTGGACCTGGAAGTGCTCAGGTTGTTTTTTTGTTAATTTTTTTAACGGCACTTTATGCTGCTGTGGCTAATCGGACGATGGGAGACCAAAATTTAGCCTATCCAGGTTTAATTAGGATAGGAATCTTTAACGAATACCTGACATCGCACAGGCTCGGGACAACCGTTTAACGTCCCCTCCGAAGACCAGCATAACTAAGGATTTCTTTTTACTCCTATACAAAAATCCTAGGACCACCTGCGGGTATGAACCCGAGACCTTTGGCATAGGAGGCTGTTGTGCTAACCACCATGCTACAGGCAACCGCAAGTGACCAGGTTTTTGAGCAAAAAGTTCCTTAAGGCTATCGGAGGGAGCGGCATCCTTTATAATAGAGGAAATATTAATATTAATTGTTAATAATTACTAAAATATACTAATGAGTCAATTTCATTCCATAACTGTTGAAAACTGGAAATAGAAATTTTACACGATTGCAGTACGAGCGTCCTTGAATCCTATTCGTTTTGGGTAGAGACTTTACGTCGTTATCAACTCTAATAAAGTCAAAGAACACGGATTATTCTACTGGTTATGAGTGTGCTCCAGCCTGGTAAGTCCCAGACCGACTTTATACTATTCCATAAAAGATTTCTTCGAGGCTTTCCAATACTGTATTAACGTTAATGGTTCAGTAGACATATTCGAAACGTCCTTGAGAAGCTTCTACAAAGCGGTCCGAATTTACTTTAAGGATAATGTTGAAATGGATGCGACGATCCGAAGAGTTCCACCCCAAAAAGGAAACGCACTGACCTGTTCTTGTTCGATTACGGAGCCGCTGTGAAGGTGAACTGTTCAACCTTTACAGAACCCTGTCATCTGAGAAATATCTATTCTTAGATCTTACATGTAGTGTTTTCTCGGCTTCTATAAGTTAAAACTTTTGAACTTTTTAAAGTTAGGTATAACCAATATTAATATTAACTCGTGTAATAAAATTAAATAACGCTGGGCCCAATAAGCCTACATCTACCCGGATATTGTTCTCCTTTAAATAGAGTTTAAAATATTTGAAGTAATCCACTGCCTAACCCTTTTAGTGCCGGACAAAAAACGAGTGCCTATGCGAAGATAGCCTGCCGGATTTGACATATATGCAACGATTTGGAAAAACGCTTATAAAAACCTAACTACAAATGATATTCACATGCTTAAAAATATCACGTATTCGGAACGAAATGGAGAACAAAGCAGTGATAATGATTCTCCAAAATCAATTGACATGTATGAATAGCCCTTCTATCTATCATAATTGAGTTTTATCAGTTCGACTTTGGACCTAGAAGAGTGTCAGACACAGATGTCAGACACAAACCGGTTTACAAACTCTTTGTCAACGAAATTTGATCATTTACAATGAAATTAGATCACTTACTAATTTATTCAGAGATCTTCCTTTCTCTAATGCGAAAAGATTTCTCGCGATGCGAAGAATAAGGCGCAATTACACGCATAACGATATATCGTCGTCCTGCACTAACAGGGTTAGGAAATTATTGGGTTAGTTCAAGTTTCTTATGGTCACTTAAAGACCATGATGTCTTTAGGTGGTATTGACGATATCGTCTGACGTGATAAATAGAAAGGTAGGCTATTAGGATTGTTTAATTGATGGTTTATAAGTGTTGATGGCCGACAGATCAGATATAGTAGCCTATTAGTCTACTAAGGCATTAAGTGACGAACGGCACAGCACTTAGTGGATTGTAATGCAAACAACTGTTTTCGGACAAGCTTTGCGTATTTGTTTCTTCATTTTGGTTTTAATCTGAAAAAAAGGTATGCAACAAAATAGGATGTAATAGGTGGGGCTCACCTAAAGCATAGTGGCTAGCAAAAAAAAAATAAAGTGTTCTAAAAAAAAAGTTAAAGAATTACACTGAGTTTAATGGAAACATGTATTTCAGATTAAATAATTTAAGAATTAAAATTATCGAATACAATAATCACTATAGTTTAAACTCTTCTCGTCTTTCTGTATTAAATTTTACAGCTTTGTATATAAGATACATTTTTTTTGTGAAATATTTAGATTTCCACCAGTATGTTATATTGGGTTGTTTCACATGAAATGTCCGTTTTTACAGTTCTGAAATACATAAAGGATTTTGCTTGGTCTCTGTTGTTTTCGTCCAAATATTTACATATTTAAAGTAAACAGTTACTAATCCTGTACCTTTCTATTATAAACATTAGCTTCCCAATCAATTACCCACTTTTTAGTATACCTCCAAATATGAACATGAAAACACGCGATTTTCTAGTAATATTTTTGTACGAGTTTAAACTCGGCCATTCAGCAGCTGAGGCCGCTAGAAATATTTGCAAGGCGTTTGGGGAAGGAAGTATTAATGAACCATTCGCCGTTGGTTTGCTAAGTTTTCAGCTAGGGATACCATACTTGGAAAACTTGACCCGTGGAAGACCTCCGTCCGTAATAGACAACGATGTCCTCAAACATAAAGTAGAAGGAAACCCCTACCAAACAGTTAAAGGACTCTCAGCACAACTAAATGCAAGTTCATCTACCGTTTCCAGACATTTAAAGTGTATTGGGAAAGTAAAAAAGCTCGATACATAGGTACCTCATGATTTCACTAAGCGGAAGCAAGACCCCATGTTTCAAACCATACCGTGCAAAAATTTAAAGGACTGGGTTACGAAGTTCTTCCGCACCCACCATATTCTCCTGAGTTGTCGGAATTTAGACAACTTCGTCAAAGGAAAACTTTTTTAAAATGATGATCAAGTGAAAAGTGCGTTTTTAGATTTTGTTTCACTTCAAGCTCAGACGAGTTTTTCAGTTCGGAGATAAAAAAGTTCGTGTCACGTTGGCAAAAATGTGTAGAAAAAGAAGGTAAATACTTCGAATAAAATGATTGTGTATTCATGTCGTATTTTTAATAAAAATCCTTTACCTTGAAAACGGACATTTCATGTGACACAATCCAACTGCTTTCTATGCTAAAGGTCGCGGGTTCGAACGTGCAGATGGCCCTAGGATTTTTTAATGGGAGTAAAAACTTTGATTATGCTACTGAGGCCATTGGACGATAATAAAGTAAAAACCTTAAATATTGTCCATCGGGAATTAATTAGGATGGGCATCTTTAAAGAGTACCTGACATGATTTGCACCCCCATTTTACGTTCACTCTGAAGGACGGCATAACGAGGGATTTTACACTGCCTTTCAAAAATTCTATGACCATCTGCCAGTTTCAACATTAAATTTTAGTTACTCATTGTTCCACGGATTGAAGTTAACTAACTCATTGAGCCTGATTCTTTTTTTTTTTTTTTTTTTTGTTTATTCCATTTTCTGAACTAGACACACACAACGTACATGTAACGGTGTATCCCTCTAAATATATAATATTCAGGGTTTAGGGGGTCCTTGCCATTGAAGTGGTTTTATGAAGGGGTCCGCGACAAATTTTTGTTCGGAATCACCGCCCTAGATTACAGATAAAAACATTATTGTAAGTCATTTTATTATAGTGAGTATTATCTTCAAAAACTGTATCACCAACCTACTTCCACTGTTATAATATTTATTAATGAATTCAATTACGATTTGTTTTTTGTTTAAATTTATTGTAATGGATATGATATATCAGTTCCTTCAGTTCTTGCTGCCTCCCTTTGTCATTAGATATCTACTGTTGGTACGGCTGCTCAGTTCAAACAGACCCCATTGTCTCAGACCCTCATCATCATCATCACCAAGGTAATTAAGTCTTCTGCTATCAATACACTAAGAAGGTCCATTAATTACTCGCTTCCCCGCCAGGGTGTCTGACCGCCAGTTCTTTCATGGTAGTAGGCTTCTACGGTTCATTGCTACTTTGCCAAATGAGTGTAGTAATCGACCACTAGGATGGATAAGATCACAGCACTTTGCAAAAGCTAAGTTATCGAAATATAATAAGTATTTCTTTAAACAATTTAATGGATCTCGATACATATATCAGCCAGCATTGTCCCAATCGGGTTCGAAACACTTGACACAGATAATGTGAGGGCTTATTAATAATAAATGTTTACCTTAACTTATGATTTAGTATTAGTACTTCGAATTAGCCATTTATTATTATTATTTTTAATGTCGTATGAGAGGTCGAACATGTTCCTATCCATCTCCTGTTACTTCCGTATTAACGTCGGAGGATTATCAGGAATCGAAAAGGAAGCAAGATGGTTAGAGTAAGTGAGAATTGGGTTTTTCATAAGAGAGCTAATTCTTAGATTAGACCAGTAACATAAGAAACATTAAGATCATGATAGATAAGTTTATTCGTAATAAAGTATGGAGCATAAGGAATTTTGTATTGTAAGGATTGGATACGAGAAATACACTCTGCATAATGGTTCAGTAGAGCCCCAGGGCTGTAGTCCGTAGGTATGTTCAGATTGCCTTATGTAATCCAGGAAATGAGTCATTTTTAGTTAATTAAATTAGAATATTAGTCTCATAGATTTTGAAGTATTCGAAATCGGTGATCAGAATCTTGTTTCATCTTGTATGGAAGAATAAATGTAATAAATATTTTTTACGTTTAATATTCCCAACTATTCTTGAAATAGTTTTAATGTTAGTTTTGACCACCGTTATTAATTATTATTACTACGGTTGACAATTGAATATGAAACATAATTATATTCATTTCTAATCCAACAGGTTTCGTGCAGGGTGTAATGAACAGGTATTTAAATCAGATATGAGTACCATTGAACCATATATAATTTACTTTCACTTACCTATATAGGAAATATTTTCGGATTCCAGTTTTCACCAGAAATACACGTTTAAGGGGTCCCCAGAGTCCAAATGGCCAAGTCCCGCAAAAAAGTCTGTGTTTATGGTAAGTTGTATAACAATGTAATTTCATATCCTAAGAACTTATATGCCTGAGATTTTACAGCAACTTTTTCATTAAAATCGGCCAACCAGAAGAGCCACTTTATACAATGCATTCTACGATTTTCTCAAAAACGGCTCAAAGAGAAAGTCTTGTTGTCCGGAGTAGTTTTTTTGTTGCTAAAATATCGTAACAAAAGACCAATCTTTACAATGTATTTTAGATGTTTTCATGATTTTTAGAATTCATTACATCCAGCGGTTAAGGTACGGTGGAATAGTATTGAAACAAGACTGTAATATGAGAATATGATTATGGTGGTTGGAAAGTACTATCGAAGACAATGTTAAGTTCCGTTATGGAACAATAGGTAGAATCAAACATACGGGTCTATAATGGTACTGATTTGATTGAATTCTACTACATGGCCAGTACTGCCTGCCTAAGCGTCTCTTCTCAATATAAACTCTTGTACTTTTCAATCCTTTTTTCTTTTTCTTATAGGTTTATTAATAATTTAAAACTACCATTAATAAGTAATGCAATTATATATTAGATTTAAAGAAGCTGCAAATTATTACACAATGTTTTATTATTTTCAAATAACTATAATAGGGTATAACTTTTTATATATCTGTTTATAGAGAATTAACTAATATGAAAAGAAATAAATGATTCAAAGTAGAATGGCCGATCATCACTACTAATTAAAAAACCCTGTATCTCTGTTATTTCTTAGCCGATTTCGATGTTGTTGTTTTTTAGGTAATTTTATTCTCTATCGCATAACACTATAAAATTAAATAAGGAAGATGGTTGGGGGTGCGGTCATAAATTAGAAACACACATTTAAAACAAGTGCAATTTTGCTATTACTGTACAACTATCTTCTTATTAATTATTTCTCATCATTGTCGTAATTGTTCTTTTGCTTGAATATTTGTTCGATAAATATTAGGCCGTTTAACAAAAGAATTCTTGGATTCATTTCTTTAAAACAATTTATTTAATTTCCAATCATCGCTACGTTTCAGCCTCTAGGGCCATTCTCAAGCTTCATGCATATCCATGTTATATATCATTTCATTTCACCGCTTTTCAGCAGCATCGTCATAATTTTTAAAATATCATTTTCCAAAAAACAAAAAAAACAAAACAAAAAAAACTCAACAGTTTTCGGCCGTTTTATAGGTGTTCTCGTGCGCGACTGAATACGTCGAATACTGGCGGTCTGTAAGACGGCCGAAAACTGTTGAGTTTTTTTTGAAAAATGATATTTTAAAAATTATGACGATGCTGCTGAAAAGCGGTGAAATGAAATGATATATAACATGGATATGCATGAAGCTTGAGAATGGCCCTAGAGGCTGAAACGTAGCAATGATTGGAAATTAAATAAATTGTTTTAAAGAAATAAATCCAAGAATTCTTTTGTTAAACGGCCTAATATTTATCGAACTTAATTATTTTTATAACTGTCATCCTTACTTTATAACTGTCATCTTATTATCATTTTACGTTTAATTTTATTTATGTTCCCATATTATATTACTGTCGCTTAAGGTTTTCGAGAATAAGGTACTGCGTAAAATATTTGGTCCGAAGAGAGATGAGGCCACTGGGGAGTTTAGAAGGTTGCACAACGCGGAATTGCGGAGTTTTTACCCTGTGAATATAATTGAGTTGATAGCATCGTGGAGACTCAAATTGGCGCGTAAAGTTGTTGGGCTTAGTGAGGAATGGATTCCGAGAAAGTTGGTATTCGCTGAACCGACTGGTAGGCGTCCGAAAGGTAGGCCGAAGCGTCGAAGGGAGGGTTGCATTAAGGCTGATCTCGGGGGCTTGGGCTTGACCGGTGAACATTGGACGAGTCTCTGCAGGCGAAGTTTGGTGGTATCGGCATCGAACCTTCGGGTTCGGAAAGCCTATTATTATTATTATTATATTACTGTCATATTATTATTATACACCTAACGCATTATTAAGTCTATAATTACGTTGGTTGTTATCTCGTTTCTTTTAGCCCTGATGAAGGCCCACAATGTAGGCCGAAACGTCGGCACATAATTAAAATAGCACTTGTTTTCAATGTGTGTTTCTAATTTATGACCGCACCCCCAACCATCATCCTCATCTAATTTCTCAACGGTCAACAAAAACTTAATCATTATAAAATTAAGATTGATAGAGTTTAGTTGACCGATGATAATATTATATGAGGAAGATGGTTGGGATTGCGGTCATCAAAAAAACATATAATAACGAGTAATACTTATTTTTAATTGTGTGCCGACGTTTCGGCCTACATTGTGGGACTTCATCAGGAATACTGATTCAGTGAAGGTGTCTCAAGAAGTGACTTCTCTCCCGTTCCCTACCCTCACAGTCTGGCACGAGAAACCCCTTAGGGTAAAGAATGATGAAACTCTTCGTAGATTATTTTAAGAAGATTTGGGTATTTTAAGAAAATCTATGAGTATTCTTATAAAATATCGTATACCATACAAGAATTAACTACAATACTTTCACTTTTCAAATAAACATACATTACAAACCACACTTCCAAGACTCACGAAATGAATCGAAACCTACAAGAATTAACACCATGCCACCTACATAAAAACAAACTAAGCCATTATTCCTCAGTTATCCTTGGGATACTATTCGCTGAGAAGGGAACAGGTTCAACGGCACTGACTCATGCTCAATTACATTTGTGAAAAGCGACGGCTGTGTTTAGAATATAGAATCAAATTTAACCTTTTCAAACTGGATATTAATGCGAGATGGATAAGAGATAACTTTCAGGCACCTTGTCAAATATATCATGTATATGAATCGGGGGCTTTTGTGAAACTGCTTGAGTCATACGAACCTAAACTGTTAAACGACTACTTTTACTAACATTATACATTGAAAAACGATATATCAGCTTCAACAAAATTAATTTCAACTAAATACGTACTTATTTAAAGAATAAGTAAAATTTATAGTTTTTTTTAGCTGAAAAGTGTAGTCTCCTATATATACAGGTCTCCCAAAAAAAATTATAATATATCAAACTCAATAATTATATATTATATATATATATATATATATATATATATATATATATATATATATATTATATATATAGAGAGAAGAGAGAGAGAGAGAGACAAAGATGATAAATCAAATTTGAACCTGCCGAAAGCTCCTATTTCTCCATGGATTTTAAACGAGTTTTCACAATTTTATCTAAAACTATTTTAAAGCTAATGTAAGTTTAATTCTCTTGATGAGAATAATTTTAAGACTTTTTGAATGAGGAAGATGGTTGGGGGTGCGGTCTAAATTAGAAACAACATTTAAAATAAGTGCTATTTAATTATGTGCCAACGTTCGGCCTACAATGTGGCCTTCATCAGGGCTAAAGAAACAAGATAACAACCATGTAATTATAGACTTAATAATGCGTTAGGTATATTATTGATACTTAATAATGCGTTAGGTATATTATTGATACTTAATAATGCGTTAGGTATATTATTGATACTTAATAATGCGTTAGGTATATTTTGATACTTAATAATGCGTTAGTATATTATTATTAAGTCTATAATTACATTGGTTGTTATCTTGTTTCTTTAGCCCTGATGAAGGCCCACATTGTAGGCCGAAACGTTGGCACATAATTAAAATAGCATTATTTAAGTGTGTGTTCTAATTTATGACCGCACCCCAACCATCTTCCTCATCTAATTTCTAAACGGTCAACAAAACTCCATCATTAAGACTTGAGTTTTTAGAGACATTGGTCTGTTAACTCAATATAAACGAAGGAGAATCAAGACCCGCTAATGACCCGAAGGGTAGATGCGGAATAACAAATAAAAAAAAAAACAAATTCTCTTTGCAATAATGAATTTAATAGGTTTTTAAATAAAATTTTAACTATCACTTTCACTGTTAATTTTTTTAAACATATTTATTGATAATTAAACTGTATTCATATACATCAGGTAAGTGTGATGGACATGAACTGACATGAAACGTCACGGGGCCATCTTATTTTCAGACGCCTAGAAAGATTATCAGGAATCGAAGAGGATGATAAAATAGAAACTAGTTGGAGTGGGAATGGAGTTTTTCTTGCAATGATTGATACCTGGTTTGGAATAATTCAATAACATATGGAACATTGAGATCTTTATGGATGAGCTTGTTCGTGACAAATTAGAGGCGTTAAGGGCTTTACGAAGGATTTTAGATTGTAAGGATTGGATACGAGAAGAATTCGATGGTTTTAGTAGGCTCCATAGCTCTACTCCGCATGTCAAGTGAAAACATTAGACTACAATTTCAGCAGATCTGCTTTTTTGGTAAAATTTTAATCTCGAAATCTTTTAATTCTCAATAGGCCTCTCGAAAATTAAGACTGTATCCTAGCTGGTCTATCAATAACTCAAAATTGTACAAATGAAGACGAAATAATACAATATAATATAATATATATAATATATATATATATATATATATATATATATATATATATATATATATATATATATATATATATATATATAATATTGTATACATTTTATTGTTATCTGCAAATTGAAAAGGCTCAGAGCTGGGGCTGTTTTTTCTTTCTTTATTTCTATTCTCTCCTTTCTATATGATATTTATGATTAATTATTAAATGTTTCTTCTTTTTTTTTGTAATATTATTGTTTTGTTAGTTTATCACATTATATAACTTAATTTGTACCCCGTACATTAGCTATTAGTTTAAATTTCAATTATTATTTGAATCTGTGAAATCTAATGAGATTATTATTGAGCCTTGGACCGTTGGTGGATACTTTAAAATCAAATAAATAAACAAGATTTGTTTAAATCTGGTAAAGATTTTTTTAAATAGTTAGTAAAAGTTTTGAAATACGCGCATCAGATGTACATATACATATGATCTACCTCTCTTTATTAACGGACCAAGGAGAATCACTAGACTTTTGGCTTCCCTCGGTTTTCCCTTACTCTCATCAATCCTTATTCGTTTTTTCTTCGCGCATCACGTTTTCGCCCCTAGTTGCCAGTTGCTAGCCCGGAGTCTCTTACACCTACTGGCTTTTTATGGGCCCGTAATTCGATTCCAGTCTACGTCGTGATCTCTTAAACCTTCTAACTGCCCCTCTGCTTTCATGACTGACTCCAGGGGCTATCAATGTAGTTTCAGGTTCATATTGAACCAAACAGTAAAAATAATCTAGGAATAAATAGGAAAAATAACGGTGTATTGCTTGTTGGATAACACCATTTAGAAATCCTGAAGAAATGTATTGATCGATTCCGTTCTGCCGCTCTTTGGAGGGACGTAAAATGGTGGTCCCTAGCCAGTGCGATGTCAGGTAGTCGCTGAAGATCCCTATCATAATTAAACCTGGATAGACAAAATTTTGGACTCCCAATGTAGCATCGTCCGATTAGCCACTGTAGCATAAAGGGACGTTAAGTGAATAAACAACAACATAAAGGACTATGCAAGACACAGACACTTTAAAATAAAAAAATAAAAATTAATTATTAAGTCCTTCACTTGCTGTCAGTAATGAGACAGTCAATATAATTTGTACATTAATGTTTATGAGTCAATCAGAAGTACAAAACTGTTTCGTAAAATTTAATGACGAAGGTGTCTTGTGAACTGGCAAGTTTGGACATAACCATGACGGTGCATCAAACTGCATTCAGCATTAAGAAACAGGGAATTTATAATCTCATAAGTACTAAATATTTACTAAACATTTTGTAATAACTCTTACAATTCATATTTCTTCACTTCGGTCCTGTAAAAACAGTCCGTTGACTTTAAATTCTTGCAGAAATAGCATTACTCACAAAGGAAGTTTTCATCACTATCACTACCAAAGGAACATTATGAGTAACTTCCAAGAACACACCTTTAATAGTAATTTAAACGAAATATCAAGACGGAATGAATACCCTCCATCGAAGAGGTAGGTAATGACAGCTAACTACAGCAAAGAATCATCTAATAACATTCTAAGAATGTTCGCAATCAGAAGGCTACTCGTCTGTATTATTCGTTGTGGGCTCTTAAGTCACAGAAACAGATATAAAGCATGCTTATTATCATTATGGTAAAACGAAAACACAAGGATATTTTTTATTAGTAATTATAAAGATAAGTTTCGTATTTTAAAACGACCGACGATTCTACTATCTTTTTTACAGTGGCGCGACAGGCCGTGTAGGCTCTGGACCTCGCGGTGTAATCTCCTGAGAGATTACACTTACGTTTCGCGATGCATTATGTAGTGTAGAGTAATCACTCCCTACGCCTAATTTTGTGAGTGGCCACCATTTGGCTGACGGGTCTCACATACCCGAGGGAGAGGCTGTAAGTGAATCCCCATTTATTTACATCATTATAAAAGTCCCCCCGGAACTGGGATTCGAACTCACAATCTTTAGCATAAAAGACTAAGGATTCTACTACCACTCATCTTAAATAAAATCTCAACCTTTTTTAGGAATTTCAATTTTGAAATTTTTGAAGGGAAAACTTCTTTAGGCAGTTTTCCCTTTTTTTTTTTTTTTGGCAGGGGTAAAAACGGGCTCTATACTGACGGATGCGCTCTGTGTGTACCTGTCAATTAGATATAGGATAACGATATCAACTTTATCGATACCGGTGTAATATCGGCACAAAAATATCGATATTTAAAATACTTTATTTCAGTATTTAATTTAATTAAAATCAGTAGCAAATGAATGAGTAAAGACATGACAGATAAATTATGTCTTAGAACTTACCTCTTACTGTATATAAAGTTAATATAATGATTATCTTAATTCTCTTGACTCTAGAATATCGATATTTGTAAATATTATTAAAACAGTACTTAGCATCAAAATATTTAAAAATACGAAGCAAAATCATGATAAACTTACTGTTAATATTTAAATCGTAGTAAAGCGAAATCGAAAAGAATATCTCGACCATATAGGCATAGAAATATGACATTTGAAAATTAAATTAATTTTAATAATATAGATTTCAATTAAGCACAGCGTATATTTCATTACTAATAATATATTAGTAATCATTACTAATAATATATTACATATGTTTTTTGTTTACTTGGGAGAGAAACTGAGGTTTCTCTGTGAAACAACTATAAAACTATTCTTAAATGTCTGGATTTCCTTGATGCAAATGTCTGGTCCATAAAAAAAAGTGCTATGTGCACCACCAACTCTACAGGGTGGTGATGTTTTACAATTAAATGAAACAATAAAAAAAAAATCCATTCTCAAAATAATTTACTTTAAAGAACGTACTCTTCTTTCCAACAAAATTTTAGCGCAAAAAAAGAATTTAAAAGTGTTCACTTCTAACGGCACTCCCTATGACTGCCTGAATCGTAACTTTTTTTTTTAAGAAATGTGATTGGTTATATATGAAAGTCGGAATTAAATTTTATCTTAATTATATATAGAGTTGTTGATTCGATTGCTGTGGCATTAGAAAAAAAAGAATTCTGTACAGCAGCATTTTTAGACGTCGCACAGGCATTTGATAAGGTGTGGCATGATGGCCTCCTCAGTAAAATCAAATCAATTTTACCGCATACTTATTATTTAATAATTAGGTCGTATCTTGAGGATAGGTTTTTTGTAGTCGACCAAGATGGTAAACATTCCGACTACTGTCGAGTTGGTGCGGGAATTCCGCAAGGCAGCATTTTGGGTCCAGTTCTGTATACTATATACACTTCTGACATGCCACAAACACCCGACACATTACTTGCAACATACGCAGACGACAACGTGATACTCTCAACAAGTACTGATCCGACCATAGCCTCACACAATGTTCAAACTTACTTAAATTTACTTCAAGAATGGCTTGATAAATGGCGTATTAAAATAAACATACAGAAATCAAGTCAAGTAACATTCACGCTTAGGCATTCTGATTGTCCTCCACTGACACTTTACAATGTTCAGTTACCCAAACAAACACAAACAAAATACTTAGGACTCACAATGGATAGACGCCTGACATGGAAATCACACGTAACTATCTTAAAAAAAAGACTGAATCATCGACTATTAATACTTAGACGACTTCTTCACCATAAAAATAAATTATCACTAAGCAACAAAATCATTATATACAACATGCTACTTAAACCTATATGGACGTACGGTACTCAGCTGTGGGGCTCATGCAAAAAATCACACTTGCAGACAATTTAAATCTTTCAATCTAAATTCCTCCGCTTCATCACTCACTGTCCCTTTTACGTAACCAACAAATCATTACACAAAGACCTCAACATACCAATCGTAACGGATATCATTAAAAAATATTACAAACATTTTCACGGCTCACTCGCTGGACATCCAAACCTACTGGTACAAACATTACTGACTGATACACTACCACAAAACCCACCAAGGAGACTGAAACGCCTCTGGAGCAGAGACCTACTTCTTTAGCAGATCTTCCACGCCAAGGAGTGCCTTCACTGGGAGGTTTCTTCCCTCACGAATTCATAAGAATCCTGAAGGAGGTTTTTCGTAATGGTCATCAGTGTTACAATATATGCCTAAAGGCATTTGTATATTACTTGTTGTCAAATAAATAAAATAAAATAAATCTTAATTATATAAAAATATTTTTATTAAATCTGTTTTATTTACAGATTAATACCAGGTTTCACCCATTTGATGTTAAGAAATCAACATGTTTCAACATATACATATGCAAACATTATTATTTCACTTATTAATTGAACAGTACAGTTTTTACTTTGAAATGAATAAATATATAAACATGTGCTGACCTAAATGCATCTGATCAGCTGGTTAGCTTTAAATAGGACTTGGGAACCATATGTTTAATTGCCCCTCCATTTTCATTCAAAGTTGCAGCTTTAGGTCAGAAATGTGGAATCTCCAAATTTGGATTTTTCTGTTCTTTTTTCAGTGTTTTTTTTTTTTTTACAATCAAAATATTTCAGAAAACTACGTCTTAAATGAAGACATAGATCATGTCTTATTTGTAATAATGAATTCTTAACACGAAGAATTTATTCGCATGTGCTGATTATGCAGTCATATTCTTTAAATTAAAAAAAAAATGTTTTACATATTTTAAGACTCGGCTAAGGAGCTAAAAATTTAGTTTATTCATTTAAATCATAAAACAACATGAGTGTACTTGTTTATTAATGGCATCATCTGGTACTTGTTATTCGGAAAATATGGAAAAAGAAAATTTAATATTCTCGGATAAGGTTAAGAAAGAAATTGTCTTGACCTCCGTCGTAAAAAAAAAAAGTATTGGTGGATCTTGATGTTCGAAGCAAGAGATTCACGTTGTCAGTCAGTCTATGGTAGGTAATCTTCATATAGTTAGTTGTGTGGCAGTGCCCGAAAGTAATCATAATTTGAAGGACTTGTCACATAAAATGGAGCTTCCACGATTTTTGAAAAAATAAAATTAATCTCATTATTAGACTATTTAGATGCTGGAATTTCGGGACAGAGTCCAATGGTTATATTTTGTATATCCGTAACGTCTTATAAGTAGTTTGTAGATGTAACTTCGTTAATTCAGGAACTTAAGTTATATTGTTTGTCCAAATAGTTAGTTGCAATGTTTTCCTTTAAGTCTAATGTTCTAATTGCCTAATTATAATTATCTTTTTAAAACGACGTACCAAATACCGCTATTCCAACGATGTGTATGTCTGATGATCATAAGTTTATATAAACAAAAAACTACGATTCTGTGTGTTGTCATGATCAAGAAGTTATTAGTGCTAATAAGATTAACACTAAATCAATACATCAAAACATCATAACATTCGCAATCTTGATAAAATGTATTTCAGGTAAGAATTGTGATAAAGAAACCGTTCTATCTATCCATTCAAGATGATACATAGGTCGAACAAGAGCATTTCTTTTGCTAAATATAATACAAGGTGTCAGATTATGCAGGCACAAAACGAAACGAAAACAGTTCCAACTCATATCAACAATTTATATTCCACAGAAGAAACCCCCAAGCTTACCAAGAGGTCCAAACAAGATAATGAGGAAACGCCCACACAGCGACAGGAAGTCGGACACTGACTCAGAGTTCACAGAGCGCAAGAACATGCGTAAGGTGTCGACCGTGGAAGAAGTCGATGAACCCTGTTGCAATTTGTATATTTATTGGATCTACATGCTCCAGTTAATTACTGGACTCGACATGGATCGCGGCCCTACCCTGGCACCGTTATATAGATTTAATAAGCGGCCAGTTTAGATTATATGTCTCGATATGAATTTTGACATTCATATATTTCACGAAATATGTTCTAGTGTGAGAAATTCGTAGGCAGGATACTCCCACATGTGCCTAATCGAAATAGTATAGCTACGAAAACAGCTCAGAGATCCAAGACCGACGGGTTTTTGAAAGTAAATTGTTATGTTTTAAGTTACTCATAAGTTTAAACGTAAGGTTGCGACACTACGAGTTCTTATCAATCGTATATAGAAAAGGCCTAAATAGCGCACAACAACAAATTCAGGTGTCGGAATGTTCTTGAAACAAAACAGAACTCCTTTTTAAACGAATATTCAATTAAAATTGATAAAAATAATTGGATTATTAATTAACAATCAAATACATGCTACTTTACAGTGCAGTGGCGGGAGGGAAAAATAAGAATTTCAGTCTCTCAAAATAATTACGGAGAGAATTATATGAAAAGAAACCAAAAGTATCAATCAATACTTCTGAGTAACAGTGATTAATTTACATAAAATCAATGATTAATTTCGAAAAAATTAGATTGCTATTGACACACATTACAATTTGTTGCAATACGAGGCCGCAATCATTTAATATTTACAGCAAAACAAAGGTGAATTCAAATTACATAAATGCATGAAATAAGATAAATTTATATCGTAAGAAAACAAAAAACATAAATAAAAAGTTAAGAAATAAATGAGCTTCTTAAACACAATCAATATTAACTACTGAAGGAATCTCGGACTGGGCTTTCCCTCTCAATCCTACTTGCGGAGGAAAAAGTAGAACCCGAGAGATCCCAGCGCCTCTCTCTCATACCCGCGCCATCTGATTATTATTGAACATGTTTTGTTTTTTTATTTATACGTTCAGATATATTACAATCTGCCTTAGGTAAGACAATGATAATGCTGATTTGAGAATCATTTACAGGGTATACTAAACTTGATAACAACCGCTGAACTTATACAAATGATCAGAAGGTTCAAACTAGATTAGTTATCATTGGTTTAATTTATGAATATTCCACTCATTTTTTTTTTAATAATAAAGAATAAGACAATACAACCACATATTCCTACAACCATCCTTCCGTTAGATTGGATAAAGCCATCAAATGATCAAGTCCCGCCTCACTCCTAAGAAATACTCGTTTTTTTAGTTTTCGATTCTGAGGGAATACCGGTCACGCCCTTCACCCATATTGCCTATTTTGTTTTCATATATATTTTTATTTTTTAGTAGGTTATTTTATATTAGGTTATTTTTATGCTATTGTGGTTAATCGGAGGGTATAGCTCTAAATTTTGTCTGCCAGGTTTAATAAAAAATAGGATCTTTATCGAGGATGTCAGGTCCTCCACACAGACTAGGAACCACTATTTTAAGTAAGGCATAATCAAGAAGTTCTTACTCCTTAAACGAAATCCTAGGTCCATCTGCCGGGTTTGAGCCTAGACTTTGGGCATAGATATTTAATCTATTTGAAAAAAATACACCGAAAACTGGGAGCTTGGCCATACATTTATCTATTTTCTATTCAATAACAAGAAGTTTTTTAAAAAAATAATTAAGGCTTGTTTTGCGTAAAAAATGTCTTTTTTATGATAACTTGATTTTTCCTAAAATATTAAAGATTTTTACGTGATAACGGTTGATATGTGAAAATATTCCCTAAGTGGGTGTAAACAGTTTTTTTTTTTCAATTTCCTTCATCAAAAAGGAGTCACCGCTGATATATTTTAAACCTATTTGTAAAACACGACTCCCACTGCATTTTCAACCGGAAACTTGATAGTTCCGATAAGTGTGGTTATCATGAAACTGATTTATTTGCTTCGTAAACCGAGCTTTAAAAACACCAAACAGATTTCGAAAAGAGATAAATGTTATAAGTTTTAAAACTGTTTATCATTATTACCCACATGACAGTCTATTTAGATTGTATGGTTGGTAAATTCGCGGGTCAAGAACGTCGGAGAAACTGATAAAGCTTCCTTAAAGAAACTAAAAAGCCTGGGGGGCTCCTCGAATAATAATGTGAGATAAAGGTCTTCATTATTATTAATTTTAATCTTTATTTTTTAGTTTTTTAATTATTTTTCCTAAAATCCTTTTTATAAATTCTTTTTCAGGATTTTAAATTTTTATAATTTTAAGCGTTGTAATCATAACAAAAAAAAAGTAAATTACCTTTAGTGTAATGGTTTAGAATAAGTTAATTTAATATAAATAAACATATATAACACACATATATATATATATAAAAAACACCATTTTATTCTGTAACAATAAGTAATATTTTTAAATGTGATATAATTTCATAAATATAAATTAAAAAACAGCAGAAAATTGAAAAATTATAAAACCAAATAATGGTTTATCCCAAAGCAAAATTAGTCGGATAAAATTAACCCATTTCCTTAATTCATTCATTAAGGCATGTATTCTAAAAGACTAAACATTAAGCTTTGTAAACAAACTTATATTTCACCAATAAAATACACTTTTGTAAAATGACGATAAATTGTTACCAGTATTATTTTTTATTATGTTTCTTTATATATTAGTCGTCTGCCAAATATTTTTTATTCAAATGTAACAATCTTTCATTCACTAACCAATTTTACTGATTATTTAAATATACTACATCTCAAAGAATTTCTTTGAAGAATCTTTGGTCAGACATAGACTGTGAACTGTGAAACGAATTCTCTCATATGGAAACAATTTTCTCTTTATTTGCATCTGGACAATGATTTAAATACGTATAAACGCATCGAATGAAAGTAACAAATTTAACAAATTGAACTATTAATTAAAAATAACAACCAAAAAAAATAATCTTTAATTAAATGTTAAATGTTTTAAGATGGAGGTCAAGATATGAAAATGATATTTCTTAATAATTTTTTTTTATTTAATAAAAAATCTCTAAGGTGAAATTAACTAGAAAAAACATTTAAATATACTGTTATGTATATGTATGCGTAATAAGGTGATAACAAGTAAAAAATTATTATAGAACAATTATATTGAAAATTTTTGGTATTTGAACAATATGAAATATACCGAAAATCTCAAAATACTTATGCAAGCTTAGTTAGTACCTAGTTAAATATTTGTTATTCTAATGATAGATAAAATAATCATGGTCTTTAAAAAAAAAAGATATATGCATATATTTCCCTTAACAATCTTTTTTTTTTCTTCTGATAACGAAGAATACAAAATTCCATTAAAGGCAAGGTCAACGGAAAAAAAGTATCTAGTTTTAAAATACAACGATAATTATAAAACATTATAAATTCCTTAATCGATATAAGGTTATTAATTTATTTTTATTGAAATAAAATACAATGAAATAATAATAAATGTTCAACTAAAAAAATAAAGTTTATCCCTAAATGAAGCTGACAGTTTTACCAACCTCCTAGAACAGATGAGGCTTTCACTCTAGATTAAAAGGGCGGTGCGTGAGAGGGCTACATAAAAAGACATGAAGATATTAAGGGCACTGATCAGTATTGCTTAAGTTTTTATTTGGCAGTAGGTATTTTTATTTGCCAAATACATAGTGTAAATTACAATCTAAGATATGTATTAATCCATACCTAAGTCATACTTTACTGTATATATATTACATATGAACGTATACACTCAATAGTATTGAAAAAACTTTTTAAAAACAACCAAAAGGCATGAAACAGTTTTTATTTTTTTTATTAGTTTTTATTTTATTAGGCGTTGTCAGTATATAAATAACACACACACACACACACACACACACACACACACACACACACAATATATACTATATCTTAATAAATTATATTGGATATTTATAAATAGAATATTTGACAAAACAACTAATGACAAGATACTGAAGTTACAGAACAAGACCAAAATATTGTTAAAGACTTACAGCAAAAAAAAAAAAAAAAAAAATCGAACTAAATACCGACGTAAAACATAATTATTTGATTGTGATAATGTTAAAAGTTTTTTTAAAGCAATTTATTTCGCAGCTAAATAACTCTTTCACAAACCTCTGTCACTGTAATTGGTTTATTAAAACATATATATATTTTAATTCATAACATTGGGTTTAATTATCAGTAAACCTTTCAATGAAATTAATTAGATTTTTTTTAAATACTTACGTTTTTTACTCTAAATTTTGTGTTGATTCAATAAATATATAATTCATACGTAACTAAAATGCATTGGAATAATGTATATACATATTCAGTTTTAATTTGTTCTAATTCTTCGTTATCAATACGACAAGAAATATTTTTTTTGTTTTAAACATTTTATTGATATTTACAACTGTACATACAATATGTACAATAAGTAAATGGGCTAATTTACACATATGGGCGTGATAATGTATTGTGAAGAAACTACCAAGTCGTAGCACTTCAACGACAAGAAATATAAAATTGTATTAATAAAAGTAGGTTAAGTAATTGGAAGAATGCAATTTTGATCAAGTTTTAAAGCTCCTGTGTAATAAAATGTTTTTGGAAGATTTTGGTACCTACTAATTATTTATTATATATGTATATATATATTATATATATATATATATATATATATATATATATATATATATATATATTTTAGAACAGGGTTTTTGCTGAAAATTTTATCTCTTACAACAAAATCATAAGAAAATCAGTAAATGAATTAAACACAAACTTACTTGTTATATTATTACTAAACACATAACAGCAAAAATTAATCTGTTGTATTTAAAAAATAAAACAGAGAAAAATTAACTTTGTAGATGTTAAACTCACAAAACGATTACAACTCAATGTCAAGTGAAAAAAATAACCTTGGCCAAGCCATGCATGAATGAGAGGATGGATGAGCTGATTTCATTTTTCAAAACAAATTTTTCCAAAATATACACAATAATTTTAGTTTTCTAAGCAATAAATTACCAATATAATATTAAATAAATACAATAGTCCAACAAAGGAAACAATATAAATGTGTGGGAAGTGATGAATAGAAGGTCATTACCACGCTGGGAAAAAGTTGCTTAAAAAAGGACATATTATACCCGAGGAAAACCCAGTTCAACCAAGTACCAACTCATTTTTGGTTGAAAAATATTTAATTGTATTTACGAATTTTTAATATTAAAATGAACAACTATTTTAAATAGTGTTTAAAACATACATCTCGCTGATTAAATGGGTAAAAATTATTATTTTTCAGAAAAAATTTTAAATGTAGTTTTCCTGATAAGCTACTTTACATGAACTGATAAATCTAAGATATACGTTTTAACGATTTTTTACACCCTACGAACATGGTCGAAAAATGCTAAAGTAGCTTAAAAAGGAAAATGCCTATTCGTCGAGATATAGAACAGCTCAGCTTTCAACATTTTCATGAGTAATAAAATTATCTTTAATGCGTGTAGATAATTGATTGAAATATAATTATTGTTATTCCTGCCTGATTATCGTAAGCTATGTTTATACCAAGAACAGTGACAGCAACTCAAGGATAACATATATATGTACTTAAGAAAACAGCCATTGCGAAAAATGAAGTTTTCCCACTCATATATAGATGTGTGTATGAATATATTGTAGAATAAATATACAGTGAGAGGAAGTATTGAAGCATATTTTTCTGAATATTAACTAAAAAGGATTCTATTGTATTGCTATAAGCAAGGAGTTACTTCAAGTCACACAAACGTTATGTAAAGATAACAAATATCGTTTAATGTGTGAAAATTGTTATACAAATTTACATTTAGACAATGACTGATTTATATTTATACTTAAAACGGAAGTAGCAATTTAACCAATGAAAAATATTCTTAGTACATCACACCATACTAAAAATGTAACAATTGTTAAGTAAAAAATTGAATATAAAATCTTATAAGGAAATTATTTTAGTTAACAACAGCTATTTATTATTTGACCTAATTTTTGTGTGGTTTTTTTTTCATTTGTTAATAATACCTAAAATAATACACCGCATTGAATTTTATGTTTTATATTATTAATATATATATATTAGTGCATCATTTTTATGTGTTTATATTAATTATATATATATATATATATATATATATATATATATATATATATAGTAAGTGAAAGTATTGGGATAATCGAGTTTTTAACGATCTAAACGTTTTAATCAAAACATAGATACCGACCGATGTATAATTGAACGGTATTGCATATTTATTTAGGTAATGTATATAGTCATAAAGTCTCCCAAGAAGTTAAATAAAAATTTTTTTAAGTTTCTTCAATTTCTTCTTCTCAATTACCTTTAATTTTATATGGGAACATTAACTATCTTCAATATAATGCTCCTATTATATAATGTTTTAATATTATAGCTTTTATTGGTAATCAATTTATTTTATTGTATTTAAACTCGTAATATTTTAGGGGCTTATTTGATTAAAAAAAAAAAAAAAAACAACAACATTGTATTACATTGAAAATATTTCCTTAATTTTCACCAGCTGTTAATTTTATTATTAGTGGTTATTTGTAAAATATCTATGAGTTTTTTAAGAATATTATGCATAGATTAATTAGTGAAAGATTCAATTATTGAAGATACCTAAAAAATGAATGGGATATTACGTTTAGAACAACACGATGACATAAAAAGATGTTTTATTTAACTTGGTGATAAAAAATTTTTAATTTTTAGGATCAGAACACCATGATGCACTAAAAAAGGAAACAGTATTGTATTTTTACACACATATATGACCATATATCAATTATTTTTCAGGGCATATAAAACACTTATAGATAGAACACTATGGTAAAATAAATATTAATAAATAAATATTGAATTTGTACCTATTTTTGCACCCATAACTAAAGAATTTTTCTAATATATGTATATAACAAAAGAAAATATATATATATATATATATATATATATAATATAAGAAAAATAGGGTTTTAAGTTTAGTACTACATGATGAAATAAAAAAAAATAAAAAAAACGGTGAAAATATATTTGTAATGGTTTCTTCTCTATAAACAAATACATCAGTAAAAAAAACTAAAGGGGCAATTTCTAAAATTGTATAGCAGTATTAATATATCTGTATAACACGTCTGATAAATGTATCAATTCAAAAGCCATATAAACTTTTAATAATGTATTTCAAGTAGGTAAGAAAGTAAAAGTTAGGTTATGTTTTTTAATAATTAATAATCTAAATATGGGTATAAGAATGTGTTTAGTATAGGAGAATCAAATAAATTTTACTATTTACATAATTCATGTTACTGTAAGATATAAAGTTGTCACAGTTATGGCAGAATTGATTTGCAGTATATGACAAGTGCTTGTGACCAACAAAACATAGAGACAATCCTTAGTATTGATAGTGTTATGTATATATACATCTTTGTAACTTCAAAAAGAAGTATTTTTATTACCATATTATTTTGTTCTCTTTTTGTCATTGTCATTATTATTATTCCTATTTATATCATTTATTATCATTGATTTGTTATTTCTTTAATTATATAATTAATATTTCAATAGATGTGCCACTCTTAAAGTATTGTATGAAGCTTATTTATTATTGGTAATATTTGTACAAGAACAAGAAATAAAGTCATTACCTATCTAATTTATGTGATCATTGTATTGAACTCACTAATTCAAGGAATAATATTTTTACAAGTTTGTATTCTTAATTGATATTCATATTCTTATGGTATCGGATGGTACACCAAATAATTTTTGTTTATTTTTAACCGTTCGCCGGTAAGCGATACCCAGGAGAGTATGGCCCTCCATGGTACTAAGGTACTCCTAGGACGTACCTGCTTCCTGCGACCCGCCGAAGACGAGGATGCGAAGAGATCGGCGGCCCTGGGCAGGGTGAGGTACCTCCTGGAACCTGCCCGAAGGTACACGGTGGACCTGAAGACCCGCCCCCTAGCATCGCACATTCCTTACTGACTCCCACCACTCCCCGGCTGAAGGTTAGTCCCTCATAGCCCTGTTATTGTTTTAGTCTTGGTGGGGGTTAGCTGGGCTATTAATGGCTCTGCCCAGTTTGCCGCTAAGTCGGATGATTTGGTACGTGCGAATGATAGGGTCCACAACAGGTGTGATATAGCGACCGTATTTTACGGATACATCACAGTTATAAACGTCACATAAGCCAGAACTTGACAAGAAACCGAAATACAAGAATAACCTACCACCGAACTTAATAAAACAACGGTGCAAATTGCTACTCGATGACAAAATCATATGCTTTCAAGTTTAAAGATGTGTTCAATTTTATTGTTCCACTTATCTAGAATTTTGTACAGGGATTTGTCATTTAAAATAAAAACTATAACTGCACGAAGCCATAGATGAAAAACAATGATATATAAAATACATTATTAAAATAAAAAAAACTAAAGATAAATACATCAAATTCATATTTTCAATATATAAACAACATTTGTCCCTAAAAGATACACGTAATACAAATTACAACATAATAAAGACTACCACCAGCAACATACCTATATACATACCTCCGATGAGCCACAGCAACATAAAGGGACGTTAACAATAAATAATTAACAACATAATAAGATATTGGTAAAAAAAAAAAAAAAATGGTACATACATATCACGAAGGAAAAATAAAAAGCTATAAATGATTGACAAGAGAATAATGGTTATGAGTAAGCTGATGAAGGAAAGGTGGAAGAGGAAAAAGCCAAACGAAGTAGTGCACTAATGTGGTCCTTAGTGTATATATATATATATATATATATATATATATATATATATATATATATATATATATATATATATATATATTAAATAAATAAAATAAGTAAATGTATATGAAGAGTACAAATCGTGATTAAAGAACTACCCTTTAGCAACTCTTCATTAACTATTTCAAAAGAGTAGGTCCCGAGACTATCTTCTTTTCAATCACCTCGGAGGGCTATCAGGAATATCTAAGTAAAATAGATTACGGACAAGTGGGTTTGTGTGGATCGGAAGTTTGGAATGAAAAGGGTATGAAAAGTATATCTATTTCGAGATAGATCAACGACAAATAGGATGTTGTAATCAATATGGATGAGTTTTTTGTTTTGTTTTTAAATAATAGGCATTCAGGATTTCACAAAGAGTTATTCCTCCAACTAAACTTTAAAAAATTTACAAACTATACTCTCAATGTACCTATAATCATATAACTTGTACAAAACGGTGTAAAGGTGAACATGACTCTGGTGGTTGTCGACTTATAAGAAAAAAAAATAACAATGTGATAAATAATAATAAGTTATATAATAAGGTATTGTTTAATCTATAAAAAAAAAAAAAAAAAAAAAAAAAAAAAGAAAGGAAGAAATATACAGATAACTGGCAAAAGGGAGAAGTCGATGAAACATCATCGGCTACTTCTCCCAATATCCTAGCAATTTTTAAATAACACGAAGTATAAAGAAAGTCGATTTAATTTTTAACTGTTTAGTTTTGATTTACAAGTTATTTTATCATTTCAGGATCAACCATTATGAAATGTACTTGACATTAAAATAAGCTACGTAATAAATCAACCCACTACAAGTACACAGTAGTTGATATTCATATTGCCTTTACATAACGTAGGAGTTGATTCGCGGTTGAGACGAATTAAGCTATTCACTTCCTAGGTGTGTATATATGTATATATATTTTTGTTAAGAATGAAACAAAGAAATCTTAAAAGAAAGCTTAGCGCTGAAGTTATAAAAAACGAAATCAATAAAGAATTATTATACTCTTAAAGAATTATATTCTGAAGTAATACGAAGCAACTAACGGAAAGGAATGACCTAATTTTTTTAAAATAAAATAAATTCAATTAAATTTATCTATATTTCGATTGTGTAATGTGGGCACCACAGGTATAAATATCAAATATAGTTCTTTCTTCTTCCAGTGGCGCGACAGGCCGTGTAGGTCCTGGGCCTCGCGGTGTAATCTCCTAGAAGTTTAACACTCACGTATCACGATGCAATTATTGTATAGGGTCATCACTACCTACGCCTAATTTCGCGAGTGGCCAACATTTGGCTGACGAGTCTCACATACTCGGGGGAGAGGCTGTGAGTGAATCGCCATTTTTTTACATCCTAATAAAAGCCCCGCTGGGACTGGGATGCGAACTCACTACCATAGCATGAGGGACAAGCGCGCTAGCCACTCAGCCATGGGCTCAAATATAATTGTAGAGAGAAATAATTGAATAAATAAAAAATAAAATCATTTAAATAACTAAAAGAGAAAAAAATTGTAAATATATAGAACTTTGTATTAGAATAGACAAAAAATAATAATAATATTTTTAAAAAAATTGAAAATGTATGTGAAATATGTAAAAGGAATTGATATAGTATGCTGGGTATTTAAGCAACCTGATGTATTTGGGCAGCAATGCCAAATAAATAAAGCATTTCTCTCTGGAAAAGAAACTAATTATTTAAATCTCATACATAAAATTATTATCAAATAAAATTATTTCTTGATTCATACTTTTATTTATATAGTTAAAAATGGTTCTAAAACTGCAGGGGAGACATTATTGATTTGCTGATGTCATTAATGTGTGCAGTCTAATCACGATTGCAAAGCAGAATTTACTTCGAGTAAACAAAATAGTAAAAATGTAACTAACTAACAGTTACTTGATAGTAGATCAGCTTGGGTTGCATACAATTTTTAAATGAGCTATGCAATAATTAATTTTAATTGAGTATTTAATTTAAACTTCATCAATTATAATAATCTTACAGAAAGAATGATTAAAAACAAAAAAAATTAAATAAATAATAATTACTCAGCGATCTTAAATAAACGCTAATTGTGGTAACAGAACCAATGTGGCTCTAACGGTGGTCCCTACCCGGAATCAACATCGCAACAGTTTATGCTTCGTTGGTTTATCAATAAAGTCCATCTTAAACGACCTTGGGGCAGCCTTGAGATTTTCGCTATTTTTACAAAAGTAATATGAGAAAAAAAAACTTCTATTTAAGATTAGCAGCCAATACTATCTATTTAAGAATTAAGAAAACAAAAAAAGAGCTTTCCAGTGGTTTTGAAGTGAACACATGTATAACCCAACAACTAACCTTTCTGGATATGTGATATAATAGCAATAGAAATTAGGACAAACCTTCATAATAAAAAAAAAAAAAAAAAAAAAAATGATACTACATGTAAATGTGATACTACAATGGCATGAAATAAATGCAGAGAAGCTTACCATAGGATGTACTCTAAAAATATTCTAAACTAGAAGGTTCCGGGACCATCTACTTTTCAGGCCCCTCGAAGGAATATCAGGAATTGAAGAGGAAGAAAGGATTGAAACTAGTGGATTAGAGTTAGAATCGAGTTTGTTATTAAATGATGATGACCTAGTCCGGGCTAAATCAGTAACATAGGGACCATTAAGATCTTTATGGATGAGTTTATTCGTGACTAGGTAAGGAGCAATGAGGAGTTTGGATTGTAAGGATTGGATGCGGGAAGAATTTGATAATTTAGTAGAGCCCCATTGCTATACTCCGTAAGTCCAGATTGGTCTTATAATAGTCATGTAGATGAGCAAACCATACTTTCGCCTCCATATTTATTATACTTTCTTCTATTAATTAATATTATTTTACATTTTGTTCTAGCCTTGAACCAATCTGTTGCAAATCTCAGCTCATCTGAACCCCATACTACAAATATATATATAGCGAGTCAAATCAAAATCGATTAAACTGTTTTTTGAGAAAATCGTAAAATGGTATTAACGAGCACTTCCGGTTAGCCTGGTTTGGAGGAAAAAAGTCGGGGTAACATCATTGGCGTATAGTTGTCTTAAAAATAAAATTTCATTTTCCTAAGACCTCTTTGTGGTAGACTTATTCCACACACAGACATTTTCGTGTGACTTGGTTGTTTGGACTCAGGAACCATAAAACGTGTATTTCCATTGAAAATATTTACGATTCCAATACTTTCCTCCCTTAATATGTATTTTATATATAGTGTCAGTGAAAGTATAAGATGTTGATGTTGATCAATAAATATTACAATTCAAATTAGTTGTTTTGGCATATTACATGGACAGTTGTAAACTACTAGGCGGCGGAAACACAAAATCGGACAAGTCCATCGGAATCTTTGGTGTTCTTTGTAAAGAGGATTCATTGTATGTGCGAAAAAATAGTTGATAAAATTATTAAAACAGAGCTATTGAAATCGCTGAAGCAAGACAGAGTTGATGCAGCACAATCGAGCTTAACGAATGGTCGGAGGCTTTTACTCTTGAAGCAGGAGGGCGTGAATGAAGACAGCAAGTCACCCTGCGCCTGGTTGCCAAAGGATTTCCGTTTCGAAACTACTCTTTACTTTTGCAAAATAATAATTTGTAAGTTAAATTGTACGTGTCCTAACAGACTGAATCTTAAGCTAATATGCGCAGTTGCTTTATATTGTAATTCGGTTACGAAATGAAACATAATGAATTTTTTGTTTTAATAAAAATGGAAATATTATTCAGACTTTACCCACTTTTATAAAATGAATTAATTAATAATTATTTGTTCAGCATACACACTTTGTGAATTTTATTGCTCAGATTATTTTAACGAAACTAAAATACAATCATAGCTAAAATCATTTCCTGTTACATAATTTCCTGAAGTAGACTTCCTCATTTTAAATAGTGTATAAAAAATCATAAAAAGATTTTTAAGTAATTAACGTAGTCTAATACTGCGAAAAAATATAATTTGATTTCGGAATATGCATGGATCATATTATTATTATTATATCTCATCTTATTATTATTTTAAAAATTTGCTAAAGAAAAAATACTGACTTATCAATTACAAATATTAAGAATGGTCTTAAATTTATTTGGTCATTCTTATTTCCTTCTTCCTTACAGACAATAGCAAAACTAGAATGGATTGAACCAACTGCTATTTAAGAGAAAGCAATTCCAATAATTTTAGAAGGAAAGGATGTTCTTGTTAAAGCTAGAACAGAACCTAGGAAAACAGGTGCATTTGCAGTTCCGATTATCCAGAAGATATTTTCTATTAAACAAGTATTCTAATGTCTAACTATTCCTGAATTTCATAAATGAGTGTGTTAAATATGACGTCCAGTTTATTTTAATTAATAGCCACTTAATTAATTAATTAATAAACCCATATGTACATAAAGTTGGACTAAATAAAAATTATTTCATTTACAACCAAAAACGATAGAAATAAAAATTAAAAAATAGTCAAAATACAATTTTAGTACATATTCTAAAAGAAAGCTGAAAAGGAGTAGATTAAAGGATCACTTTAACTAAATATACTTTATTTTAATATCCAAGTACGAGAAATAATCATAGCATATCACTGAAAACTTCAATTTATTCATAATTCTTATAAATTTATTCTAGACCTTCACCGTTTGCTGTTAAAGGTTAGGAACAAGTGTGAATAGATATTTTTTTCTTAAATAGATATTATTATCATACTTTATAATGTGTCGATCGAAAACTATTAAACTAAACATTTTATTAAATTAAGATCGATTTCTATAAACTCACAGCTAATGTCAGGTACATATACGAGCCATAGGTTTTTTTTTTTTTTATTATTAACTTTTGAGTTATACATTGAACCATTCACTAAAATTTTAGCAACCTTGTTTATGGCACATACGTGATACACGTAAATCATAAAATGGAAAATAACTGTCCAGCGAGAACTTCTAAACAAAGTAATGTTAATTCCTTATTAATTATTAGTTACATATCAAGATTTGCAAACTTTTTTTGTTTTTTTTAAGCAGTCAGTGATTAAGACATTTTACAACTCCATACACACCAATTTAAAAGTTAAAACCGGTAGTACTGCTCATGTGTTAGTGAACCTAACCAACCTTCGAGGAACATGAGTTAAAAACTAACATTAAGCTCAAGAACTATTACAGCCTAATTACGTTCACCTTCATGATAACATAGTGCACGTCTAGGAACACGATAGGAGGCAACAATTACAGCATTAGTGAGTTGGCAGCACTGAGCCACAGAACTTGATGATAGGGACAGAACTGTCATTAACTGGTAAGGCTACGGAGGAGCGACCCCACAAGTTCCACCACAAAATTTATCAAAAAAAAGATGTAAAAATTTATATTATGCGATAACAACGAAACATTCGCCAGACAGTAAAAAAAAATTATGTTACCAGATTCTCGGGTTCGGCGTGTGTAAGCTGATTTACTGAGTAAAATTAAATTTACTTAAAAAAGCTTCTTTTTTTTTTTTTTTTTTTAATGTGTGTATATACAGTATATACAACTAGTAAAAGGGCTAAAATTATAAATATAGGCATTAAATAGTCTTGTGAAGTAGCTACCCACTGGTGACACTTCAATCATTCATTCAGGTAACACTGTAATGTTTATTTTATTAGGAGGTCTCGAAGCCAACCTCTTTTCAGGCGCCTCGGATCATTCTTAAGAAGAGATGGAGACGAGAGTTTACGGACAACCAGGTGTGTGTAGGCTGATTATTTAATTTAATTTATAGTTATATAGTTGATAGTTTGGAATTAAAGGAGTGGTATCGAATTTTGGCTAATTCTCAACTAGTGGGATATTCTCTATGGATGATTTTATTAGTAACAAAATAAGGAGCATTTAGGATTTTAAATTGTAAGGATTGGATGCGGGAGGAATTTGATGGTTCAGTAGAGCCCCATAGCTCAATACCTTATGTTCAAATAGGTCAAAGAATGGCTATATAAATCAGTTTTTGTATTAAATAAGGAGTTTTGATCGTTTGTCAAGTAAGTGTTGTATCAAGCGGTATCTACGAGCAGTTTCTTGTCGTTTAAGTCTTGTATAAGACTTTATTCCAAGATGTAAATCAAGATGGAGTCCTAGGTATTGTATTTGTTCTACAGGAATAAGTGGGTTATTATTTAAGGATACATTAGGGCAGGAAGTCATTTAAAAAAACAAAAATAATACTTTAAAAAGCCATGTATCGTCCCTCCTGGACCTACATAAAGAGGAGGTACCTTTATTTGAAAGAAAATCAAGTCGAACAGTCGCGTTCTCATCCAAATCACTCCCTTACCCAACAGTTCCCTTAGAAACAATTTGGCTCTAATTATAATTATATCAGGATATAATAATTTATATAGCTCTTCAGGAAATTAACTTATACAGTCGTCGTCATAGAAAATTATCTCCTGTGCTATACTATTTTATGGTAATGAATTTGATTTAATCGAATATTTTTGTTTTTGTCTAATTTATATTTATATTTGTTATAATAAAATAAAGAAATTAAAAGAAATACAAACAAAAAAATGTTACTTAGTTCTTGGTTAGTATTTTTAACTACTTTTTTTTCTAGTGGCGCGACAGGCCTACTACTATTACTAACTTCATTTTTAACTACTACCAGAATAAAATTTTTAATTATGTCGAATTTCAAGCATTTTGCTTTACATGAAGTGGAATAATTTTCGCGAAAAACAGCAGTGGCGCAAATCAACAGTGGTCATAGTTATGTTTAAATTTGTAAACATATTGTTTATTAGGTGATACAATTTCTATGACTATGATTGTATGTATAGCGATAAATTAATCAAAGCAGCCACACTATCAATTTATATTTAAGGAAAATACCCAATAACCTCTCCTATGTTCAAAACGCTATATCTCTGCTATTTATTTACCGATCTCAATGAGTCTGTTTTTATTTATTTAATTTTGTTTATAGGGAATTTAATTCTGTATCACACAGCACTAACGAGTTTATTTTGGTATTAGAAATTCGTATTGCAGACAGTCTGAGGGAGGAGATAAGAGGGTAATTTTTTTTTTGGTCTATTACAAAGGCTTAATACGATTACTGGGGATAATAAATGCTTTGATTTTTTATTTAACAACTATGGCTTAAAGTTAAGTTTCTGAAGTAACAGTAATAGGGTTAAAAATTTCCGATACCACCTAATGCTACCTACACAGATTGTATTTGAAGTGGCGACATTGAGTTTACTACAGACGCTTAATTCTTTAAATATCGTTGGGGAAAAACAGGTTTTATCTATATATTTTCTTTGTTTTGTTAAAAAATCATAATACCATCAAGCAATAAGTATTACATATTATATCCACTGTCACATGATACAAAATATAAATTTTATTGATATAATTATAAACTATTACTCACAGACAACTCCTCACTGCGGTATGCCGTCAGTGTCTGCTCATCCTGAAGCAGAACACAGAAGTAAGGTTCCCAGCTGAGTGTGGGCACCCTGTCATCTTTGAGGCTATTGGCAGGTTTGTGACCGATGTTCAAGTCTTTATCTGCAACAGAAGACAGGCAGATAAGTAATATATCGGTGCATAAATAACTCAGATTTTTTTTCAGATTTTACACTTCCTTCAATAATAGTCGTAACTTAGTGATTATATCACAGTCCAGCTAACTCTCTTTGAATCGTTATGTGGCTGTATTCTAAACTATAGAAATCATTATTGAATATATATAGATAAGATAAAAAAAGATATTTTTTTCTTTGCTTGAGTGGCAAATTATACAGAATTGGTCAGTTAGGTTACTCGAGTAGATGAGAGTGTGCTAGCTATGGTCTTGTTATTGTTATTATTAAACGTTTTAATATTTTAGCTTTTATTTTATAACTAATTTATTTTGTTTTATTTTAACTATTAATATTTATTTTAGGTAATTATAAAAAACTACAAAAAAAAAAAAATGTATTAGTATTGGAAATATAAATAATTACATAATTTTAACATTTAATTTTTTAATTATTAAAGTGGCTATTAAACTATTTTAAAGGATTTTTTAGAGTTTTTACTTTAAACTCTTTTAGAGGTTTATTAAGAATTACTATGCATGAATCAATTAACGATAGTCTCAATTAGTAAAGGGTTCTTCCCAAAAATCAAATAAATAAATACCCATTAGGCCATACGTAGACTATAGTCCAATTTAAAATGATCCTAATTGTAATCTTAAATCTCCACCGACATATTCAATTGTAAAAACTTTTACGATTTAATTAGGTAATTAAATAAAGTATTTTTTTTCAGGTTTTCAAAAGAACAAGAAAAATTTTTGATGATTAAACAATTCTTCGTTAAAACTCAGTGTAAAATCTAAAAAAAGATTTCACAGAATTTATTTTATTTTTAATATTATTATTTTTCCTTCCTATCTCATTTACATCATTTTATTTTATTCTCTGTTTACTTAATTTATTCATTTTATTTATTTTGTATTTACTTTTTTTTTTTTTTTTTTGTTCCGTAACCTAACTTTTAATTAAATTATGCCAAACATGTATTGATCGTATAGGATTTGGTTTATAATTTAAAGGCCACTTTTGTAAAAAAAAAAGAACAAATCAAAATTATCTCATAAAAATTTTAGTAGTAAAAAAATCAAGTCAATAAAAAAGCATGCCAAATTGAAGCTGTTGATAACCCGACAAAGACGTCCTTAAATAATATTATTTAAAAATAATACACATTAATTTTATAATGTCTTGCAAAACAGGTAAAAGCTCCTCACCTTTTGAAGAATCCATACTGACTCTATCTAGTCTCTACAAGAATAGGAACTAAAAAGCTCACATGGTAAGAAGGCATGTAAAACAGAACCGGTGGAAATGGAAGAAACACGTTTCTCAATTCTGAACAAAATAAGGATAACAAAGTGAGGTAATGAGTTCCTTCTGCCCTGTCTCAAGAAGGCTTCCACTGCCAAAGAAGGAGCGAAAAACACCACCCGAGATTCGGCTTTGTACAAAATGAACAATAAAGTGCAGAAACAAGAAAAGGAGGTCAAAATTTACATAAGTATCTTACGCCTTATTTATACCTATAAGAAACTAAGGACGAGAAGAAAAATGGAAAGGCAATCTATAAGGAAATATGGTCCGTACGCAGAGGGAGAACAGGCGAAGGTACCAACTTGGTGCGGTTTCTGCGGTCGACGAGGGGCTTTGACTGGCGGGTACCAAAATCCCATCAAAGCATCCCCTCGTTCCTTCCTCCCAAACCACACTGCGAAATTGAAAGCCTTCGTCAGCTGTGGCTATCAAATCAGCTGAACAATAAAAATGAAATTTAACCGACGCCCAAGCGAAGCACTAGAACATTATAGCATATGATAAAATTGGTTAAACGCCATGAAGGGAGAAATTTATGGCTTTGTATTTTCGTAATTTGTATTTTCACTTAAAGTGGTTTAGAAGCTAGCATAACAGCCTTCTACGCGCTATGTTGCGGGTTCGAACCTGGCAGATGGCTCTAGGATTTTTAAAGGGAATCAAAAATTCTTGGATATGCTGTTCTTCGGAGAGAACGTAAAATTATGGTACCGAATCTGTGCGACGTCAGGTACTCGTTAATGGTTCCTATCCTAATTTAACCTTGTCAGACAAAATTTAAGACTCCCTCTGTTGCATCGTCCGATTTAACACAGAAGCATTTAGTGAAGTTAAATAAACAAACAAACGAACTTAATAACTTATACCTGAAATATCCAATACCCTAATTTGGAAATCCAAGTTATATAGAAAAAGGTTTTACCTTCGGCAGAGTGCAAATGAAATATCTAAAAAGTCGGAATAATTTCGATTATAATCCATAAAAATTGAAATTGCATGAAACATAATTAAATAAAACATTTATTCACATTATTATTATTATTTTTTGAGATATATTACAATTTGTTTTATAATGAACAATAGTAAAAGACCACATTTATACAATATATACAGCAAATAATGATAAAGTCAAATTACAATAAAATAGAAAATAAACAAATTATATATATATATATATATATATATATATATATATATATATATATATATATAAATTTTTTTGTGATATATTTTTAAATTGTTGTTGACCTTTTATTTTTACTAGAATAATTTTAGTAAATTTATTTATTAATAAGTTGAGCTTCGGCCGCCAAGGCTGGAGGAGGGGGGGTCTTGGAGATTCCAGTGCCCTGTAGTTAGCCTGAGTGGTGTGTCGGTGCTCAATAAAATTCTTTGGTAAGATGTTTTTATAATATATTGTACCTGGCTATAGATAGATGGTTTATGGAAAATGTAACCAACATACTACAGAATGTATCCAATTATGTTTAATTGCAGTGTTGAAAAGGATCCTATGTATATACGTCCATATAAAGAAAATCAAGAAGGGTTAATAGTTTAATGACCTAAAACCCGAATTTTTTCAAACAAAATTATAATATAAAAGGGTCGATGAATTAATTTCTTGTATATATATGTATATATATATATATATAATATATATATATATATATATATATATTATATATTATTACATACTAAAAAAAAAGAAACCTATTAGTTCACAAAAAAAAAAATTTCTCATCATATCTTTATTTACACCTGTCAGAAGCTGTCTGACAATCAGTAAATATGTTGGACAAATGTAAGATCAGACATGATAGGCATAGGGAAGTAAAGTGCCCAGCAGCATCCCTTCCAAGGCTTTAATCTAGCAGAGGAGGTAATAGAGTACTAGACTCAGATTATGTTTGTTTTATAATTGCACTTCATGAGGTAAATTTGTACTAGACTTTGTTTTTCACAAATACAATATATTCTATTCTCTACTCAGTGTCAATTTAATCTAAAAACATTGTTGTAGTTCTCTCGAATAAAAAACTATCAAATAACAAGTATTCTTAATTCCAATCTTTATAATAAGCTTCAAGAACCTCATAGCGGTATGGCATGTTTATCATCAATGCACCAAAACATGGCTTACTGAATGATCTCTTTCTCTCAATTAAATGACTAAAATTTTGAGACTTTGAGATGAGTAAAGTGCTATATTTTCCAATGTATATTAGATTATTGTCAGGCACATTTGTGGGGAAAAAACGGAGATTGGAAATTTAAAAGGATCAGGTATGGTTTAGGAACATATTGAAGATATTATAGATTCATGCCATGGAATTCCAGGCGTACAAAAGGGATCCTCCCTCTGTCCTATGTTGTTGGCTGTAGAGGACACGTGTAGTGACAGGTGCCGACCACACAGAGGGCTATTACCATTGCAGATAGAGCCACTTGTCCTTTCACGATCTGACCCCAGTCTCCCTTGGCTTTGTCATATATTTATGGCTCTTTTTATTCATGGCTCCATCAATGGTCTCGACGATCTGCGATTGTTCCTTAGATTTAGGTTTAGTGTTATAAGATTTATTTATGTCAACGAATATTTGTAATGCGGTTCGAACGGCAGTTCGATTTATCTATCTATCTATCTATCTATCTATATTATTATATATATATATATATATATATATATATATATAAATGGATCCCCATTATCCTTTGTCACGGCTTCAACGACTGAACCGATTTCGATGAAAATAAAATTTAATGCCAACTTTCAAGGTAAGTATATTAAAAAAAACAATAACCTTTTACCACAACCAAGTGCGTGATGCAAATTCAAGCTTTCAATTGAAATGGATTAAAATGGCTTGGTAAATCATTAAAAGTAGCCAGAAATGAGTCAATGAAAATCAGACAATTATTTTGAGAGCCACATGATGGATGGTACAAATAATCAGCTATAGAATATCCAATATTATATCCCTTCAGTATATCTTTATCTTTGTAGATTTAGGGTCAAATATAGTCTTAGTCATATTAATTACATCACTAGACAATAATGATAGATCTCCTTGGACCATTGTTGTTATTACCTATTGATAATTTTAAATGTTTTTAAAAGGAAAAGAGTATGTTTATTAACCATAAAAAATGGTTGGAACCTAAATAAAAACTTAATAATAAAAATAAATTATTGTCAATGAAGTTGACACGTGTGAAAAAATGCATTAAGATAAAAAAAAAAAAAAAAAGAAAACAAATATATATATGAAAAAAAATAAAATAATAAATACATGTTTTAGTGTTAAAGATGAATTTGAAAAAAAAAATTTTTGTTACGAACTCATATGAATTTCTTTAAGAAAAATTGTAAAAAAAAACAAAGCAACAAAAATATATTTATTAAAATGGTGGATACAATAGTTGACCGTTGAGAATTACTGGAAGAAATTATTCCGTGAGACGGTCAGTAAATGAAACAACTAAATAGTTTCAAGTATTTATTGCTTCCCAACGTTTCGACGCCCATTCTGGGTCACCATCAGGATGTATGGCGAATGGAAACTTAAAAGTGACCCATAATGGGGGTCGAAACGTTGGCAAGCAATAAATAGTTGCTAATCTCCTCATTCCACATGTTTTTATTTGAATTGTCTGTTTTAGCTCATCCTTATTCTAAGGCTTCGTATCTAAAAGTTTTATATTCTATAGGATTTAAATCATAGGTACGACCAGCATGGAGATCTCGTTTTCTATAAAAACTAATTTACCTATCCAAATGGTAATAAAAAATAATGTATGTACTTCTAAGACCATCACGACGACGTATCATCTAATGCTCCTTATTGCCAATGTTGGGTAGTGATATTGAGACACAAACATCTGTCGGATCAGCTATAATAAATAAAAGCTATAAATAAATTTAAAAACTCTTAACATTAAACAAAGATTTTTTAATACCTTACATGCAAGATGTAATGTAATTAATGCGAATTCTCAGAACTACTAATGCGACTAAGGGAAACAGTAAGGTTTTATTTGAGCTATTTTTTATATTTTTTTTATATGCTGCCAGTGAAGGTAGTTACGATTAGGTAAAAAATATAAAACAATACCAGAAAGGAAAGAAAATATCAAAATAATCATTATCGGTAGGAAAGCCGTGGTTGTGTGGTTAGCAAAAGGTTGTGAGTTCGAATCCCACGCCCAGGTGGACTTTTTTATTTTCAAAAAATTATATATTAAAAAGGGAATTCAACCAAAGTCTCTACTCTGGGTGTGTGAGACCCGCCAGCCAACATGAGGCCACTTACATAAACACCTTATCACTTATCATCGAGAATCGCGAATATACTCTCGTATGAAATAACACTGAGCGGCCCAGAGCCTACATTAGCCCAGTAGAATTAGCTCAAAAAAGGATGTCTGAATTAATTTTATTACAAGTATAGATTTAGTATTTAGTTATATATTAATCCAGTTCCATAATTAGAATCTAGTTACATGTCATGTCGTAACATGATGTGACTGTGACAAATTTTTGCTTGCGTGTAGCATTAACGATCATCTGCAACACTAATTAACTGAAACTGGAGCATGAAAATTTCATGTAATTGTAATTAAATTAGGTAAGAGGGTAGAAACATATTTTATAGTGTCCTAAATTTTAGTTCTATACGATTAAGTCATTAAATGGTGTTTTAGTCTGAAATTGGTAGCCACTTAGAGGAAAAAAAACTATTTCCTACATTACAGAATTTCATAACAACTTAATAATTTCAAGAAAATCAAAACCAAACATAAAACGATCTAGCATCGCATTCATAAAAAAAAATCATAAAAAGTCAAAATAAATTTAGGGCTAAATAAAAAAAAAAAAGTAAGCTTACTTACTGAACATAAAAATCAATACTTTAAAATTGTCTTAGCCTTTAAATTAAATAATCTAGATTTGCGTAATACTTTAAATGTACATTAGAATGGTTTGAGATATTTGATTCCTTACTTTCCCTCGATGGAAGAAATACAAACCTATGTACAATGTACAATTAAATTAAGCAAAAAACAAAAAAAAAAAAAACTAGAATATACCTAATTTATTTAGCTAAAAAATAGTTAGGTACGATAATACAAAATATATGTACCTGTAAGGTAAATAATAACGAGAGTATTATGTTTGGAACACTGAATAAAGCATATAATATTTTTGGTTTATTCCTTTAACATTACCTTATGCTACTAATGTTAATAGGACGATGCTGCAGAGGGAGTCTAGTCTAGTCCTAATGTCCATAAATAAAACAAAACATCCTAGTGTCATCGACTGGGTTTGAGCCCGCGACCATGGGCATAGGTGGCTGGGGCTAATCACTACACCACAAATGAACCCGCCTATATTATTTGAATGACTGTGAAGCTCTTACTTTTACTAGGATACGGGTAAAACTTATAAATAATTACGACCCTTTTTCCTAAATCGATATATTTACATCGATTAATTAAGTTTTGATTAACAACTCACAAGCCTTCCGAAACAAGTTTTTAAACTTAATTAAATACATACTTAATTTTATTTTAAAGTATACTGGAAAAAAAAAATCTATTACGTAAAAAAAATATGATATTAATATAGTTAACAAAACGTTTTAAAAAAATAAAAATATAATCAATAAAATTGGTATAATAATGTATTTTTGAGAGATTTTTGTCTTTGAAGTTATTTAGTACCTATTTGAAATCATCTTCTCAGTTATGAAAAGTATCATTGTTTGACTGTAATAAATTTTTACAAATGCAAAAAAATTAGTTTTTAAAAATATTATACTATATAATATAATATAATAATATAATATAATACTACAAATAAGAAATAATGGCGATATCTAGCCAGAAAGTGCCTGCTCAACGCAAACCCGCCACAGTTACGTATGATGCGTGTTGCATAGCATCATAGAAAGAAGGGGTAAAAGCATGATTATTCATTCTTGAGTCAACTAATGGCTGAAAAACAACAGTCAAATATGTGTTATTATTAAATATATCTTTACATTAAAAACTAGTTCTCGTTAGGTAATAATATAGGCATATTTTTTATCAACTCATTACAAAGATATTCAATAAATGGACTTGGTAAGGTATTTATCCTGACGGATTTACTTAAATGGGCTATTATCGTCTTTCTCCATGTATACATCTTCACAGAAAATAAACAGTCAACATCAACTTTTGATTACATTTTTAATCTTTACCATATTATATTTCAACGACGTCTTGAGAAAGAGATTTGTTTTTATAAGCTTACTAGTTATGATCTGCTATTTAAATTTAAGCGTAGTTTAGTTCAGTGTGCTAAAAAAAAAAAAAAAAAAATAAACACAGAAGTGAGACCTTGAAAGGACGAGCAGAAGATGTATCGTTACATAGTCAGCGTTCCGCAAGTTGACTTCGTTAAATGTTCACACATTTTTCTTAGTCAGGAAGGAAGCAGTATATGACGAATTTTTTCAAGGACAAAAAACTTAATTACTAATTACAGTATGAATAAATAAATCTTAAAAAAATAAATAAGTGATGAAGAGAATAAGAAGGAGAAGAATATATAAAATATATTTTTTATTGTTCGGCAGATTTTTTTTTGATTTTTTTATGGTGGTGCGACAGAAAGAGAAGACCATTTGCCGCGCGGTGTAATCTGCTGGGCGAATACACTTGCGATTATCCATGATATTTTATGGGGTTGGATTATCACTCCCTAAATAACAGCCACATCATCATTCAATTGAAGTCCACGTTTTAATTTAGAAGGAAAAAATCACGATCAATAAATATCAACAATAATTATTAAAATTAGAAGTGTAAGTACTGGTACAACCCCAGAGGAGAGGAGGAAGAATTCGAGCTAAATCACCTTTCATTGTTCAAATTTTAAGGGGAAATAACTGGTAATGGTTTTTTATCGTCCTCACAACTTCACAAGAGGATTTACTCCTTTATCCAAAGTGTAATAAAAAATAAAACATTAAGAAAAAATAATAAATTTATGATAAAATTATAATAAAAAAGTAAAAGAAATAATAACAATGAAGTAACTAATCAAATGTGTTAAGGAGAAATAAAATGAAATATTAAGTTAAACTGTATAGCAAAAAACGCTGTAAATTATAGTTTTTTTTCCAAATAACTATATTAAGGTATAACTGTTTATTTTTTTTTAAATATTTATTTATTGAGAAATATTACAATCTGTTTCAGAATGAACAATAGTAATAGAGATATAGGACCACATTCATACAATATATACAGAAAATAACGATAAAGTCAAATTACATAAAATAGAAAAAAAATCATTTATATGTACAATAAAATATAACAAAATAAAAATAAAAAAATAATAAAAACAAAACAAAAAAAAACAAAAAACAACAACAACCTATAATTGAAATAAATACAAAGTTGGCAAATAAATAAAAATCATACAAACAAACATAACTATATACAATATTTACAACTGCTAAGGGGACCCCAGACTGAGCTTTTCCCTCCACTTGTGAAGGAAAAAAGCGGAATCCAAGAGATCCCAGCGCCTCTCTCTCAGCCGTATCACTGGTCTTAGCCAGTAGAGGCTGAGTTAGGGCGCAATATAACTGTTTATATAGCTGTTAACAGGCAATTAACTAACATGAAAAGCAATAAATAGTTCAAAGGAAAATGGTATATCACCAATGCTAAGTTAAAACGCTATATGCTATTGAAAATAATAAACCAAAAACATTTATACTAAACTTCGTTATTTCCATTTCTTTTTTCTTTTTTTGGGGGGAGAGAGGAGGGAAGGGTTAAAAACATTACATCGTACATTCTTTAATCCCGAAAATAACGGAGTTAAAAGCGTATATAGGCAAGCGTATATATATATATATATATATATATATATATATATATATATATATATATATATAGGCAAGATTTTAATTTCTTTTTCTCCTTTCCTTTTCTTGTTGATCGCATTACTGATTCTAGAACTCTAAACATATTTATCTCTATGTTCAAAAATAACTTAGTTATTGAATCACTTTTGATCGGGCACCAAAATATTTTTAAAATAACCAGTTGATATCAACGTCTAGGTGTTAGGATCGTCGGTGCATGCCCTAGTATTATTTATATTAGATGAGGAAGATGGTTAGCGGTACTTGTTTATAATAGGTAATAGTACTTGTTTTAATTTTATGCCGACGTTTCGGCCTACATTTTAGGCCTTCATCAGGGCTAAGAGAAACAAGATAACAATCAAAATTGGTCCAGTAGTTTCGGAGAAACGCGGCGGACAAACGGATACTTTTTATTCGTTCTTCGAGCAAGCGCTGAAATTTCGAGAGGGGTATTTTTTTTTTTTGGTCGATTACAAAGGTTTAATATTGAAAATAATAAACCAAAAATTTTAGTAACAAAACGAAGATGTAATAATAGCCGAAATGAACCAATGTTCTTAATAAACTGAATTATACTGCTTAATGCCTCTCAGGCCTGTCGTGGTGCGCTACATTTTGCCATATCCTTTGAACCGAGGGTAAAAAATATGAACGTGAGAGGGTGAAGACCTTTAGTTTATTGTACATATCCCAAAATAACTAACAAAAGAATATCTGTTCCGTTACGAACGTTTTGGTTTACATGATCAAATGAAAAAGTATACAAATCAAAAATTCAATACAGAAAGCCTAATGCTGTTATCTTTCTCACTCGGTTAAACACGGCGGTCCCGAGTTTACCCGATCGAGCGTGACGGAGCAGCCTCGCTCGCAGCCTACAATAATGTGTGTGTCGTGCGCCAAAAGAAGTTTAAATAATAAATAATAATAGGCTTAGCGAACCCGAAGGTTCGATGCCGATACCACCAAATTCCGCCTACACAGACTCGTCCAATGTTCACCATTCAAGCCCAAGCTCCCGAGATCAGCCTTAACGCAATCCTCCCATCTCCGCTTCGGCCAACCTTTCGGACGCCTACCAGTCGGATCAGCAAATACCAACTTTCTCGGAATCCGCTCGTCATCGAGCCCAACAACTTTACTCGCCCATTTGAGTCTCCGCGATGCAATCAGCTCAATTATATTCACAGGATGCAAGTTCCGCAGTTCCTAAAAATGTGGAACGCTTCACGATTTTGCGTGTCATCCTTGCGCAGGGGCCATGCTAATCTTCTCTGTATCGTTCCAATTTTAGTATATGTACCGCCGAAGCGAGTACAACCCCTCACTATAGCCGAGCGTTCTAAAAGAAGTTTACACTTCAAAAATCTGAGACAGTTTCCGGTAGTTGCGGTATAAGAAATAGGTTTCATCTTAAACCACATCATAAAATTTTAAGCGTATCTTGAATCTGTAATGGTCTTTTGTCGACTACAATAACCACACTTATAAGATCAACTTTTTCTACCTCATGGTGCTGAAAGAAAGCGGTACTAAGATTAATTAACGACTTGAAATTGTCCATATTAATGGAATACGAAACAATGATCTACAGTTACTATATTAATATAGAAGCAGAAAGAACTTAGATTAGATGAGCTCATTTCAATTAGTCCCATCGTTGCACAAGACGTAACATCAATTAAAACAGCCGTTGCAGAGCTAGGGGAACGAAAGCCGAAAGCTATAACTGAGTGAGTGGCAAAGCGAAAGCCGAGATTCCTACGAGTAGACCACAAATATACTTTAGAGTAACAGCGGTAATTACAAGGATCGCAGCTGTTACCGAGAAGGAAGTGGTACCGGGAGCCATTAACCAGGTGAAGACATCACACCCGCTAGGGCCTCCCTGACATACGGAGAACGTAACGTTTCTCCATTTCACGCCGTATCGATTATTTACCGTTTCGATTGTTCGATAGGACAATACGACTGCGGGCTGGTTCATTGCACTTCTCCGACGGTGTAAACGGTAGCGACTCCAGATAGACAGCAGGCGAAATACAAGCACAAAGACAAACGTACTAAAATGGTATTGTCAAATCTCATAGGCCTATCGAAGGGATCAGGAATTCCAGATTGATAGATCAACAGAATAGAGTTCCTCTTTATTCATTCTACGATGATCGTGGGCAATATTAAAATGATGATTTCCAAAAGGTACGTTACTGAACCAACTTAATTGATTCTTTTCTAATTAATTAGAACCAACTCTTCTTATAAATATAAATATTCTTGAACAGGATACACACATTATGCTATTCTTATACCATCATTATATCAAAAGTGAAAATATAACAATAGGAATAAACTAGATCGTAATAAGGGATAACTTTTCCATGACATTCATCATTTGGTAAATTGATAATTCAAAAATTATATTTCTGTACATGATTCGCCATTTTAATTCTATCACCCTCCCCTCTCCCTTTTATGAACTCCAATTCAGACATGAGGCTTCTGGGGGTAAGTACCCACTCACCTTAGGTAATTTTTCATATTAAAAAAAAATTAAATTAATTATTTTTTGTTTTTATAAGTATAAAATAACTTTTATTCAGTTTAATTGAAATTTAACATTTATGAACATAGTAAATCAACTGATTCCATTCACAGTTATTCAAATTTATGTGGTATTATTTTTACTTATTATTATTGTTTCATGTTTTAATTGTTTTTATCTATTTTAAGAATGTAACGTTAATCTTTTTACAGATTATTAGCAATTCTACTTCATACATTTCATTTATTGTAATTAAACATTTTGTATTGTTATGTAATTTTTATGTTATAATTATGAGATTGATTATTTTTAAAGAAACTATATTTGTACTTTCAGATAAAAAATTGTCTTTGCACCAGATGACATTACAGCCAAAACGTTTTGTAATTGTTAATAACGTTAATAACTAATTTTTCCAATAAGTTGTTGATAAATTGAGGCGAAAATCCGAATTCCATTGTAAAATAAGATTTACGTACACTCCAAGAAGACAAAAAAAAACAACGTTGGATCCTGAAGATGGCGTGTAGGTACATATATGCTATCAATTACCGCACAATATTTAATGTGTCTGTGCAATACATGAGTGATTCATGGTGCAAGCTAAACCTTCCCAAATATTTTTCATTAAGACGATTTAAAATAATTTTGCGATCTCGTGGACCCACTGTATACCGTTTGCGGACTACTTCTTGGAAACCACTGGGTTGGAGTACTATATGACAGAATACAACCCGTGCTATTCGGTCCGGTGGCAAAGTCATCCATAACCTTTATCATTACATTTCTAATAACTATCGCCTTCAATATATTAATTACTGCATAATTTGTATTATTTTATTCTCCCCGTTGGGAAATTTCTTTCCTTATTAGTTAATTACATTTCACTTCTTTTTCTTCTATTCTTCCTCAAGAAAGTAAATATTCAAAAGACCTATCTTTCAAATATTTTTGCATAGCTAAAAGTCTTAATAGAACGAAACCGGTTTTTACTTCAAACTTAACTTAGATTAAAATTAGCATCTTGGTGGTTACACAGAACGAAACTTAACCTTCTCTCTCAAGCTAGGATAGACTAGAAACCTTCAGCATAGTTTCCTTCAGAGGAGTTTGGTAACGGCTTTAAAAACTACCTGAACGGAGTATAAACCTTTTTACCAAAACTAGTCCAACAACTAGGTACCAGAGTTAAGTATATTTTCTTTCCACACCTTTAACTGACACTTAAATACAGTGGTTTCCAACTTAGTGGTCCATTAGAGTGGTTAGATGTCATTGGGAAATAATTCACAATTATCTTAAAGTAAAATTGAGCCATGGCTTTTAACACACACACTGCACGGGCAAATTTTAACAATCTAAGTAATATAATTGGATTAGTTTACTGACAGGTGGCTGGTACTGCACAATTACAACCTAAAAATCAATCAGAGCTTAAAGAACAGAAGATGTATGATGTATCGCAGGAGGTAATGAAAAAATATTTGTTTTTTTGAGTATTGGGATAAATACCTTCTTGTATAAGTTTTAATTTAAAAAAAAATATATATTTTATTGTTTTTTACAACTGTATATATATACAAATACAATAAGTAAAATGGGTGAATTACAAGTTTTAAATTTTAGGTTATTTAGATTCCTTTAACGTCAATTGATGCTACTCTTGCTATCGAACGATATTATAGTGGAAATCTTAAATTTGGTCTATCCAGGTTTTATTAGGTTGGGGATTTTTAACGAGTACACTAATTTAGCACAGGCTCTGAATTACCATTTTACGTTTCTGCTGAGGGACGGGATAACGAAGAATTTTTCAAATCCTAGTACTAATTGCCAGGTTCAACATTAAATTTTGGTAATTCGAGGTTTCGCGCATTGAAAAAGCTTCTAGAGCTTGTTTTTTTTTTTATTTTTTTTTCTTTATTCTATTAGACTATTTTTAGAATATAGTTTCGGTTAAGGTATTTCGCACTGAATTTACATGATACGCTTGCAGTCCACCAAATATATATATTTAGGTGGTCCTTGCCATTGAAATAATGGTAAGCGAAAAATGTTAACCACTGATTTAGATATAAGGACCATTCTATGATATTTCAGGTAGTAAAAGTAAATACTTATTACTTAACTAACGCATGGTCTGCGTGGTTACCCAGTGAACTGTAACCGCCCCTCACAAATGAGCAGTATAACCGCATAGCTGTCGAAACCTGCACAGCTATTAACTGCTACCGTGGGCCTGTCACTGCTATTATCTTCGCCGACTGGATCTGTATCAGGCTACGGCGAACGCCTCGTCTCTTAAAGGTTATCTCAGATAAGTCCCAAAGGCTGTTATTTCGTTGATTAAACAGAAGTTATTTAACTTTACCTCTTGCGACAACTACTTCACCACCCTTTTAATTTTTAAATCGTGCGACCATGACATTTTCCCACGGAGCTATAATACGCTCGTCGATTCGCTTCATTCAGGGGCGAATTCGAATCGAAGAATAACAATTTTAATACCGGTATTTTCGTAAGTGTCTTAAAAAATAATCTATTTATATGAGCGTATTAAAAATAGATATACATTTACAAAAAATATAAAGCAAATGCCACATATACATTGTACCTCTAAACGCAAGAAATATGACTCCATATTGAATTGCAAAATACTGAAATGTTAAAAAAACAACAACCATTCTTTAGATATCTAAGGAACCAATAGATTATATGGCCAAGGTCAAAAAAAAATGAATAACTTGATTGAAACACTTTATCAACTATTGTAATTTTATACCTAAATAAAACGAAAAAATTCCTGTATCTCTACAACTACTACAGGGTCACAGATTCGTGCTGTTTCTAGATCAACCACCATGCAAGGAAATGATTAGGCCGAGATCACACTCAGTCGCCAGTTTTTCCCTCCATTTTTGGATACCCACTTTAAAAATCCGTGGGACAACCATACTCGCAGTTTACCACATGGCTTCAATAAAAATAATAAATAATTTTCTACCACAGCAAGGATTCGTAATTGGGACATCGAGAATAGTAGACTAGTGTAGTGTGTGATAGATATGACAATATTGTTTTGATTTTTTTTTTTTTTTTTTATACTCAATATGTGCGAATCTTGAATAATCGACTGTACACCTCTTTACGAAAAGTGTTACGGAATCACAACGATAATTTGGATGGAAAAAACATATCTAACATCCAATTTGCATTAACACAAACACAAGGTGCTCACTAAAACAGATAAAATAATATGCCAAGAGGTAAAAAATGTTAGAAATTCTGCTGATTGAGATGATACTTCCCTTAAGTATATTACAGATGTTAAATATAACATTTTGTCCTGATTAATTAAACATTCGATGTATATAAATAACAGATCTGCAAATAAATATATGATACAATAAAATAAGATTCATATTACATCAACCTCCATATTCGCTCCCACACTAACATCCAACACAAAATGAAGTTACAACCTTCGAAAAGAATCAATAAAGATTTAAATAAATAATCATCGTAATATACCATAGCTACAAGACAGGAAACGGTTATTGACATCGATCAGAAAGGATAGGAGTATGCTAATGATCATGGAGGCATGGTAAGGTTTATGGACAGTAGAACCGGGACTCTGATGTCACCGTGGCTATATTTATAAATGGTTTGACTGCTGTGCTAGCTGGCATCTTTACTGCTGCCAGTAGCCTCTCCTTCTAGGGTACGTCTGTCGATAAATTGTGCGGTTCATTGTCAGCAGGCGTTGGACGTAGTCCAAGGGAAGGGGCAACTCGGGTATTTATGGCAGTTGGAAATAAGAAAGTGCATGTGCATCGGACATCAAGTATATTTAAAGTTTTAACACGTGAGGGAAATCGGTTGACTAGTAAAGATGGCAATGCTGAAGTATCCAAGTTGGTTGTTGGATTATTTTGAGTCAAAAGATAAATTTATTCATGGCGAAGATATTGCTAATTTTACGAATGACATTGTAAGGAAACTCATCAGTAATTCATTATATTTTATCCAAAACATCAGTAAGAACTAACAACTCCATAAAACATTACGGATATTGTTGGAGATTATAAGTCAACGAAAACCAAAAATCTCTGAATTACCAAGGAAAATTATTTAGTAAACGGAAAACAACTCTTTATGACGCTGCTATGCTGTTAGCAGCGTAAGAAAGACAGACCAAAAAATACAACTTACAATTTTTAAAATTAATGTTTACGTTAGCATCCTGGGACCTATTCTTTACACAATCTATACAGCTGATATCCCAGCTCATCTTAACACTTTCCTTTCTACTTATGCTGATGACACCTGCGTGTTATCACTTATCGAGTCTGCCTCTGGCCTAGATAGGTGAAACATCGTATCTGTATTCACTACGAGCTAGCGAGGGCATACTTTTCTCTAGAAATCTGATATTTTGAACAGTACTGTAATTAGTATTGATCTGTGCGCCTACGAATTTACATAGAACTGTGATTAGTGTAGAAGGAACAAGGAGTTGAAAAAGAAATAGGCTTTCCCGGAGAGTTTGCAGTCCTTATCACATTGGCAAGAGATATCATGTCTACCCCCACCACTACGTAAGTTTTGCATGACAGAGTTAAACTTAATGCCATCAGCTGTTAGTACACACAATATTCATTTATTCAACCAGCTGTATATAATTTATTTATTTATATTGACTTATTAAGTTTTTTTCATCTATCTCTCTACATTGTTCAACTTTAAATAATGGCGGAAAGCTCTCTAACCAGGTTAAGTCTGGAAGAAAAAATAGATCTATTAATCAGCTCTGCGACAACTACTAATTCAGAAATTTTAACAATTAAGAATTCCATTGAACAATTTACAAAAACCATATCAGGATTTCAAGAAACTCAGAATTACATTGTTTCTCAGATTAAAACCTTCAACGAACGGGTATCAAACCTAAAAAAAGAGCTCCAGAGCTTAAAAGATGCTTCAACTCAAATTATATCAGGTAAAAAAGTAGAAGTCAAGGGGATTCCTTATAAAGAAGGAGAAAACCTAAAGAACATGTGCTCTGATTTATTCAGCCTACTAGATACTGACTTTAATATTAAGGATCTCGATAATTATTATAGAATTCGACGAAAAAACGGGTCATTTACTGATATAGTTATACTGATTTTTCTTAGAAAAGCCGATCGAGACGCATTTTTGGTTCGAGCTAGAGAATATAGAGGCAAAGTTTCTGTTAAAAGTATTAGCGGCTTCGAATCTAACAAGGAAAGGAACAAAAATATATTTATAAATGAGGTACTATCTGCTGAAAATCGTGTTATATTTGCAAAAGCTAGAGTCTTGCAGAAAGAGGGAAACTTTAAATACCTCTGGCATAGAAATGGCAAAATATATATACGGCATCTCGAGGGCTCTACTAAAGTACAAATTAAATGTGAATCTGATTTGAATTTTTTTAAAAACTCACAAGAACAGTTTTACGACACCGATTCAGATGAATTCAAAATATATGAAGAAATCAATGAGAAAAAACGCTTACTCCCGGCATCACTCGAAACATCTCCATGCTCGTCAACTCGAAATAAGAAGGCTAAAGGTAAAGATATTATAACATCTTGACCAAATTCTAAAAAAGCACCAAATCGTCAATTCGGAATCGTAAATTACAAAACGAATACTGGTAAAATAAAAAATTCAAATTATTCAGAGCAATGTTCAATATTTTCCTGGAATGTTGATGGATACAAAAATTTCGTCGAAGAAGGTGAAAAATTCAAAGATACTTCTATTATCTGCCTCTGTGAAACGCACTTACTAGAAAAACCACCAACGGCCCCGCCATCACTCTCACAATTCAGTTACGTTTCGTCCAACGCCATCAGGGAGAAGAGCCGTGGGAGAGGAAGTGGAGGTCTAATTATATTCTACAATTCTAGTGTTTTTGAGGTGAAAGTGTTGGATATTAGTGAGTATTGGATCTGTGCCTATTTTAAAGAAAACCAGGGTCTTAGCTCATTTATTGTAATTTTAGTTTACTTTAAACCTTCTTTGAATTTAAATTATGTTTTAGAATTACTGGAGCCAACTATATTAAGTATAAAAAGCAGATATGCCCACGACTTAGTTCTCTGCCTGGGGGATTTTAATGCTAGGGTTGCAAATTTAAATCAGGGGGATTTCGAGGCATTTGATGGCTCTAATTTAATACATAATCGAGATAGCTTGGATCTTGTCGAAAATGATAAGGGTAAAATACTCGTAGAATTCATGGAAAATAACTGTTTTGTTCTTCTAAATGGTCGAACTGCTAGCGATAATCCCGGTCAGTATACTAATATCACTCCAAAAGGGAAAAGTGTAGTCGATATGGTCTGGTGTAGCTACCAACATATAAATTCGATTGCCGATTTAAAAATAGTACATAATATTTCGGTCTCACAACACTTTCCTATAGAGACCAAGCTCAATCTTTGTCTCAATTCTACTCATAATACTCCGTTAAGAAAACCGAACCACTCTTTTACCATCGCGAAATGGGACGATTCAAAAAGCTTAATATATCATGACCTTATTATGAATTCTCCTAGGGCAGGATATCATATGAACTCGCCATCCGTTGAAAATATTCAAAATAACCTCATATCTGCCATCCAGGAGACATCACAAACGCTTGGGTTATTAAAGAAAAAAAATCGTAATAATTATAATTGTCATCGAATAAATAAACCTTGGTTCGACTATGAATGTGTATTGGCAAAAAAGTACGTTAGATGCAGGTTAAAATCAATGGTCAAAAATAGGTTTATTGAAAATGAAGTCGGTGGCTACATTACCGCAAAGAAAAAATTTAAAAACTTAATAAAATTGAAGCGACTGGAATTCGAGCGTACTATCATGGAAGACCTAGCTAATGTTCGTGATTCAAAAACATTCTGGGGTGCAATAAATAGTTACAAAAGTAGGCAACCACAATCTTCACCGATAAACTGTGAACAATGGCTTAATTATTTACAAAGCATATATCCCCCGCGGGTCGACCAAAACGTATCGTACTTAGGAGTACTTCATCCCCTCCTCGACTCGGTCATTAGCCTCGAAGAACTTCAGATTTCCTTGAGAAAATGTAAAACTGGCAAAAGTCCTGGTAGAGATGGCTTTAGTTACGAATTTTACAAAAACCTACCCATTAACTGGCAATTATACTTATTACATATGTATAATAAAATATTTGAAACTGAAAATATACCAATATCCTGGGTAAAAACTGTTTATATTATGATATTTAAAAAGGGTGACAGAAACCTAGCAGAAAATTACCGTCCGATTGCTTTGTTAAATTGTATTATGAAAATATTCACCCAAATAATTTTAAATAGGCTCACTCTATGGTGCGATGAGACGAATGCTCTTCCCGAAGCACAATCCGGGTTTCGTAACGATAGAAGCTGTTTGGATAATTTGTTTATATTGACAGCTCTTATTCAGATGCAGCTGGGATCTCGGGGAAAAAAGTTGTTTGCCATATTTGTCGATTTTAAGCGGGCCTTTGATTCGATTAATCACAATCTGCTATGGCAATCTCTTCACAATCAAGGCATTAGTGGAAAAATTATTAGAATTTTAAAAAATATTTACCGGAACGCCTCGGCTGTTGTTAAAAGTGACGGTATGATATCAGAAGAGATCGATGTCACATTGGGTCTACTGCAAGGGGAAATATTGTCGCCTTATTTATTTAGCCTTTATCTAAATGATATAGATGTGTTTTTCCGAAGCAAAAATGTAGGAGGTATAAAAGTAAATAGCTCGTGCGACATACTGCTACTCCTTTACGCGGACGACCTCATTATCCTAGCAGATAGCTATACCGACGCCAAAAACAAAATAAATATTTTGAATCAATACTGCTTGATGAAAAGGCTAGAAGTTAATACTCAGAAAACAAAAATAATATGCTTCCACAAAGGAAAATGTAAACGGGTTGGCAAGATATACTATGAAAATAGTGAAATAGAAAGAGTACCGGAGTACACGTATCTAGGAGTACCATTTTCCGAAACGGGAATATTTTACAAAGCCACTAACTACTTCGAATCCAAAACTAAAATTGCAATAGGTTCTGTTATCGCACTTTGTGCAAAAACAAAGCTAAGATCGTGGGAAAACAAAATTAAAATAAATAATGCAATAGCAATGAGTATCCTCTTTAATAATGTGCAAATATGGGGACTAAGATATGTAGACAGGATAGAGAGCGTAAACATAAACTTTTATAAACGTTTATTCGCATTAAACAAAAATATTCCTTTTTTATTAATACGGTCGGAATTTAATGTTCCCATTGCCTAATCTCAATACTGAAGCTTTCTCTCTCTTGGGTGCATAAAATTTTAAAACTCAGTGATAACCGACTCCCTAAAATATGCTTCAATACATTAAAGAAAACTTATAAACCAACAAATAAAGTACAAAAATACAACTGGTTTCACCAATTATACTGTATATTAAATCGAATAAACAAACAGTCTATATTAGAAATAGAAAACCCGGCTATTTTTCAGTTAGAGATGCACAAAACATTGATACTGTTTACAAATCATATGGAGACAATAGATAAACAAAAGTTAATCACTCCCGGTAAATACAACCCACTCTATCCGTCCATTCATAACAATAGACATAAACCTCAAGCTTACTTATTATCAAACGCACCGTTCCCTGTCATAAAAATATTTGCACAATTAAGACTCTCTGGAAATTACAATATTAAATTAACATTTAACAATATATACTACCAATTTAAACCCAAGGAAAACTGCACGCTATGTAACCTCAACGAAAGAGAGGACTTATTCCACATTTTTATTCGATGTCCCATATACGCACCGTACCGAACCCATTACATCCCTAGGGCCTTAAATATGAACATTACAAATTTTATCGCCCTCTTTACCACCGATGATATTGATGAATTAAAAAATATTTATTATTATGCAAGGCAATGTTGCCAAATCAGATCATTTATAATAAATGAATAAACATGTTTGTTAACTATATCATATTATTTATCGTGTTTCGCCATATTATGTCAAACATATATTTATATATTTATTATATTTTAAACTATTATATTATTCATATATTGTATTTGTGTTATTTTGTTATAAGTTTTATTGTAATACAATGTACCTAGAGCTGATAACGTAGTGAATTAGTGTCTTGTTAACTCATTTATTGAAGTATGTTTTTTATTCTATTGCTACGGTCAAGACAATGACGGGTGGACCACGCCTGGAGGGGCCTAGATGAGGCTAGAGACTTCTGGACCTGGACAGTCCTCGAAGTGCCTGGAAAGGCCCACCGCCGTACCTGCGCCCGGGTCTAGAAGATTCGGCGGTGGTACAAATAGCGGTCCCCTGAGCCTGGGTGAGTCAGTCCTAATCCGGCTCAACAAGCATCTGTGATGTATTAGTGAACAGTGACAGTGAACCGTTCGTGACAGTGTGACAGTGTAGTGAAACTGTGTGTCAGTATTGTGATAACCGGTCGGTGGGAAATTAGAAGACTGTAGTTTATATATAACTTATAGTTGTAAGTTTAGAATAAATCTAGCATATTGTATAAATTTACGTAAGTAGTTTAATTGTTAGGAATACCTGATTTTATATGTATACTGTTTAGTAGTAAGCTGGTAATTCCATTATTATTGTTAATATAGTGGTTAGTAATCCCTTTGTATTTGTGTTTTCTGTGTTAATAAACATCTGTAATTTGTAAACTGGAGTAGTTCATTTCTCACACCCCGTAGCCCGTAACAATTTGGTGTCAGAAGTGGGATCATTGTAAATGGTTATAATTTTGGTTTTCTTGTTTTTGTAATTATTGGGCTACTGTGTGGAAAATGACTTCTCAGAGTGTTAGACTGAATGATTTAAAAGTTGCAGACTTAAGACGGGAGTTAGAAGAACGAGATCTGGATACTTTCGGAACGAAATCAGTACTGCAACAACGCTTGCGCCAATTTTTTGTTGATTCAGGGGAAAATCCAGACGAGATTACGTTTGAAAATGATTTCAGTAAGTTGTCTGCAACTTTTAAAAATGAGTTAGGTAATGTAGAAAAGAAGTTAGGAAATGAGTTAGGTAATGTAGAAAAGAAGTTAGGAAATGAGTTAGGTAATGTAGAAAAGAAGTTAGGTAAAGAGTTAAGTACTGTTAAAAATACATTGGAGGCCAAGTTAGGCAATTTAGAAACTAAGTTAATGGAGAGTGTAGATAATAAGTTAGCTGATGTAGAATCTAGATTAGGAGAAAAAGTCGATTCAGTAGAAAATGAACTTAGGGTAAGAATAGAAGCTCTAGAAGAACGTATGAGCAACCCACCGACAATCCACACCGACCAACCCTCTGAGAGAAGCCCTCACAACACCATTCCCCCCGCCAATGCTGGGATGCCACCAACGCACAACACCATCCCATTGTTCGACGGGAAGACGCCGTGGGAGGACTACATGACTCTCTTCGAGACAGCGGCTTCGATCCACGGGTGGTCAAAGGAGACGCAAGCATCAGCGTTGTGCCTAGCCTTGCGTGGAGACGCCTTAGGAGTGCTACAGGGGATGCCCATGTCGGAGCGGTGCAACTACAGTAAGCTGATGAAAAGACTGGAGATGCGTTTCGGCCATCGCCACATGGACCAACTATACCGTTCCCAGTTAAAGAACAGGGTCCAGAAGACCAACGAGACGCTGCAGGAATTTGAAGCAGATATCGCCCGGCTAGTGAGGAATGCCTACCCAACGGTCACCGACGACGTCTACGAGAGCTTGGCTATCGACAAATTCCTGGATGGACTTCGAGACCCGGAAACCCAACAGGCAGTGAAACTCGCACGCCCTAAAACTTTGGGCGATGCACTGTCGCAGGCCATGGAATTCGAGGCTGTCAGGCAGTCGGTCCGTGGACATGCACGAGTTCGAGCGGCAGAAGCGGAGCCTAACGCGGCCCCCACCATCGAGGACATAGTAGCAAAGGTTTTAGAAGCCCTCAGGACCCGCAAAAAGGAGATACGCTGTTGGAGCTGCGGTCAACTTGGACACCCCAGAAGCAAGTGTCCTACCAGGAAGCCGGAAAAAGCCACAGGAAAACTAAGGAGGGTTGATGGGAAGGGGCAACTGTCAACCCGTAGCATCAAAGGCCCCAGGGTCGCCGTGAGAATCGCGACAATAGGGAGCAAGACAAATAGTTTCTATGTGGATGGAATGGTGAACGGGCAGCTGCGGAGTTTTCTGCTGGATACCGGCGCAACCATGACAATACTGAACCCGAAGGCAGTTAACGCTGAGAAGATATCACCTACCACTTGGGCGTTACGGACAGCCACAGGACAGCCAGCCGAGGTCTACGGGGAGACAGTTGCCACTTTCTTCATCGGGGGCCAACGTCTAGAGCACCGCGTTCTCGTGGCGAAAATAGATAAGGAAGTCATCTTCGGCAGGGAAAGGACCTCTATGCACGAGTACTCCTACTGGAAGACACCACTTTACCTGCACGGAGTCAAATTCTGACGCATGGGACGATCAATGGACGACTACCGGAGGGTCAATGTCTTCTACTTGAACCTGGGAAGCACGAGGAGCAGGAAGTCGGACGCGGTGTTCTGGTTGCAAGGTCTCTCATCAAGGTCGGACATACCACCCCAATCCGACTGATGAATCTGAACACCTTCCCGGTGACACTAAAGAGAGGAACACCAGTCGGAGAATGTACGGCCGCTACCTCAGTAGTTCGACAGCTACAACGCAACCCCACCGAGCAACGAGGACTACCCGAAGAATTAAAAGGATTCGTGGAGGAATCATGCAGAGAACTTTCGCCTGAACAGAGCGAAATCGTGAAGAGATTGATTACCCGATGGCAGGACATTTTCGAGATCAGCTCAGGACCACGGGGTAGAACGAACATCGTCCAGCACAAAATTGACACCGGGGATACAAAGCCCATCCGACAGATCCCGAGGAGGCTGCCGCTAGCTAAACGAAAGGATGCCGAGGAGATTATTAAGGATATGGCGAATGATGGTGTCATCGAGCCCTCGAGTAGCCCATGGATGTCTCCTGTCGTACTGGTGAAAAAGAAAGATGGGACGACAAGATTCTGCGTAGATTACCGTCTTTTGAACAACGCCACGAAGAAGGACAGTTACCCACTCCCAAGGATTGACGACACGCTGGACACACTAGAGGGTTGCAAACTATTTTCTACCTTGGATCTCCGCAGTGGATATTGGCAGGTTGGATTGGCACCGGAAGATAAGGAGAAGACGGCATTTTCAATCGGCACTGGCCTCTGGCAATTTACGGTAATGCCATTCGGGCTTTGCAATGCACCTGCAACGTTCGAGAGGCTGATGGAAAGCGTCTTAAGAGGCCTTTCTTGGGAGATATGCCTGGTTTACTTGGACGACATCATTGTACTGGGAAAATCCTTCACTCACCATCTGGAGAATCTGGAGCGGGTCTTCGAACGGCTGCGTGCAGCTAATCTAAAACTGAACCCGAAGAAGTGCAATCTCTTCCGAAGGCAAGTCAACTACCTGGGGCATGTTGTATCAGACAACGGAGTTGCTGTTGACCCAGAGAAGATTACAGCGATCACCAATTGGCCAGCACCTCGAGATAAGCACCAAGTGAGAAGTTTCCTCGGGCTCTGCACCTACTACAGGAGGTACGTGAAAGGATTCGCCAACATCGCAAAACCTCTTACCAGGCTCACTGAGGAAAAACGGACTTTCCTTTGGGATCGCGAGTGTCAGGCTTCATTTGAGGAGTTAAAGAAGAAATTGAGTAGTGCGCCTATTCTAAGCTATCCACGTTCCGAGGGCAAGTTCATTCTTGACACAGATGCCAGCAACACTGCTATTGGGAGCGTCCTTTCCCAACTCCAAGACGGGGAAGAAAAGGTTATTGGGTACTTCAGCAAAGCACTGTCAGCTCCAGAACGCAACTACTGTGTCACAAGGAAAGAGCTTCTGGCAGTGGTTAAGTCCATAGAGCACTTTCATAAATACCTGTATGGAAGAAGATTTCTACTGAGAACGGACCACGCAGCTCTAATGTGGCTGCTGCGATTCAAGTCACCGGAGGGACAAGTTGCACGGTGGATCGAGCGCCTTCAGGAATATGACTTCGAATCTGCTCATCGTTCTGGAACGAGTCACCGGAATGCGGATGCGCTCTCAAGGAGACCCTGTGACGGAGAATGCAAGCATTGTTCTCGACAAGAAGAAAAGCAAGCAACAGTGTTGCGGACTACGGTCGTTACCGACGGTTGGCAGGACACACAACTGGCAAAGGAACAGGACGAGGACCCGGACTTGAAACAAATAAGGGAATGGAAGCTATCAGGCCAAAGGAGACCAAGCTGGCAGGATGTTGCTCCAATGTCGAAAAATATAAAAACCTATTGGGCTCAATGGAAGTCCATTCTACTGGACAAAGGTCTGCTGAAACGAGCATTGGAGAACACAGAGGGAGATCAGCGGAGACTACAGCTCATCGTACCAAAGATTAAAGTGCCCGAAGTACTGAGGGAATTACATGATGGAGCATCTGGTGGCCACCTTGGAGTTCACCGGACATTAGAAAAGGTTCGTGAACGCTTTTACTGGGCAAACCTCAAGGACGATGTGTTAGATTGGTGCCGGCGGTGTGCAACTTGTGCCGCCTCTAATGGACCGATAAGGAAAAAGAAGGCACCTATGAAGAAATACAACGTAGGAGCACCATTCGAGAGAATAGCGGTAGACATCGCTGGCCCTTTTCCTGTGACAGATAATGGCAACCGATACATTCTCGTGGCCATGGATTATTTTTCAAAGTGGGTGGAAGCTTACGCCCTTCCGAATCAGGAGGCCGCCACGGTTGCAGATGTTCTCGTGAAGCAGCTCGTCAGTCGGTTTGGGGTGCCCATGGAACTTCATGCTGACCAAGGAAGAAACTTTGAGTCGGCAGTCTTCACCAGGATGTGCGAGGCTCTAGGAATACGGAAGACCAGAACGACGCCTCTTCACCCTCAGTCCGATGGCATGGTAGAGCGCATGAACAGGACGATGGGTCGATATTTGGCCAAGGTAGTTTCTGACCATCAGCGAGACTGGGACCAATATCTTCATCTGTTCCTGCTAGCCTATCGTAGTTCAGTCAATGAAACGACAGGGCAGACCCCCGCCAATGTCGTGTTCGGTAGAGAACTACGCTTGCCTTGCGATCTGAAATTCGGTTTCAAGCCTGATGAGGAAGTCGCCGGAGAAGACTACGTCACGAACCTACGGAAGCGAATGAACACTATTCACGAGAAGGTTCGCACAAACATCCAGGGAGCAAGTGACAGAATGAAGGAGCGTTACGACATCAAGGCAGAGAAAGGTGGCTTCCAACCTGGAGACTTGGTCTGGCTACACGATCCTCGAAGAAGGCAAGGCTACTCACCGAAACTTCAAAACTCCTGGGACGGACCGTATGAGGTCATCAAGAGGATCAATGATGTCATCTATAGGATCAGGAAGCAGCCCAAAGGAAAACCCAAGGTAGTCCATTTCAACCGATTGGCTCCATACAAGGGAAACCATGGCCCTACAGAGGAACAGCAAGTGAGGAACCTCACCGACAAGGACCTAACTCCCCATCCTAAGGCGCCAGACTCCCTTAGGGTAACGCAGACAGTTTACAGAGACATATTCTCGTTACCGGTAGACTATGCTCTAGCACATTGTGTCGCCGAACATCTGAGGAATTCCCGGGGGATTGCGACGGTCTTCAGGAAGAAGTTCGCTGGAATTGAAGAGCTGGAACGCCAGGGACCAAGAGTTGGGAAGACTCTCCATCAAGATCATGAAGGCCGGCACCTGTTTTACTTGGTTACCAAGAGTTCATCAGAGCAGAAGCCGACATACGACACACTGCGCCGGAGTCTTGGCGACCTGCGGAGAAAGCTTCTGGAACTGCGTGTCACCAAGCTCGCCATCCCGAAGTTGGGTAGTGGATACGATGGCCTGGAGTGGAGGATTGTCAGGAACATTGTAGAAGAGACGTTCGCCAACTCTGGAGTCATCGTAATGGTATGCACGTTCAACCCCTGGAAAGACAAAACACCTACATCGGAGGAAGATCAGCATCGCTCAGCTTCTGCAATCTGTGCTCTGGGGCAGAGCACGTCTAAGGAGGGGGTAGTGCTACGGTCAAGACAATGACGGGTGGACCACGCCTGGAGGGGCCTAGATGAGGCTAGAGACTTCTGGACCTGGACAGTCCTCGAAGTGCCTGGAAAGGCCCACCGCCGTACCTGCGCCCGGGTCTAGAAGATTCGGCGGTGGTACAAATAGCGGTCCCCTGAGCCTGGGTGAGTCAGTCCTAATCCGGCTCAACAAGCATCTGTGATGTATTAGTGAACAGTGACAGTGAACCGTTCGTGACAGTGTGACAGTGTAGTGAAACTGTGTGTCAGTATTGTGATAACCGGTCGGTGGGAAATTAGAAGACTGTAGTTTATATATAACTTATAGTTGTAAGTTTAGAATAAATCTAGCATATTGTATAAATTTACGTAAGTAGTTTAATTGTTAGGAATACCTGATTTTATATGTATACTGTTTAGTAGTAAGCTGGTAATTCCATTATTATTGTTAATATAGTGGTTAGTAATCCCTTTGTATTTGTGTTTTCTGTGTTAATAAACATCTGTAATTTGTAAACTGGAGTAGTTCATTTCTCACACCCCGTAGCCCGTAACACTATATTTGTTATGTAGCCAGCTCTATTTGTATGGGGGTTACCCCGAAAGCAAATAAAATTATTCATATATTCATTCATTCATTCATTCACTTCATAAAGATCCATTTATTGCCTCGCATACCGTTTAAGTCCACATCAAAAACCTAGAAGTATGGTGTCAAAACTGGAGAACAAAAATAAATTCCAACATATCCCAACATATAACCTTTACCCTTTGTCGTGAACCTTTGACTTTCTGCCCCACAGTATCCTTCAATAACAGTTAACTAGCTCCTGTTGAACAGATCCAAAACCTAGGACTCATTCTTATTTTATTCGTCCGAATATAGTAGTACAAACGCCTAACTTGGAATCCTCATACACGACTAAAACGACAAGAAACTGCTCGCCATTCTAGGCAACTTCAACACTTACCATACAAGCGGTCAAACCTTCCGCTTAAATAAAAAGGGCTCACCTACATGACTATTATAAGACCAATCTGGACTTACGGAGTAGAACTATGGGGCACAACTAAACCATCAAATTCTACCCGCATCCAATCCTTAAATCCAAAATCTGTCGTAAAATCCGACACGCTCTTTACTTTGTCACGAATAAACTCACCCATAAAGACTTTAATGTTCCCTATGTTACATTACATGGTCCGGACCAGGTATCAATCCTTTCATGACAAACTCTATTCTCACTCTAACCCACTAGTTTCAATCCTTTCTTTCTCTTCAATTCCTGATAATCATCCCAGGCACCTGAAATGGATATGGCCCCGAGACCTTCAAGTTTAGAATATTTTTAGAGTGCTTCCAATAGGAAGCTTATCTACATGTATTGCATGTCATTATATTATGTAACTATCACATTTACTTGAAGTATTTTCTAAAACAGTTGTAAATATCAATAAAAAAAATAAAGTTTACGTTGAATTTTGAGAAACTGTACATTATACTGAAATCTCAAGTTAAATTCCTCCAATAAAAAAAAAAATAAAAAAATGATTTTAACGGCATTACAAGTTTAAAGATTATTAGGCGTTCTAATTTTAAGTAATAATTGACCAAAATATTTGGAGGAATGAATCCTTGGCTTAATTTTTCTAGGTTCCTAATCGGTTTTAAGGTGTTATTGTTATAGTAATATAATTCTTAGATTCTTTAAATTTGGTTTAATTCTTGAGCATTAAAAGCGTTAAGTTTATAAATACTCTTCTACTGCTGATAGGTCTCTGATCCCGAGCATCAGGCTGCAAAGGTTCGGCGGAAGAGAAAAAAAAAATTAATAGAAGATGTGAAAAAGACCATTGTTCATTTTTCAACTTAAGAGTAATTTACAAACTCAACCAACCAGAAAAAGATAGTATGAAAAAATATATATTCATAAAAACAAAAAATTAATTAAAAAGTATTATACATTATCTGATTAACTACATTAAAAATATACCATATATACAATTTTATATATTTTATTACATATATTTAAAGTATTTTTATTGCCGACTCATGATGATAAAGATAAAATCTATATCTTTTCACGAAATCCGAAAGCAGTTATATTTCATAAAATGGTTTATAACTTTCAAACAGTAGTTTATATACTCACACACACACACACACACACACACACACACACACACACACACACACATACATATTATATATATATATATATATATATATATTATATATATATATATATATATAAAATATGTATAAATAAAATATAATGCCTTCTCATCAACCCTGAAATTTTGATTAATCTTGAAACCTGTAATCTTGTAACCTTAAATTTTGGGCTGAGGAGGAAGATTTTTTTTTTCTTTCTTAGTCAGTTACAAAGGTTCGGTTTTTAGAAAAGTGAAACAAAATAACACAGTAATCAGCAAAATTTTGTATATAAAGCCAGGCAGAGAATTTTTAAAAATAATTATGTTATTAATAAAATACTGACCCAGAAGAATCTTTAATCATCAATCTGTACGTAATAATAATATAAATAAGTTATATCTCTTCGCTCAGTTATAAGTTATCTCCCTATTTAAAATGATATAGTGATTCTTGGTTTTCGCGAACTCATATTTTGATACGGGTTTTCATTATCATATGGCATTCTTCCTTAAAGGTTTATAAGTACAATATATCCAAATTAATTTTTGATTTTGAGGGATAATTTAAAATTTCTGTAATCAAGTTATAAGAAAATTGTCTCTGAATTATGAGCAGTAATAAGGACGTATAATATACTAATGGAAAGAGCAAGATTTTAGAATAGTTTATAATTATAATAATAGGCTTACCGAACCCGAAGATTCGATGCCGATACCACTAAACTCCGCCTGCACAGAATCGTCCAATGTTCAAGCCCAAGCCCCCGAGATCAGCCTTAACGCAATCCTCCCATCGACGTTTCGGCTTACCTTTTGGACGCCTACCAGTCGGATCAGTGAATACCAACTTTCTCGGAATGCGATCCTCACCGAGCCCAACAACTTTACTCGCCCATTTGAGTCTCCGAGATGCTATCAAAGAATAGTTAAAATTCAATAAAATACAACATACAAGTTAATAGAAAGTCGTTATAAGCCCATGAACTTATGAGCATTTGTTATTTGTAATGTAGTGATGAGAGAGTGGATGGTCATTTCCTGTTGCCACCGTACAGGATTATATTCTCCCACACGATACTCAATATTTTAAAATAAATATTACGTACCAAATCGTAAGTTGTTAAAATAAATCGAAAGTTGTGATAAATTCATGAACTAAAATTGTTAATAATTTTTACTTTTAAATCATTTCAAAAAAAATATTCCACTGTGAACTAAATAGGACTCTCAAGGAAACTAAATTAAACTTCTAAAATATATTTAGAAAAAGTCCATTTGAAATATAAAATAGTAATAAATCTAATAAAATAGGAACCGTTTAAAGTGAACCTATTTTGAATTTCTGACCAACTGATGTTTTTAATTTCTACCGATGATTAAATACGAATAGACGTTATAAAATAAACTTAATATTTTATTACTAAGTGTACTTATCGTTACAATCTTGCTAAGAAGCAAGTGCTAGTCACTAGTAATATATATACGTATTTATAATAAGAGAGATATAGTAACACGCGGAAAACTATTACCTACTAATAGAAAAGTATTCATGGATAGACCGTGGGTGTGCAGTTTCATAGAGAGATGTCATTCTATTGTTTCTACTCAGGTCTCCATCATGAGCCAAGGTTACTCTGTCTGTGTTGGCTTCTAACCAGGAAGTATAGGAATAGATGAATTAGTTGTTAGTTTGTTAACAGAAAAATAATAGGCAATGTATATTTAATAAGAAATCATATTAAGCATTACAACTTTTTTAATACAAATATATCAATGCTGATATGTCATCCTTCATTAACTTTTACAATTTCGTGTATAAGACGACTGAAATCTTCAGCTTTCCAACGGTATATTATACATCTATATAACTGTTTTTTGTTAAAAAACACAAAAATTATGTAACCAATATTTTGGCTTTTTTATTCTTAAGTGGTAAATCAAATTCGTTCAATTTATATAATTGTCCGTTATTTCTCAATGCTAAAATTTACAAAATTAAAGGTTCTTTAGAGGAGGAAAAATTTAAATTTTGGCATTTAAGCCTTGTCAGACTATTTCATCAGAATGAAACTTACATGATATACTCATTAAAGTTCATTAAATTGTACATCGATATAGCGACTTATATCGACAATAAAAATCGTTAGAGCCTTTTTGGAGAAAATCGGAAAAAGGTGCAAAATGAATAGAATAAAGTAGAACTTCTTTTCAGTCCATTTTAGTGAAAAAGTTCCTGTAACATGTCGGGCGCATAGTTGTCCTAAATACGAAATATTAGTTTCGTACGTCTTTTCGTTTTCGTGCTAGACTTTCCACAAACACAGACCTTTTAAAAGGACTTGGTCATTTGTACTTAAGGGATTCTAAATGTGTATTTCCGGTGAAAACTTAAATTAAAAATATTTTACAATATTCCATATATAGGTAAGTGAAAGTAAATTTCAAGTTTTTAAGATAATAGAAACATTTTAATGGGGAAATGTTGAAACAAACTTATGTTGTAAGAATATGTTTCGTTTTTAAGTCAAAGGAACATTGTTTGATAAATCATGTATGGTCACCGCCATTTTCTCTTTGAAGTGACCGACTCCTCCGAAACACGTCCTAAGGGCTCTATCAACCTTAATAATGTAGGTACCAGATTTTCTTCGGTTGAGTTAACACTCTGAAGTATAAGGTGTGGGTAATTGTCACATCGTGCCCTACAATAAAAAAGATCCATGTTCCAGCTCTTGCTTTTTGTTCGTTACTAATTCCAACATTGCCCCAGCCTAAGCCTCATTTTATACTGGCATAGCAACAAGAAATTAATTTTTTTTTAATTTGAGATTAAATTTGTTTTTTTGCAGGGAAACATTTTTTCTACCCTCAAATATATAACTTTTTGACACGAACCAGCTTGCCAGTGATGCTAAGATCGAAAATTTGTCGACAGTTTCTGAATCAGAAGAAAAACTGTTTCGTTATGAATGTTATTTGTCACTATGGTCTACCGTTTAGGGGCTGTATTAGCGAAATCTACTTTCCAAGAGTAAACAAAGTTATCTGATCCTTTTAATTCTAAAATAAACAAAATGAAATATATAATAGATTGACATATCCATGATCAATGGTTTTTAGGGTCAGGAAGAATTTTATTTATTTTTTTAATTTCTGGAAATGAGAAACAGCCAATACACCACGTAGAAATAGATCTAAATTATACATTTTTAAGCATATTTCTGTACTTCATTGAATAAAAGATGCTCTGCAACTTATTTGGGTTGGTTTTACACATCATATTTCCCCTCACATTAATATGTTTAAGATATAAAAATTTTAACACATAATGACAAAACATTAATGCATTTTTCGTATATACATTTTTTTAACTCTTTTTCGTAAATTCTTTTTCCCGCTTATTTTTTTTTTTTTCTCCTTTGCAAGTTTTTCTCTTATATTACTATAAGAGAAACATTATTTATTTATATATATATATATATATATATATATATATATATATATATATATATATAAATTACGTTAATTCACTTAATTAAGATATAAATAATAAAAGTAATAGGACATAGAAACAACACGCACGATAACTAGAACAACACTGACTTTATTTCCTTGTTTAGACCTCGATGTATACAACAGAATGTTTACAAGGTACAGGCGGGATTAAGCCCGATACCGGCTCGCCGCGTTAATATGTGGCTATATGTGGAGGAAATGCATTGTTTATCGGTTTTGTGGTTAACAGGATTGGATTGGAGGTGGATGTGGACGGATTCTGCGATTAGTCTTTTCTTATGGTTTGGAACATAATCTAAAATGGAGCAGTCGTCAAAGTTAAAGGAATGATTGAAATGTATGGAGTGTTCAGAAAGTTTTGAGGCTAGAGGGTTTCGAGAGGATACGGAGAGTTTATGTTGCGATATTCTGGTTTTTAAGTAATTTTTGGTTTCTCCTACATAGGATACATCACAATCTGAACATGAAATTTTATAAACAATATTGGAACGATATATAGGAGTGATCGGGTCTTTTGTATTGGTAAAAAGGTGAGAAAGCTTGTTCTGGGTCTTTAGTCCTAGTTTTAAGGAAGGTAAGGAAAATTTAAGGATTTTTTTTATATTTTCAGAAAGGTGCGGAATGTAAGGTAGGGATCTATATAAAAATATCATGGGTGAATCATGGTCGGGAATTGTAGGGGAAGTAACGGTGGTTTTTGTGTTATAAGAATCTATAAGGTTTTTAATTACTTTTTTTGGGAAGCTGTTTAAGGTTAGTATTTTTTTAATACGTTCGATATTATTAGGATGGTACTTTGGATCAGACAAGGATAGGCAACGGTGGACGAGATTCTTGGCAACATTTAATTTCTGATGATATGGGTGTTGGGAGAAGAAGTTGAGCAGTCTACCGGAATAGGTGGATTTGGTGTACCAGTCAGTTGAAATAGAACCGTCGGTATTTCTAGTGATAAGTAAGTCTAAAAAGGGAATTGTCAAGTTGTTTTCTCTTTCTACGGTAAAACGGAGGCGTGGATCATATGACTTAAATGATTTTAGGATATCGGGGATTTTGTCTGGGTTTATTATAAGGAAGAGGTCGTCCACGTACTTTTTAATAAATATAATTTCATTTTTATAGGTTGCGGTTATAGAGTCGAGTAAGTCATTTAGTACGATATTAGAGAGGTCAGGAGCGAGACAGTTACCCATTGCAAGTCCCGAGATCTGATTGTAAAATTTGTTCTGAAAAGTGAGATATCCGGTTTTACAACAAAGTTTTAGTGATTCTAAATATGAAAGAAGATTGAGTGTGGTGTGGGGTTCAATGATGTTCCAGTGTTTTTCTACTAGTTGGATAACTTTATCAATGGGGATATTGGTAAATAGGCTTTCGGCGTCAAAGGATGTTAGAATGTAGTTGGGGGGAATATGCAATGATAGTAACTGTTCTCGGAGGTAAAAGGAATTGTTAATGTCATAGGGGTTAGTTCGGCTAAGTATTTTAAGTGAAGGTAGAAGGAATATATTTTATAATTTGTAAAATTAATTATAATTATAATTTCCAAAATCAATTTATACACAAGATTATATAAGTTTGTTTTAAATATATAAAAAACAACATAATATACGCACATACATGCAACTCCAACGATCTTTGTTTTAACTGATACGAAGAAATTTAATAGTGTTTAATTCCCAGGGAGTCCCAATTAAATTTAATGTATAGAGATGGGAGCGGCGAGGTCTAGTGGATAGAGCACTAGTCCACTTATCTCCGGGTCCTGGGTTCGAATCCTGGCTATGATAGTTCATTATTAATTCAGTTAATACATCCTGAGGGCGACCCTAGGGTATGAAGACCTTCCTGAAGTAGACCCAAGCCTCTTTAAAATGGGTACCCTAAATAGGAGAAAAACCTGGCGACTGAGCGTGATCAAGGCCTAATCACCCCAGAATACTACAAATCTCTATATGTACTGAGCCAAAGACTTTTCATGGGTTGTAGAGGTGTTTTTTTTTTTGTTTTTGTTTTTTTTTATGATTTGTTATAGATGATTCCAAATCAACTTCCTATAAATATCCAATTCGACTGATTAGTGTTTCTACCGCTGTCTTATTTTACACCACAAAGAAGTTGTGACATACTTTTCAAATTTCACATATTCTAAAAAAGGTCTGCAACTTAAGGTTTCCTGAGGAAGTGGGCGTACCCTACACACACACACACACACACAGAGCCGAGGTACAGGTGGTGTAACTTACACATTGCCTTATCTCCCGACCTCGATCTCCGCCACGCTGGAGCCGCCCAGACAAACCGTGGATTTGCAGTGAGCCTTTGTGGGCGAGTGGCTATGAGGAAACCTCTTAGCTACCTTAGTCATCCTGTACTGATGGATGGTTCTTTCCAACTGATAAGGATTTATCTTGAAAATTTGTCAGCATCTTATTTATTTTTACAGACACAAAACATCTGATAGTAATGACCGAACATTCATTTTGGTTCATTATTTTCAATATTATTTTATTAATTCAGTAATTGACCAAAAAAAAAATAACCCTCCAAAAATTTAAGGACTTGCGTTTCATGATACGTAGAACGCGGATAACAAAAAAAAAAAAAAAATCATTTGTCCGCCGTACACCGTCCGCGGCATTTCTCTGAAACTACAAGACCGATTTTTTTTTCAAGCCAAAAAAATACTGGTGCATGCTACGATGATCTTAACACTTAAGACGTTGATATCAGCTGGTTATTTTTAAAAATGGCGGCCGTTTAAAAGTAATTTGGTTCAATAACTCAGTTATTTTTTTTTGAAGATAGAGAAAACATTTACAAGTTTAAAAAAAAACAAAAAAACCCGCGAATAATTATAAAAAAAGAAAAGAACTACCCACGAATATGCCCATAACTCAGTTACTTTTGAGAATAGAAAAAAATACATAAAGGGTTTTAAATTCAGTAAAGCGCGATAAACAGAAAAAATAAGTAGATCTATATATGCAAGTCACAAATTATAATAGATGTAATTTCACCAAAACTTGGTTATTATTGAAGATGGAGAAAAATCAAAAAGATTGGCGTATATAAACAGTTATACCCTAATGTGGTTATCTGGTAATAATAAACCATTGTGTGATAATTTGCAGCGTGTTAATTGTTCTTTAGTATCCTCTTAAGTTCAACTCAGATTGGAGGCTCAAGTTTTATTTCTTTATTGGAAACATGCGTTTTTTTCAGTCACCAATAAATAGACTTTGATATAGGTAGTTATGTTAGTCTTATGTGAAACTCTTTAATTCTAATAATGAATTAGAACACAACAGAACCGTAGGAAGATTTTTAGCGTAAGAAAGAAAATGTTATTTTAAATTTTATTATTATTATTATTTTATTTTTATGAAAGGTGTCAGGAATATTTTCGAATTTTCCAAAGTAGTAGAACAATATGAAACTTTTTTCTTTTTATTTTATCATCGGAAAATGTGAAGACTTTTTTTGCCCAAAAAATACATCCTTGGTAGAGAAAAACATAGATAATAGAAAATACCCACATATACTTTTTTTCATATAATAAAAGCCTAATTTGACAACTCTTCTTGATCTGATGGAATCTTCACCTTGCTAGCTGAACATTTAATGTACAATGTAGTTAAATAAGTTAAATTTTCGGTTGAACTAAAATCTGTAGCGAGAATTCTCATGTGAAGAATCAACAAGTATCCTCTTTGAAATGACGATCCGACTTTGATCCTGAAGCATCCAGTGACAGGAGCACTTGACTAACATTCAAAGGCTAGCAGACAGTAACCTGATATAGATACTTGATACCGATCCATAGATACCGATACTGACAGCTGATAAGGATGGGCCCTGCCTATCATCATTACGCAGCCATTGTCCCTTCCTCTGATTCTATTGAGCCAGTTCCATATATCAATTGAGGCATGATGCATTACCTCCGCACTCAAGGGAGTGCTTTGTTTGTTTATTCATTTAACATCACTTTTATGCTACTATGGCTAATCGGGCAATACAACAGTGGGAGTTTTAAATTTTGTCTATCCATGTATAGGGCCTTAAGCGAGTAACTGACATCACAATGGCTCGGATCCCATTTTACTCTCTTTAAAAAATCCTAAGGTCATCTGTCCGGATTTGAACCCACGATCTTGACTTAGATAGTTACTATGATAGCCACTACACAGATGCCCAAGGAAGCGGTTATTTTAAAAGCTCTGTTTTAACCTTCCAACAAAACAAAAAAGTTTAGGGTCTCCAAGTCCTATACATTTCATGGTTCGAATCAATAGGAATGTTTAGTAATAGGGTTCAGTAAAATTAAGTTATTTTATAAAACAATTTTAAGTCAAAAAAATTTAATTAATTATCGGAAGAACACACATTGATAATATATAACTAGATGGTTCCTTAATCTTCCATAAAAGTTTATCTAAATATAAACATTAATACGAGTCGAACGTTTCGGGGGCCTTTCCCATCTTCAGGACTCACTGTCAAAATTGTATAATTTTTAATTAAAATTGAATCAATAATTTGTCATTAATTTTAAAAAAAAAAATTAACTCTACAGGAACAACTGACATACTATTGGGCCTCCAAATTATTGATAATCCTGATTAGGGGCGAAGAATGTCCAATTTAGATGAGTGGTTTCTAGTTTTAATATTTTTTAACAATTAAATAATTATTGACTAAATTTTAATTAAAAATAATAAAATTTTAATTTTTACATGGCTTTCAGTGAGTCCTGAAGATGGGAACGGTCCCCGAAACGTTGACTCGACTGATGATTTATATTTCATCAAATAATGGAAGATTAAGGAACCATCTAATTATTTATTAAAACTACTTTAATTATTTCAATGTCATCATTTTATAAGTGTGGTTTAATTACATAATAAAAATATCTGAGAGACCATTAGATAAGAAGGCCATCATAAGGATAAACAATCTATCTCCAGCTACTGATACCTTGTCGTTTTATCAGTTTGGATTTAGAGGGACATTGGACATTTAACACATGGTGTATAATTCTGGGCCCCACTAAAAATTTCAAATAATTTGTCACCCTTTTAGATTCTTCATTTGTTTTTCTTTTCATTAGCTGATGCTTTGAAATCTACAGTGAAACGAGAATCTTAATCAAATCACACGTTTCAACGCACACTAAACAGGGAGCAAAAAATAATAAAAAAAGGGTTCGATTTCAAAATTATGCATTTTTTTTTACTCATATCTCGCGTTTTAAATCTATACGGAGATTTTCTAGGGCCAGCTGGTGCGGGCGGAGAATAAATGAGTCAAATTACATAAAATATAATATAAATACAAAAATTAAAAATACATAAAAAACAAAAACCTATAATTGACATAAATACAAAGTGAGAAATAAATTATTAACATAAACACAATCATAAAATTATATTATACTGTTACAGCTTTCGAAAAGATTCGATAGCATCAGATAAAATAAAAATAAACTATGACAGTAATCAAAGAACGAGGCTGAATGCACAACTCTAAAAACCCAGTCATGGTTTTTCCTCAAAACTGTCAGTATTGAACGCTTGTCCCTTGATGGTACGGAGCGAACATCAGAGACGACTTCAGAAAGTAGTTTTTTTTTTTTTTTTTTTTATACAGGAAAAATACAATGGAAGCAATAAAAAAAAAAAAACAACCCTTTGTTTTTCCTCCCATTATTCTCCAAGTTCTAACATCTCCTGTGCACAAAAAAATTATAAAATATTCATTTAATAACAATAGCCTGTAAAATTAGCTATATAACTAAAATTACATTACTATATGTATTTAAAAAAAAAAAAACGGTGATTTCATTTTCAGGTTCTTATTAATTATCCCTTGAAATTAGTTTTTTAAAAGCATTTACATAAACACTTAAATTATGTAATACGTTGACGATAACAGTTTTCTTTTTTCTATTTTTTTTTTAAGCTAATTTAGCTGCTTACCTTCATAAATATTAACCTAGACTTGAGTCAGATTAGCTTTTATTAAATATAAACTAATCCATATATTAACAAGAAAATTCGAGCAGAATATAAATAATAGCATATAAAATCCTACTTATTGAGTTTCTCTATATTCTTTTTTTTATCAATTGGCACTCACATAGCATATAAAGATCGATATCTAAAGACAGTAACAAGAATAAAAAAGATAACTGTAATTCGAAACCAGGCACGGTCGAAAGGAAAGTAAAGAGAAAACGAGCTTACCTCCGAAAAAGAACAATGCATACCTTAAGAAGCACTGCTTAATGCGAACTATAGCTAGAGTACAGACATAGTAACCCCAATACATGAGCTTATTTTCATATCATCATTTATTATCAACAAAATAATTCACCATCTTAAAACCTACAACTGTGAAGTGATCATGGATGATGGATGGTGCAATGGAGAAGCTCAGCAACCATCCATCATAACAATGAAATGACGGGTTTGAAAAAGGTCCAGGGGATTTTTTAAATACTTAACGAAGACGAGATTTCTCGTTCACGGATAGTTATTACAAAATAAAATTTCTATTCAAAGGTCTATAGAAATGCGGCAATATTAATAATATTCGGCCCTTGGCGACCTTATTAAATCCAACCTCAAGTTTATCAACCTCACTTTATTTTTTTTAGATCAGCTTTTCGATATATTTCGATTGGCCTTCGAGATGGTTTTCAACTTTTGTAAGCCGCTCATTCAACTCGATGCTCAGTTTCCCATAATTATTTAGCGAATCCCTCATGCATTTTATTTCTTCCTTGACTTGGGAACCTCGATAGGAAAGAGTTGCTAATATATCGGATGAGGTTTTCTTCCCTGCTTGCTGACCACTCTTAATGGGGTTTCTCACTTGCCGAGCTAGCTTCTTTTCCTTGTTTAGGGCAAAGTCATAGCTTTTTGCTAGCTATTGAACTTCCGATGTCTTTTTCATTTTATTTGTCGCGGTAAAAGACCCCGCATTTACCTCAACTGAAATTTTTTCCGTCTTCATGCGTGATGGAAAATCCACATAATGAGCACTGAAATATTTTATTAAATTAATTAGAAAAACTAAAATAACATCAAATAATTAGTACTCAGGAAGTGATTGTAAAAAAGAATGGTTGTCGACGTCCTTAATCCGTTGCCCCTGTAGATTTAACCGTATAACGGCTGAATCACCTGGCTTTCCTCACTAATATTTATTGCGAAATAAATGTTTATTGAGCGTGTCTACTCCGAAACAATTAATATTATAATGTAGTTAAAAACTAAAACAAAGAAAAAAAACAGTAAAATGGCTATATATTTCAAATAGAGAAAGGTAATTCAAAGTAAAAATTAAGAAATTATCCAGCTAAAAACTTGATCCACTATTTATCCTATAATACCTCTTTATTGAGCATAATAAAACAATATAAATAAGGAATATATAAATTAGGGAAATACAATAGGTAACAATACTAACATATTCGAGATACAACTGTTCAGCAGGGATCACTTGTAGCTGGGTGGCTAGCGTAACAGCCTCCTATGCCAAAGGTCACGGGTTCAAACCTGCAGGTGGTCCTAGGATTTTTTAATGGGAGTAAAAAATCCTTAGTTATGCCGTCCTTCGGATGGTACGTTAAAAGGTGGTCCCGAGCCTGTGCGATGTCAGGTACTCGTTAAAGATCCCTATCCTAATAAAACCTAAATGGGCAAAATTTAGGACTCTGTAGCATCGTCCGATTAGCCATAGTAGCATAAAGTGACGTTAAATAAATAAACAAACAAACAAGTGTTCAGTATCCATAAACTCTATAACCTAACCTCTCCATTGATATCGGACTGATTCTTATATGATACAGACGAATATAATATTATTATTAATGGCATCACAACCCTATGTGGCTCTATCAAATGTAGTCGCCCTCCAGTCACGGTCTCCTCGCATCTTTCGCCACAGCATCTGAACATCGTGGTCTCGGTCTCCCTCTTCCTCTCTAAGGTCCAACTTTTCCTCGATCAATCTTATAACAGGGTCCTTCTCACTCATTCTCCCCACATGTCCGGCTCATCTCAGTCCACGTCTTTATCCAAGAAACCATATCAGGCTCCCCCAACATTTTGTACACTTCTCTAGTAGTACGCCTTTTTTCTTTAGCAATTTTAAATCAACTCCTTCGAAAATCCTCCTTCATATCATTCTTCCAAATACAGATATGTCTTTTTCTTTGGCCTTTGATTCGGTCCATGTTTCGGAGGCATATGTCACTACTGGTCTAATTTAAATAAACTATAAACTATAAACTGGTCTAATTTAAACATGAATAAATGATAGAAAAAAACAAAACAGACATCAAATGAGTTTAGTTACGTATTATCAAAGTTTAGGTTTATCACATATGTGTGGAAGATTGATTTTTGAAGAGGTGGTTAAATAATTGGTGTTTAAAAGTGGTTAGGGATGACTCTATACGGAGGAGATGGGTAAAGAGTTCCAAAGAATGGTAGCACGGATCATAAAGGACTTAAAAGGATGCTGTTCTATGAGAAGATAGGTATAGATCGGTAGGTTGGGATCTTGTATTTAGGGAAAGCACAGAAAAGCGCGGAATAAGGAGGACAAATATATAGGAAGGTTTTCTGGCTCGCAAGGATGGGAATAGGAACATGCCAAGTAGGTATTTTTTCGGGATTCGGGATAGAACCGTGTAACTTTCTGGAGAGGCCGTACATAAATTGTATAAACCTGTTATTTTTCTATCTTTTCAGCCTTATCTCGTTTTTGTCACTGAGTCTCCCATATACTAGACATCCATAGTCAAAGTGGGGGAGAATGATAGATGACACTAAGAGATGACTTGGATAATGTCGGACGTTCATTTTCAGCATTCCAGGAAGTATTTTTATCATTGATGGAGGCGGCTGATGAGATGGGCATAGTCCCCCATTTCCATCAACGAAAAGAAAACTAAATATATGATCTAATATCACGTGACTTATTACATGAAATATTATGCGTTCTACAACTGAGAATACATAACGTAAGAGACAGGTGAGGATTATTGCTTCATGGTCCCGAAAATCGAAGATTACCTAAGCATGTTTCAAAGCATATTTAAAAGTTAAGTTAACTGAGTTCCAGATATAGCAAGCCACCCATTGGCTGAAGGAGTATGGAGGCAGGAAGAAGAAGGGCAGGTGAGGCGTAGACTGGACATTACCATATCAATGGAGGAGGGCGATGGCTCAGAGTGCCGGCCAGCACTCACTGCTATAAACTGCTCTGCCACTGCTATCATTCACTATCACAGCACTTAGCTGCTACATCCTCCATGACAAAGCGATCCCACACCTGTCCTCCGCCTAATGCAGTTATCGTGGGAAATCCTAGAGGGTATTACGAAACCCAGTCAGAAATAATGATCGAAAAAGAAACCAAAAATACCCATATTTGAAATCACTAAAGTACATATTCATATATGCCAGTAATGTCTAGATATAAAAGAAATCATGTTATTATTTTATTTTTTATATTTATTACCTGGCAGAATTACTGTAATACCTCAGGTAGAAAAGAACTGGGCTTGTTCATATTCTTCCAACAACCATTTTTATTAAAATAAAAATCAGTGATAAACGTTTCAGGGTATTTGACCCATCTTCCGTAATGATTCCATTTAAAAAGTTATTAAAAATAGGTATCCAAATGAACAATATTTATGAATATGGGATGAATATGATGGTTTAGTAGAGCCCCAAAGCTCAACTCCATAAATGGCAGATAGGCCTTATAATGGAGATATAGATGAGCCTTTCGTAGGTAAGTGGAAGGTTAGAGCATCTGTCTAGTAGGTGTTGAAGTAAGCGAAAGCGGCGAGCTGTTCCTTGTCGTTTCAGTCTTGTGTGCGGAATCCATGCTAGACACTTGTCCAGTAAGTTTCCTAGATACCGAATCTGTTCAACCGGGACAAGCGAAATATTATTAAAGGACATTGTAGGGCAGGATGTCATAGGTTTAAGAGGAAGGGGTTTCAAAGGATTATATTTTCCATCTACGGTATTGAACACATTAAAAATAAACCAGATGTATATTACCTATATCTCCTTATGTTTGACATATGTAGTGTATAACTATATGTTTTATACTTAAACAAATTCTAAACGTGAACACGAAGGTTCCAAATAAAAATTTCAATGAAAACTAATAGTTGAATTTATAATCACAAACTGATTATATTTTGCGCTGATTTAAATTTAAATATTATCTAAGTTATTTCAAGATGAATATAAATTAATTTCTAAATATTGACATAATCGTTTTTTCTGAACAAAAGAGTTGTGCCATCCAAACAATGGGACCCTACTGGAACACTATAGGAATTACGAAACTGATTAACGACAATTGAAAGGTTTAAATTCTAAAAATGCAGACAGGCACGTAACATTTTAAAAGAGGTAAATAAAAGAGAGAAAGGTTTTGCCCTGCAAACTCAGCTAAATCAACAGAAACTAAGGTTCCGTGCCAGGAGATTACGGAATACAATACAAAGAGAATAAAAGTTTAGACCTCTAGAAACAAAAAAGATCACAGATTACGGAATACAATAGATGATTATAATAGACGGTAGATAAGGCAAAATGGGGTATATATATTATAAAACAACATGGCAATCTCTCTGGGGAAGGACAAATGTTTATATAACAAAAGTTAAATAACTCGTTAATTGTAATTGTTTTTTGTTTTCATATTATTAAAATTTACAAATAAGTGGAACTAGCCACTTTTCTAATCTGTAGTAGATTTTAATATTTACAATAAAATAGATCATAACCAAAGCGAAGTTATATGCTAGAAATACTGATTAAAATAATTAAGATATAACGTGAGATGATTCAGACATAAATTTGTAAGTACCATAAAATAACTTTATGCTCATCAATAGTTAGACTATCATCAAGCCATCGGATGCACTAAGAATTCGAAAAAGTGTTGAAAACACTTTGAAATTTATTTTTTTCAGCGATTCTCAAAAAAAAACTCCATTTCTACACATCATATAAAAAACCAAAATTGTCTGCAAAGATGTTAGATAGGTCCCTCCCACTGATAACCCACGTTCGACACATTTTATCTTCACAATTTACAGTTAACCTGTCGATCGAAAAAAAATAAACAGCTATAGCTTCGAGCGTTTTTTTGTCTCTTTTTTTATCCACTTAAGTCTTGTATACTTTCACGTAATCGTTTCCGACTGCAGCGGATTTCGAAACTAATGGCTACTGAAGGTTTCAGAACCAGTTTTTATTGTTACAAAAGGTTTTTGGCGGACAATTTATAACTCTGATTTCTTAAGTTCAGTTCTTTCATACATTTTTTTTTTTTGTATTATTTAATCTACTCCTACTGGAAAATTTGACGACAGACTAAATATTTATATATACATGAAAATATTTCTATTAAGTGTGACAAAGGATTTGACACAAACAGAGATTTTATTCTGGTTTCCTGCTCTATACTTTATCTTTGACAATGACTTCATTATTTTTATAACAAAAACACAATTATATATTTAAAAAAAAATAAAATAAAACTCATATGCTTCTAGAGAGAAGAAGGAATACTTTTCATTAAATTAGTGAAGAAATATATTTATTTTTTTTAATTAATATTATCATTTAGTTTATATCACACATTTTTTCAAAGAATACGAACGTTGAACTAATCAGTAATGATTTTTTTTTTAATGAACACCTATTATAAAATATTCAACGTACTAATTAATTTAGCATATTTGTAAATATTACAATTTGTAGTTTCAGTTACGTACATATGAAATATATAGTAAGAGAAGGTATTACGATCTTGAAAATTTTCTGTTGCACTTTTCAACGGAAATACGCGTTTTAAGGATCCCCCGAATCCAAATAATCAAGTCCTCCAAAAAAGTTGGTGCTTGTGTTTAGTCTAGTCAATAAAGTTGTATGAAACTGTTGTTACTGATAATAAGTGACTATTATATAACAATGGGAGCGGCGTGGTCTAGTGGATAGAGCACTATTCTGCTGTGCTCCAGGTCCTGGGTTCGAATCTCGGCTGTGGCAGAAATATTATTTATTCTGTTAATTCAGTCGGGGGGCGACCCTAGGGTATGGAGACCCTCCTGGGGCAGACACAGCCTCTATAAAGTGGGTACCCAAATTAATTGGGGAAAAACCTGGTGGCTGAGCGTGATTAAGGCCTAATCACCTCATTGCACTGCCGTTGGCCTAGAAACAGTACGAATCTCTATATGTACTGAGCCCAAGACCCTTCATGGGTTGTAGTGGTACAGGTTTTTTATTATTTTTTTTTTCATTTTTTTTTTATTTTATTTTTTATTATATAACAATAGTTATAAGTCTAAAATAAATGTTTCAATCAAAACAATCCAGTTTTTTATTAAGATTTAAGTTTATTTAAACTTGATTGCATAAAGAGAACAAATAAAATTTGTATGTTGCACACACAGGATTTTTTTAAGCATCATGTTAGATAAATAAGGTAAATTAATGTATAGGGGGTGATTTTTTATTTTTTTAGAATAGCATGCCAAACTATTATTGAATTAAGATATATAAGGAATAAAGAAATAATAAGAGAAAAAAAACACCAGTGATTTGGATAATAAAAAATAAATTAGATAATAAACTAGGTTTTACAGAATACGTAAAAGTATTTATATTTTGTATCAAACCTAAAAATAATAGCAGATGAATATAGCATTTCCAAGTCAAATTCAACCTTTTCCAAGTCAAATTCAACCTTTTCCATTTCAAATTCAACCTTTTCGATTTCAATAAAATAATAAAAATCAAATTAACATGATTTTATGTTTTAATGGTTATTTTAATTACACCTTGTGTTTTTAACCCTTGTGGCTTGTTAAATGTTCCCAGGGGCCTTTCTACATATAATTATTCACGAATATAATAATAAGTATAACCGATACTTTAATTTTAAGACATTTGCGATACAAAGTCTGGTAGTCGGATTAGCGGGATTCGTTTTATTTTAGTTTTATAATCGCGGGCGAAAATATTATCAATAGAGGTTTATTTTAACTTTTTCGTATTTATTGGATAGTAGGCTCAGCAGATGCGTTCCCAAAGGTTCGTTACCGATTATACTATTAATTTTAATCGCGCTCGCTCAAATATGGGTTTATTATAACTTTTTCGTATTTATTGGATACTAGGCTCAGTTGCTGCGTTACAGGGGGTTCTTTCCCGACCAGTCTATTAATTATTCGTGCGCTCGCTCAAATATGGGTTTATTATAACTTTTTCGTATTTATTGGATACTAGGCACAGTAGCTGCGTTACGGGGGGTTCTTTCCCGACCATTCTATTAATTATTCGTGCGCTCGCTCAAATATGGGTTTATTATAACTTTTTCGTATTTATTGGATACTAGGCACAGTAGCTGCATTACGGGGGGTTCTTTCCCGACCAGTCTATTAGTTATTCGTGCGCTCACTCAAATATGGGTTTATTATAACTTTTTCGTATTTATTGGATACTAGGCTCAGTTGCTGCGTTACGGGGGGTTCTTTCCCGACCAGTCTATTAATTATTCGTGCGCTCCCTCAAATATGGGTTTATTATAACTTTTTCGTATTTATTGGATACTAGGCTCAGTAGCTGCGTTACGGGGGTTCTTTCCCGACCATTCTATTAATTATTCGTGCGCTCGCTCAAATATGGGTTTATTATAACTTTTTCGTATTTATAAGATACTAGGCTCAGTTGCTGCGTTACGGGGGGTTCTTTCCCGACCATTCTATTAATTATTCGTGCGCTCGCTCAAATATGGGTTTATTATAACTTTTTCGTATTTATAAGATACTAGGCTCAGTTGCTGCGTTACGGGGGGTTCTTTCCCGACCATTCTATTAATTATTCGTACGCTCGCTCAAATATGGGTTTATTATAACTTTTTCGTATTTATTCGCTATTAGGCTCAGTTGATGCGTTGCGGAGGTTGCTATCTCAATTATTCAATTTATTTTAAGTGCTCTCGCTCAAGAAGAGGTTTATTTTAACTTGTTCGTATTTACTGCATACTAGACTCAGTCGCTGCGTAACCAAGGACTCGTTACAGATTATACTATTAATTTTAATTGCGCTAACTCCAGTAGAGGTTTATCAAATAAGAATGTACTTATAAAATCGTTCTGTTTAGCTGATTATTATCAAACTCCAAAATATTAACCAAAAAGATAACTTACTATCCTGAAAAAAAGGATAAGCGGTAACCCAATACATGAAAAGTTACAAAAAACACGAAATAAACATACATTAGACCAACTGACTAAAAAAACATTAACACATTCACTAACAAAACTCCCGAAACACAAATACATAAATTAGCATAGAAAAGAAACACGAATTTATAATAAACCCATAATTGAGCGAGCGCAATAACAATTAATAGTGTAATTGGTAACGAACCTTTGGAAACGCAGCTACTGAGCCTAGTATCCAATAAATACGAAAAAGTTATAATAAACCCATATTTGAGTGAGTGCACGAATAATTAATAGACTGGTCGGGAAAGAACCCCCCGTAACGCAGCAACTGAGCCTAGTATCCAATAAATACGAAAAAGTTATAATAAACCCATATTTGAGTGAGCGCACGAATAACTAATAGACTGGTCGGGAAAGAACCCCCCGTAATGCAGCTACTGTGCCTAGTATCCAATAAATACGAAAAAGTTATAATAAACCCATATTGAGCGAGCGCACGAATAATTAATAGAATGGTCGGGAAAGAACCCCCCGTAACGCAGCTACTGTGCCTAGTATCCAATAAATACGAAAAAGTTATAATAAACCCATATTTGAGCGAGCGCACGAATAATTAATAGACTGGTCGGGAAAGAACCCCTGTAACGCAGCAACTGAGCCTAGTATCCAATAAATACGAAAAAGTTATAATAAACCCATATTTGAGCGAGCGCACGAATAATTAATAGAATGGTCGGGAAAGTACCCTCCGTAACGCAGCTAATGTGCCTAGTATCCAATAAATACGAAAAAGTTATAATAAACCCATATTTGAGCGAGCGCGATTAAAATTAATAGTATAATCGGTAACGAACCTTTGGGAACGCATCTGCTGAGCCTACTATCCAATAAATACGAAAAAGTTAAAATAAACCTCTATTGATAATATTTTCGCCCGCGATTATAAAACTAAAATAAAACGAATCCCGCTAATCCGACTACCAGACTTTGTATCGCAAATGTCTTAAAATTAAAGTATCGGTTATACTTATTATTATATTCGTGACTAATTATATGTAGAAAGGCCCCTGGGAACATTTAACAAGCCACAAGGGTTAAAAACACAAGGTGTAATTAAAATAACCATTAAAACATAAAATCATGTTAATTTGATTTTTATTATTTTATTGAAATCGAAAAAGGTTGAATTTGAAATGGAAAAGGTTGAATTTGACTTGGAAAAGGTTGAATTTGACTTGGAAAAGGTTGAATTTGACTTGGAAAAGGTTGAATTTGACTTGGAAAAGGTTGAATTTGACTTGGAAAAGGTTGAATTTGACTTGGAAAAGGTTGAATTTGACTTGGAAAAGGTTGAATTTGACTTGGAAAAGGTTGAATTTGACTTGGAAATGCTATATATCTTATTTTTTTTTATAAATGAATTAAAATCATAAAAAATATAGGAACAATTCCTTTCATTAAGAAGTAGGATTATGAAATCAACACTCGTATGTGAGTGTATGATATTTATGTAACATGTGCGCATCAGAAGTATACAAATAAAATTTAAAATAAATCAATTTTAGAAAATATTTTATAAATATAATAGAAATAGAAAATTAATTTTATTCTTGGACATAGCTCTTTAAGAATATCAAAAGTTTTACGATAGAAGAAGATAAAAAAAAAATCATAATTTAAAAAAAAAACAACGATGATATGAGAAATTAAAAACAGATATTGGCAGGCGTACAGGTACTACTCTACATGTCTATTAGGTATTGTAAGTTATGTGGATGTAATAAATACATTTTGTAAAAGGCCAGCGTAGCCTTTAGTGAACGGCCCTCGTATCGGATTAGTGATGCAAATCTCCGCTCAAAGGGATCAAATCCAACCTCTACATTCCAGTACATCAGGCTCCGTTTTAAAGTTTGGTTCCTTAATTAAGAAGCGTATTGGTTTATGTAACTGTAGAAAATAGAGAATATGCTCATTGGCAGCACTTCACTAGGTAATCTAAACTAGAAGGTCTCAAGGCCATCTTCTTTTCAGACGTCTCGGAGGAAGCAAGGATTAAAACTAGTGGATTAAAGTGGGAGTGGAGTTTGTCATGGAAGGATTGATCCCTAGTACGGATCAAGTCAGCAACATATGGGACATTAGGTCTTTATGGATGAGTTTGTTAGTAACAAAGTAAGGAACATTGAGAATTTTTTGAAGGATTTTGGACTATAAAGATTGCATACGGGAAGAATTATTTGGTTTCGTAGAGCCCCGAAACTCAACTTCGTACGCCCAGATAGACCTTATGAGAGTGACATAGATGAGCCTTTAATAGTGCAGTGGAAGGTTAGAGCGTATGTCCAGTAAGAGATGAGACTACGGGAGAATTCAAGAGGGTTACACAACATAAAGTTGCGGAGCTTATAGTTGCCAGTACAATTGAGTTGATAACATCGCGGAGACTCAAATGGGTGTGTAAATTTGTAGGGCTCAGTAAAAAACGAATTCCGAATAAACTGGTATTGGCTGAACCGACTGGTAGGCGTCTGAGGGTAGGCCGAAGCGTCGATGGGAGGATTATGCTTCATCTGATCTCGGATGCCATTAGCTAGAACGGTGTTGATTGGACGAATCTGTGCAAACACTTGTTGGTATCAGCATCGCACATTCATATACTCCAAGCCTATTATTATTAGCACTTTAATGTATAGAATTGTAGTGTAGCAGATATTTTAGAACAATCTCTTTGGAAGGAAATAATTGCTAGGTTCACGGATGCTATTTCACAGCTCGTTTGGCGAAAGTGAAGTATAATTCTTCTTAGAAAACTCTATTCGCAATAAACGTTCCGTTGACCTCGGAGCCACCTAGAGTTTTTATTCCTGGAAAGTTCACTCTGTTTATATTTCAACTTCTGTTGAATTAAATAATGATCGTTTATTTAATCAACCCTAATTTTTGTCAGAACGTTCGGCGTATTAAACTTTCGGGTCTGTTGAAATAGTGTCAACATTTAGAGGCCAAAATCCTATAACTTTTAATCAAACTAAGATAAATACAAAATAATTCATTCATCAGTAAGGTAAATAGATTATTAGTAGAGTGAAAAATCCCACCCATCGTGTCTCTTCATCTTTAAAATTATTTATTTTAAGTACAGCTATTTTTTAATTTTTTTTGTTTAACCACTTTATTATATATAGTGGCTTTAAAATTGAAATAAATGACCTATCATCCGTCTCTACAGAGGTTTCTGCATATATAATTGGCCTTTTCAGACATTTACTACATATAAAAAAATTATTAGAAATTATTTGAGAGAAGTTGGTTGAGGGGGTGCAGTCAATTTAACACACAATTAAGCGTTAACTTAATTGATTGGTGCCGACGTTTCGGCCTTAATTATAGGCCTTCTTTCAATTATTACGTAATCATCCCATTGTTGTTGACTGACGCTTTCTCAGCTCACACAAATATATAACTCTTATATATATAGTGATATAATATATATTATAGTGATATAACTCTTATCACCCTGAAGAAGGCCTATAATTTAGGCCGAAACGTCGGCACCAATAAATTAAGTTTACGCTTAATTGTGTGTTAAATTGACTGCACCCTCTCAACCGACTTCTCTCATATATACGCACAGTCAATTATTGTCACTTTATCATTAGAAATTATTATTTGAAGACAAAAAAAACAAATATAATTTTTCGATACATAACTTATCCTCTGAATGTTTTTTTTTTTAATTCAAAAGAAACAAATATATGACAAATAAAAAACTTGATGCATATTTTATGCTTTAATCTAAATTAAATATCAATAATAAGGCTATTAAGCTTTAGATCGATTTAACTATTATCGATCGCATTTGATTGAACAAATTGTTGGTATTTTAAAACTATACACCCTCTAACAAATAGCAAAAAAAAAAAAACAACGGTTAGCTATAAAAAGTTTTAAATTTATTTTCCATCAACTAATTTTTTTAACGGGACAGAATTACTTCTCAATTTTTATTTAATAATTTTGAATTATATTAGATGCAATAAAACTCAAAATATAACCCACTTCTATAATATTTTTAAATTTTTCTTATTTAATATCAATAATATAATTACTAAGTTTTTTTTTTTGTGCGGCAGTTTGTTTATTTGGGTTTTGAGGCTTGAAATCCTAGGGTCATAAACGGATTTATTTTATTTGTTTTTCCTTTCACTTCTTAAACACGGCTACATATTAAGAAAATTAAATGTCAGTGCGGTAATTAGTTTATGAGTTATATAATTAATATAATAAGTTGTATATCTTCTGCAGGAATCCTGAAGACGAAGAGGATTCTAAGGTACCTGCCAGAGGAGCTCCAGAGCAAGCGAGGTCAACAAACCCCGGGCGGCCGAACCTAACTCACTTTCACTGTAGGCTCCTTGGTCGGGGTCAGGGGTCAACTATGGACCAACAATGGATATCATATTGGTGGTGTTGTTTACAATGAGGGTTTATCAGTCATCAGGGACCATATTTATGAGCACGGTATGATAAAATCATAAGGAAATCACTTAGCCACAGCAGTAGACTGTAAAGGTCACAAGCCCCATCCCAAGGTATTTCAATGAAACCATAATCTTATGTGTCATGACTAGAGACCGAATTACCATGATTTTGCACGTTCTATTTGCTTGCGTTTATCAGCTTCAATTTTGGACAGCTATCCAGTTCATATATTAAGGAATAATATATATAAATTTTATATTGCACTAAATTATTTTAATAGCACATTTTGCCATTTTTTATTTTTATTATATTAAATTGCGTTTTTGAGCAAACTCCAAACAAATTTTCAGTAATAAATATATAGAGATATATATATAGTGTAACGTATTGAGAATACTGAGGGGAGTTAATTATTAAATAATTTTAATATTAAACAATTAAATATTAAGAAGCCTTTGTCGGCAAAACATCAAAAGGCATTTCCCAAACCCCCTTGGATTGTCCGTGGGCTTGGGCTGCCAACCGCGGTACGCCTGGTAAATACAAGGGTGGACAAAGGCTGTACTTTCCATATCAGTCCCGCCCGAGGTGACGACGATGGGGAGATGATTCGAATGAGTGAGTCAAGTTTTATCCTCAAGAAGAGTGAGTCGGGTTCCATCTACAAGAAGAGGATGTGGCCGTCGGGGTTCTGAGAGCAGCTGGAGGATGAAGCAGAGAATGGACGTCTTAAGATGATTCCACCTTCGCCAGCCGACAGTGTTTTAAAGGTATCTCGTTATTTGTAATATTGTATAGCAAAGGTAGTAAAATGTCCCTCAGTATTCTCAATCAGAGTTCTAGGCAATGTGTTAGTATAATGATATGTGTAAATTAATAATTATAGTAATGTATTAATTGAATCTTGTTTACTTTAATCTTACCCTGAATGCCACCTCTTGGATTGGTAAACACGATACCTTTGGAAAGGAAATCCAATGGTATCATTAAATATAGTTCATATATATACTAAATATATTAAGTAAGCTAGTTTTTGAAGGTAGGTACTGCTGCCTTAGAAAAGTAGCCATAGAAAAACATAGCAATAAATATATTAATAAATAATTAAAATTTTATTTTATCAATTTTCTCTTGTTAAATCTAGAATTAAATTATTAGTTAATAAGAGAAAACATGAACTGAAATATTAGGACTACTGACTTCAGTAAGTTAACACATCCGTCTTACATGATGCATTTCATTGTTTTTATTCGTTTAAAGGAGGACAAGTGTCTGGTCGAAAGTTAAAACCCAAAATATCTAATCATCCCGAGTTTGGATCTGATGGAAAAACTGTTGTATTGCTTGTGATCAATCACTTCATATAAATTTTCACGATTGTTGGATTTTTCACTTATATAAATGTCAACACTTATTTAACCCATTCTAAAAGAAAATTTCTGTGCTTAGAAATAAGGGGTCATCTATAGTGTAGGGGCTAGTATAAGGGCCTTGAACGCCTAAGGCCACAGGCTCAAAACCGGTAGATAGCCCTAGGATTCGTTTACGTAGAGAAAAATCCTAGATTATGTCGACCGTCGGAGGGGTCGTAAAAGGGAGGTCGAGCCTGTGCGGTGTTAGGTACTCGTTAAACATCCCTATCCTAATTAAACCTGGATAGGAAAAATTCAAAACTCCCACTGTAACATTGTCCGATTGAACAGAGTAACATAAAGTGACGTTAAATCAATATACATTCAAATAATTTACTCTTCATTAAGATATCAACGCTTGTAAATATTCATATATTTTGTGTTTTAGGAGTTTAAACTCGGCCGTACAGGATCCCGAATATTAACAAAAATTAAGACCATGGTCGGAGGTGAAAAAAATAAAACATCAACCATAAAATTATTATTAAAAAAATATAACAAAATGGGTCAATTATATTCCTGTGTTAGAAATATCGCATATTCGTTTATTATTAATAATTCTTTCAAGCGAGTAACTCCGTTGGAGGACAATAGAGCAAGCACATCAAGAAACTAATATATTTACATAATTATATAAAGCAATATATAATAATTATATTATTCATTCGGCGGAGTAAAAATCAAATTCGACATAATTAAAAAAAAAATCAGTTAGGTCAACAAACCAGTCTAAATTTAACAAAAAATTAAAATGAAAAAATATCATAAATTTGTCAGTCTAAAAAATAGTTAAATATTCTTTTAACTTTAAATATTTAATCCCTAATATACGGCGGAAGTCGATAAAAAATCTTTTTAAAAAAACTAATTATATAAAAACGAAATGCATTTTTCTTATAAAGCTATATAAGTTTAATAATGATAAATTATAAGTCTGTTCGGTGAATGGTTTATATTTTAAATACGGCTAAAGCTATTAATTTACTATTGTATAAAGAAAGGAATTAAAGTCGGCAAATAATACATGTCGGTTCTTTTATAACTATCTGATTGTCTTCAAATTCCATCCTCGATATTTCAAGTAGCTTACAACACGAACCTAACGTATCAATTATATTCATGGTTCTCTGAACTTTTTTCAAAACAAAAACAATTATACGTGCAGCAGAGAACCTACCCAAGGTGAACAGGACAACAGTAAGATATTTAAGGTGCAGTTTTGAATATAACAACAAATATAAAAAATTAAAAAAATCTCGTTCAACAATAATAGCCTTCAAAATATTTATTGATGGCCTTGAAGTATATAATATCGTTTTATTTTTAAAGTAATTACAAGGTAGCTGAGGACGCTGCTAGTATTTCAAGTTGATATTTATAAAATTCAGGTTTCGAATATAGTTTTTAATGTCTAATTAATGATTTATTGATATTGATTAATAAAATAATATGAATAACATGACATTATAGAACAGTGTTCCAATACAGTGTTTCCGATAGAACTATGTTCAAAATTTAGCAATCAGGTAATAAGCTACATAAAAATACAACAAAACGTTTAATTGATGTCACAAGCCTGTTCTACGGTGTTGGTTCTAATTGTAAGGGTATAATAAATTCAAAAATATATAAATATAAAATAAATAAAAAAATTGTCTCATTTTAAAATTTAGTATATAATAAGCTTCGAAAAGACCGAATACATGGCTTTAGGCGCTGAAAATGACGGTGATCTAAATGGTGACTCGGAGACATGTACAAAGGTGAATGTCTTTAAATATCTGGATCGTACCTGGACTCCTCTGGCTCCTCAGAAACTGACGTTAGAAAAAAAAACAGAGCAAGCTCGAAAAGCCACACGCATGTTGCACCCGGTTCTGTGGAATAGGACGATTTTAAAGGAAAATAAAAGAATCTTTCACACCATCGTCGAGCCCATCTTAACGTATGCAGCCGAAACATGGACCATGTCATCCATGCTATATTCCAAGCTTCAAGCAGTGGAAATGGAATTTTGGCGAAGATGTATACGTGTTACAAGAAGGGACAGACTTCGGAATGATATTGTTCGGGAGAGAATGGAGGTTCGCCAGTCTGTTAACAGCAGAATTGGACAGCGAAGACTAAGGTGGTATGGCCATGTAAGGCGAATGTCTACAGAGCGTTGGCCGAATCGAGTTTTGAACTGGTAACCGCCAGGAAGACGGAGACGACCAAGAGGTAGATGGATTGGAAGAAGAAATGGCAGGCCGAGGTCTTCAGGATGAAGATTGGCTGGACCGCGACCTCTGGTGCTCTGCCTGATGTAAAAGGCAACCCACGTTGGAACGCCTATAAAAGTAAGTATATAATAAGGAATACAATTATTGGGAGAAAATGGTTGGAACTAAATTGTCCAATAATTCAGCATAAATCTAAAACTTGATATTACAATAACAACTTTGGTTGGGGAAATATTTCTGCAAACGTCGATCAAAATAAAATTTTTTAATATAACCATGTTGTTTTGGGTTCAGGACATATAAGGGGAGGGGGCGGGGCGGTTGAATGGGTTGGCGAGTGTTACTTTGAACTTGAGTACTCGTCGAGAAGCACACCAAGGTGCAGGAGGCTTCATTCATTTCAAATTCATCTAGTCATATAAGCTCATTAATCTTGTTTATAATTAATCAATGTTTCACAAACTTCAAATGTGGATTTTGTTTTTTAAATATTCTACCTTTTTCGGGTTTTAAAAAAGTTACGAAGTTATTTTTTTAAATATTATTGAAAGCTGATTCCCTCCTGATCAATAATAACTTCAAAGCATTAACTAAACTAAGTAATTAGCTGTGTAGAAGCAATGAAGTTCGCGATAATTAAGACGTTGATTTCCAAAAGGTACTAAAATACATTTTTGACGAAATTGATTTTTTTACAAATTGGTTTTCACATCATTTATTTGTATCTATTTGATTTTATCTACTGAACACTACAATCCAATAAAAATGCGTTTTAGAAATACAATTGTTTTCTAAAGGCAGTAAATTACAGATTTAGTTTCGTTTCAAATCATACTAAAATATTGAATTTCATAACTTTAAATAGCGTTATTAGTATAGCGAAAAAACAATTATAAATTTTAATGCGAAAATAATCAAATTAGCTAGTTTAATCGTAGAGTAATGAGAGATTTTCGCGGTTCCTGTAAAATGTCCTAAAATGGATATATTATCTTCTGGAAATCAACGTCTTAATTAAGAATGTATATTTCTAATACTTGTCATAAACACCTGTTAAAATAATAGAATCTCGGTATTTAAAATGGGCTAATAAAGTGACCCATAAAGACCTTAATGTTCCGTATGTTACTGATTTGGCCCAAACCAGATATCATTCCTTTCATGAGAAACTCCATTCCCATTCTAATCCTCTAATTTCAATCCTTTCATCCAATTCAATTCCTGATAATCCAGGCATCTGAAAAGAAGATAGCCCCGAGACCTTCTAGTTTGGAATATTTTTAGAGTGCTTCCATTGGGAAGCTTCTCTGCATGTCTTTTTCATGACTATTTTCTTTTAGCCTATTTACTAGATGTATTGTACAATACAGTTGTAGATATCAATAAATGATTTTTTTTTTAAATGGGCATGTATGTCAGTTTTTCTAAGGAACTAAAGAATTCCAATCTATCAATGAATTTCATTAAAAATAAATATCATCTATCCATTAATCCACTAGCAAATCTCCAAGGGGTAATGGACTAAATGTAGGGATCGCTCCAAGTATCAGCAAGAACCTTTTATCATAAAAATAAATATGACAATAATAACTTACTGTTTGACTGTACAATAATGAAAGCTGCTAGAGTCGTTCTTACCTGAAAAAATAAATAATTTCATTAGAAACTAAGGCTTTATATCAAGAATTATTTATGTATAGTAAATATATGTATTCAAGTAATAATAAGACTCAGGTATCGGAAATAAATTATATATCCTATAAAGAAACTGGAGCCAATATTAGTCTGTCAAATCACAAATTAAGGTTATTGAAATTGAGAAATGCAGCATTCTATAGATAACGTCGTATTTCTCTTTTATAGTTGGTACTATACCAAGAATAAAATTCAATCCATTCAAAATTAAACGTCAGAAATAAATAGCTCATAGGTAATTATTTTACGAGCCATTGAGAAGAGGATAAATTCGGAATGACTACTTAAACGCAGATAATCTGCATTCAAAAGGAAAGGCGCTAGGAAACAGGTTCGCAGCATGAACGTATGTTTAATATTGTCTCAGGATCGAGGTCAGCAAATATTGAAGTTGTTCGTTAAATGAGCAAGATAAATTTCACTTATTCTTTCAAGATTCAATTTAATGATTTTTTTTTTCTTTTGAGGATGTGTGGGGATTTCGTTTACTATTAATTTCGAAAAGCGACAATTAAAATCAGCCTTTGACTGAGAGGAGAATATTCTCCTATTTAAAAAGGGGATTCATCATTTAAAAACAAAGACCTGCTTTAATTTCTTACTCCTACGAAGTAGTGAGGTTACAAACAGCAAACTTGGGAGCGAAGTGTACGTGAAATGGATTCGTCACTGCTTCTAACATATCTATATTTTTGTTATTTTTTAAAGCCGTTTTTTATTTATTATTTTATTTTCTGTTAATTTAAAAAAAAAACTATTTTATTGAAATTTACAACTATACATAGTACAATAAGTGAATGAGCTATTTACAGAACATTGGCTTGAAAAAGTCTTGAGAAGAATCTACCCAGCGGTAACACTTCCAATCTCTTTTCAGACGCCTTGGAGGATTATCGGGAATAGATGTTTATCTTTTTGGGGCAATTCTGCAACTAGTAGTATATTCAGGTCTCTATGGATAGTTTATTGGTAACAAATTAAGGAGCATCGAGGATTTGTCGAAGGATTTTGGATTGCAAGGATTGGATGCGGGAGGAATTCGATGGTCTAGGGAAATTAGATAGTTTGTTTCTTAGTAATGAAACATTTTTAAAAGAAAAGTATAGATTTATTAAATTCATGACCTGAATTGTACTTAAAAAAGGGTATTGTTGTTTATATAGTTGCCTCTATCTAGAATAAATATTCTCGCATCGTGCACATGTGCACGAATCATAATTTTGGGTAGCAACGATAGCATATTTTGGGAGCCCAAGCCCGAACCTACGTGCCAAGGCCGCAAACCTGAGCAATTAACATCCACCCTCCGCTCGCAACTTTCAAACATGGCAGCATGGAGGAACGCGGTCCCATAACACTATCTCACTAACAGCGGTATTGAGCACACTGCAAAGCAATATGACCAGTTGTAAAAATTACAGAACAATAAACTGCTGCAGTAAAAGAAGTGCCAAAAGCGAGAAAATCATCTAAAAATTATCTAAGGAAATATTTACATTAATTTAATAGTTAAAAGTATAGTAGAATAGAAATAAATTGTACTTTGAGAATGAGACCCTTAAGAATGACGTATATACACACACACACACACACACACACACACACACACAATTACAATATAAAATATGACCGGCCACAAGACCAAAGGAACAATTAAACAATTATTCTTTATTTACAATGGTGGGATTAGAAGAATAGTAGATTTCTGGTACGACCGAACTAATTAATATAAAAGGGTTCATATGAACGAAAAAAATCCAAAACGAAAGAAAAAATATATAATTCAATTAGCAAGGAGACCATTAAAAAAAAAAAGGAGTCACTTGTGGTATAGTGGCTAGCATAGCAGTCTCCTATGTACATTGGGTGGATTCAAACATGGCAGGTGACCATACGATTTTTTAATAGGAGTAAAAAATCCTTGGTTATACCGTCCTTGGGAGGAACGTGAAATAATGGTCGCGAGCATCTGTGAACCTGGAGTGGCAAAATTAAGACTCCCAAAGAAGCATCGTCCGATCAGCCACAGTAGCCTAAAGTGACGGAAGAACAAATTTATTCAAAAAATTTATATTTACAGCATTCTAAGATTTATTATTTTAAACATCAAAGTGACATTAAAATACTAAACAAATAATTTAAAAACTAGATTTATAAACAAAAACAAAATAAGCCCACTTTATGACCAATCGGAAGGTGCTACACTACAGCGGGAGTTCTAGATTTTTCCTATCCTGGTTTAATTAGGATTGGGATCTTTCCTTCTTAAGGACGGCATAAACAAAGGTTTTCTTCTCCTTTTAAAAAATCCTAGGTTCATCTTCTAGGTTCGAACCATCGACCTAGGGAATAGAAAGGAGTTATGCAAGACACTAGGTGACCCACTGAATACGAAATACACAGTAAGGAAAACAATTGTAACCTTGAAAGGATGAGTTTTCCTCGAAAATAAATGTTACGAGACTTGAGTAAATCGATCTGTACATCTTATGATAAAAATACTTCATAATCAAATTAAAATTTCCTGTTTGAGGTATATCCTTGAAGTTTAACAGCAACTTTTTAACAAAAATTGACTAAGCTGGAATCAATTGAATATCATCAATTAATTTGATCCTTTTTCGAAAACGGCTGATTTCATTAATATTCCTTCTAACAGAGAGAGTTTTATCCTCATTGAATTAGTTCAACGTGCCTTGAATGCGAAATTGAATTTCCCAAAAAATATCTATTCTAATACATTTCTTTTCTTTTATTTTCAAAATAATCAAATGTTTCTTTCTTTCTTAATCTTAGTAAAAAAAAGAAATATATAACATTTGCTTAAATCTGAAAGTTCTAATAAACTGGTAGCACTCAATAATTAAGGTATCTAGATTTCTAATCTGAAACCGCCGGAGTCGATTGTGACAAATGTAGGACGATTTCTTAACGCTCAATCGTATCCTATCTTATTGTTTCCTATATAAGTAATCCTAAAACAAAAAGTTAAAACATTGCTATGTCCAGAACATTGCTGTTAAAGCTAACTACAGCGTTGCTATCACTAACAGATAGTGACGCCGCTTTCCCTCCAGCTAATATCTTAATGAGTCGCTTATCTCCCTCAAAGTCCCTAGTAGTTCGGAACCGTTTTATCTCCGTTTCCACGGCCCTGCGGACTTCCTATGGCGATATCTCCGAGTTTTGGGGTCAGTATACAATATTAAGCAGGGAGAGGGCATAAGTATGTGTGTATATATATATTTATACTTATTTAAGAAGAAGAAACTTTATTCTGGGACTAAGTCTCCTAAGAATAATATCAATTTTGACATAATATAATAGCTAATCTGGCTAAGACTCAAAATTAATGAGGAAAACGTAAGAAAAAAAGTTGACATAACTTCTAATAATAATTTCTTATAATTTTTAAACATATTTAGAAAGGGAAATAAATTTGTAAAGAATTATTTACGTTTGAGTTTTAATAGAAGCATGTTTTTTATTGCATAATATATTATATTATTATCTACAATAATCAGTTTGTTTTATCGGCTTTTCATCACTCTTTATTAACTTTTACAAGCTAGTGTATAAGATAATATTTTTTTTTTAAATCTTTAGCTTTCCAACTGTAGATTATACATTTATTGGGTTGATGCAAAATTAATGCAGGTTTCCTCTATTGCAATATCTTAATTCCAATTGTGTAAACAAAGCTAATCCTAACATTGATCATTATTATACCAAAACAAACCTTATCTAATACCCTCTCTTTCACCATGAATTTGTTTAGTAAAATCGTTTTGTTCAGTGTGTTCAAAGGTCTTGAATCGAAAATGTCAAAGTGCGATTTTCGTCAAATTTATTTTTACGAATTTAAATTAGGGCGCAGCGCTGCGCAAACGGCTCGTAATATTAATGAAGTGTGGGGTCAGGGGGCTATTAATGAGTGCACGGTGCAGCGTTGGTTCCAGAAGTTTCGCAGAGGAGATTTCGACCTCGAAGACAAGGAAGGTCGGGGCCGTCATCTTGCTCTGGACAACGACCAGCTGAGGTCAAAAGTGGAAGAAGACCCAACCAAAACCACACGAGAAATGGCGGCGGAACTCGGAACTCAAAAATTGCAACGTCTTTGCCCAGCATTGATGAATCGGAAGGGGCCGATCCTGCTCCACGATAACGCCAGACCACACGTTGCACAACCAACGCTTCGACGACTGCACGAGTTGGGCTACGAAGTTCTCCAACATCCGCCTTATTCACCTGACCTCTCTCCTACAGACTTCCACTTTTTCAGGCATCTGGACAACTTTTTGAGGGAGAAAAATTTTCAAAACCAGGACGACATTGAAAATTCTTTTCGTGATTTCATTGAGTCCAGGGATTCGGATTTTTTTTCTGGTGGAATAAGAAAGCTTGTTGAACGTTGGCAAAAGTGCGTTGATTCAGATGGAAATTATTTTGATTAAATATATATGGTTAAAGTAAAGATATGGCGTATTTACAATACCTACTAAAAACCTGCATTAATTTTGCATCAACCCAATATATTACTATTTTCATGTTCAAAAACGCAAAAATAACATTAAAAAATATTTTTGCTCTCTTTTCTCCTTTAGTTCGTTCAACTTGTATATTTAGCTGTTTTTAGCAATGCTTATCAGATGATGTGGTCAATTTCATAAATGGACAAAATTAAAGTTACTTTAGAAAAAAAAAAAATTCTAAATATCGACATTTAAGTCATGTCAGGCTACTTTAATCAGAATGAAACCTACATGATATTAAAGCACATATAATTTTACAATGATGTACCGAATTAAATCAAAATCGTTTAAGCCGCTTTTGAAAAATCGTAAAAAGGTGCTAGGTGTATGGTATATAGTGGGTCTTCTGGTTACCTGATTTTTATGAAAAAATCACAGTAACATCTCATTAAAAAACATTTAAAAAAACAAACATATACAATACAACTTTATGGCTCGTTTCATACTCATACGATTTGCGATTACGATTAAAATATAAAGCAAAAACTAGTTTTACAGATATTAAATTTCATTTAAATAAAACCAGATGAGGAAGATAAGAAGGAATTCATGATTAAAATCTTAAAATACATTCGATGAGGAAGATGGTTGGCGGTGCGGTCATAAATTAGAAACACACATTTAAAATAAGAGTTATTTTAATTATGTGCCGACGTTTCGGCCTACAATGTGGGCCTTCATCAGGGCTAAAAGAAACAAGATCACAACCAATGTAATTATAGACTTAATAATGCGTTAGGTATATAATAATAATATGACAGTAATAAAATATGGGAACATAAATAAAATTAAATGTAAAATGATAATACGATGACAATTATAAAGTATGGAAATAAGGTGACAGTTATAAAGTATGGAAATAAACAAAATTAAGATGATAATTATAAAGTATGGAAGTAGACATGATTGAGATGATAATATTGTAATGAGAATATATAAAGAGAGACTAAGTAAATGAAAAAAATGACAAAGGAAAAATATGTGAACAATTAAAATTTTAAATATTAACAATTTTGAAGTGATATATGACGGTAATATATTAAAAACATAGTTAAGGTAATATATAAAAAAGAACATAGTCATTACAAAAGAGAAACAGTATGAATAAAAAATAATTTTAAATTTTAAAATAATGTAATATTAAGCTAATAATTATATGTCAGGATATGTAACGGAGAAAGATATGAGTATGGAAAGAGGGAGAAAGAAATGGGCGATGAAAAAAGATCCTAATCAATAAGAATCAATAAAATACATTCGATTTAAAGATTGTTTTTTTTTATAACTACCATTTTACTAAGTATTTCTCCGGGGTTCGATTAATATCTCGCGGTTATAAACTACTTCATGAACGAAGTTATATTATACATGCAATATAAATAGATCATTAATAACAAATTCAAATGTTAAACTAGCGATATGTATTCCAAACCGTTAGACACAGCAATCGCGTTCTAATACCGTAACGAGGGCTTGCGCAACAGATAATTATTGTTTTCTAAAATATATAATTAGCAATTATGTAAATCGCTATATTGTGAATATCCGCTAAGACAGAGGCGATATGTAGCTGATAAGGAGCGGAAGTGATAGGATATCTCTTGACTGGAGGTGAAAGACTCCATCGGAGGCTATCCGAGCCAATCAACGCTTAGTATTACTATGACGTCATGTTTATATATAATTACATTATATTAAAGGTCTAAACTTTATTTAAAACGATTGATAGTACTAGTGCGAGGCTTCGCATAACTAGCTAAGTTTATATGATTAGATTTCTCATATAATGATGTTTTATGGTAGTTATTTTTTAAATTATAGTTTCGTACGTCATATATTTAACTCTCTATTGTATATTATTCCTTTGTCATATTAAAACATTCCTATATTACATATTTTACATTATATAGTCTTACTATATTTATCACATATACTTTTGAATGTTATATCCTTACGAAGAAAGGAAAATAAAAATAAACTTTATTCTAGGACTACATATCCTAAGAACAACTTTATATTTGGCATAATATGACAGCTATTCTAGACAAGAACATTTAATAAATAAAAAATATAACGATTGTACTATTTTATTTTTATTTGAAATAAAATAACACAATAATAAGTAATAAAAACAGGTTGAAACGAAGATTGCAAAATGATATCAATAAAATAGTTGGTTTCTATTTCTTCCCAAAAAAGTTTATTATAGTAAACTTTAACGAGTCAACGTTTCGGAGGCCTTCCCCATCATCTGGACTCACTGAGCTGTCTAAAAGTTGAAAATCCATTTTTTAATTTAAAATATTGTCAAAATTTACTTTAAAAAATAAAAATTAAATAAAATAAAACATAAAAACCAACATTGAACAACAACCATCCCACTTCACATAAGGGCGAAAGAATATGTGAGGTGAGATGGTTGTTGTTCCCTATTGGTTATTAATTTTTATTTTTTAAAGTAAATTTTGACAATATTTTTAATAAAAAAATGGATTTTTAACTTTTAGACAACTCAGTGAGTCCTTATGATGGTTAGGCCCTCGAAACGTTGACTCGTTAAAGTTTACTATAATAAACTCTTTTGGGAAGAAATAAAAACCAACTATTTTATTCACAAAATAATAAGAAAAAACGTATGCTAGTAATATAATGACAAGAATAAAATGTTAATTGTAAATAAAATTTAAAATATGGACATTTAAGTCAGATTATTTAAATCAGAATGAAACCTACATCATATTAAAACACATTAAATATTACATCGATGTAGCGAGTTCAATAAAACACGTTAAAACAGTTTTCGATAAAATCGTAAAAAGGTGCAAAATTCATCCATGGTATTAAGTGACTTTTCTGGTCTGCATATTGTGTTGAAAAAGTTTCTATAACATCTCAGATATAAACGCTCCTAAACTATTCATCCAATTTCAGTTTTATAAAACTATTAGTTTTTCACCTAGACTAACAACACGGTATTTGGTCAATAGGAAGCAAGGGACCCTAAAACGCGGATTTCTCGTATAAAATGGAATTAAAATTTGTTCACGATTCTAATACTTTGCCTCACTATATGTTTCAGATAAGTGAAAGTAAACCCGATTAATTAAGGTTGCGTCATATTAATGGTGGTAACAAACACAATGTCTTTTAAATTAAAAATTTAAATAGAAATGAATAAGTTTGGGGGAGCTGTTAGAAATGGGGCAATAATAATAATAGGCTTAGCGAACCCGAAGGTTCGATGCCGATACCACCAAATTCCGCCTACACAGACTCGTCCAATGCTCACCATTCAAGCCCAAGCTCCCGAGATCAGCCTTAACGCAATCCTCCCATCTCCGCTTCGGCCTACCTTTCGGACGCCAACCAGTCAAATCAGCAAATACCAACTTTCTCGGAATCCGTTCGTCATCGAGCCCAACAACTTTACTCGCCCATTTGAGTCTCCGCGATGCAATCAGCTCAATTATATTCACTGGATGCAAGTTCCGCAATTCCGCGTTATGCAACCTTCTAAACTCCCCAGTGCCCTCATCCCTCTTCGGACCAAATATTTTACGCAATACTTTATTTTCGAAAACCATAAGCCGCTGTTCATCCTTTAAAGTAAGCGGCCACGTTTCACATCCGTAAAGAACCGTTGGAAGAATAATAGTTTTATAAATTCTAATCTTTAAGTTTTTAGATAGAAGCCGCGAACTAAGTAACTTAGCAACTGAATAATAACACGCATTTCCCACCTTTAACCGGGACTTTATTTCTTCCTGGATTTCATTTTTTCTAGTTATAATTGAACCTAAATACTTGAATTTCTCTACGTGTTCAAAAGTATGACCTGATACATCAATATCTCCAAGATCGACACCGTTTCTGCTACTAATCATATACTTCGTTTTATCGGTATTTAATTCGAGTCCTATTTCTTTACCGGTTTTTATTAACACACTTGTATTTAGTTGTATGGTTTCCGTGTCTTCACCTAGCAGTACCAGATCATCGGCATATCCCAAAACCGGAATCTTGTCACCCATATTTAAGCCTTTCTCGGTACACATCACCTTTTCTATGACATATTCTAAAGCTATATTAAATAACACAGGTGAAAGGGAGTCACCCTGTTTTAAACCCGATCGCACCTCAAATCTCTCGGAGTAATTATGACCGATTCTAACTTTATGGAATGTTTCTGACAAACACATCTCTACTAGGTTTACTAACTTTCTAGGTATTCCCTGTTCAATCATGATGTTATATAGCTTCTGACGGTCTATTGAATCATAAGCCTTTTTAAAATCGATATAAAGTTGATGGACTACACCGTTGTATTCCAATTTTTTCTCTAATATTTGACGTAGGGAAAATATTTGGTCAATAGTCGAGCGATTCCGCCTAAAACCACATTGGTAATCTCCGATAATTTCCTCAGCGTATTCCGTGATTCGACTAGTTAGAATTGACGAGAATATTTTATAGCATACTGAGAGAAGAGAGATCCCACGATAGTTGTTACAATCCGACCTCGGTCCTTTTTTGTGAATCGGAATAAGTATTGATTCTTTCCATTCTTCGGGCATTTTTTCAGTTTCCCAGATCTTTTTAACTAAAAAATGTATTTTGGAAACGCCCGCTTCTCCACACGCCTTGATTAATTCACTCGTGATATTATCATTTCCTGCGGCCTTATAACGTTTTAATTTTCCTATCGCCATTTCGACTTCCTCTTTACTCGGTGCGTCTATCCATGGTTCAGCGCTCTGATATTCAGAGAGAGGAGATTGATTATTATTTTCCGTATTTAAGATGCCGTCAAAGTGTTGTTTAAATTTATTTAATATCTCAAAAGGATCCGCAATTATATTGTTATTTGCATCTTTAATCGCATTCAATAGAGGTTCAAATCTTTTACGCGATTTGTTTATACCTTTGTACATCTCTCTTACGTCATTTTCGTTTCTGTGTTTTTCTATTTCTATTATTTTGCCTTTAAGATACTCTCTTTTCTTATTTTTTAAGAGTTTTGAAGTTTCATTCTTTACTAACCGAAAATAAGCCACATTATTATCGCTTGGATTATTTAAGGAATTCAGTTTAGCGGTTTTTCTTTTTTCGCACATATTTTGACAATCCCTGTCGAACCAAGGTTTGTTCTTTTTATTTTCAATTTTTCCAAGACATAAATTACCGACCTCTTTAATATTATCCCTGATCCCTTCCCATAGTTTGTTTACATCTTTGTGTTCCTCGTCTGAAGATTCCAAAGCTTCGAACCGATTTTTTACTTCTATCGCGAATTGTTTTCTAATTTCGAGGTTGTTCAATTTAACTAAATCAAAATTCTCGGGACGAATATAGTTCGGTGTTCTCTTTTTTGTATTTAGTTTTTGTCGAAGTTTCGCGATTACTAATTCATGATCAGAACCGCATTCTGCACCCCGATACGATCTCACGTTAATTATGCTACTTTGCCATCTGTTTTGTATTAAAACATGATCGATTTGATTCCGTGTTTGTCCATCCGGCGATGTCCACGTATACTTATGAATATCCTTATGTTTAAATGTAGTACTTTTGATTACTAGGTTTTTCGAAATGGCAAAGTTTATTAGTCGGGTCCCATTATCATTACTATATTCGTGCAAACTTTCTTTACCGATTGTAGGACGATATACTTCTTCCCTTCCAACCTTTGCGTTCGCGTCGCCTAGTATTATCTTAATGTAATTTCGTGGTAACTTATCGTAAACCGACTCTAGTTTATCATAAAATTCGCATTTTACTTCATCATCACTGTCTTCGGTGGGAGAATGAATGTTTATAAACGCGATTTTAAACCAACGCCCTTGAAATATAGCAACCGATATTCTTTCACTAAAGAACTGTACGTCCCGTAAAGCGGAAAGAAATCTATTCCTAATCAGAAACCCGGTACCTAGACAATAATTAACGCTCCCCCCGTACCAAATAGTATACTTTCCTTCTGTTAACGAACCCTCCCCTGGCCATCGAACCTCTTGTAATGCAACGATATCTAAATGGTACCCCTTAACTTCATTCGCGACCGACTTTAACCCACCTGCCGTATTTAAACTTCTAACGTTCCACGTCCCTATTGTTAGATCTCTAATTTTCATCTTGCGCCATGATTCCCCTGAAGCAGTCCCCACCCGGAGACCCGAACTGGGGACTATTTACCTCCGGATAATGAGCGTTTTACCTCAGAGGAATCCATGACTTTTGGTGATATTTTGTGAACTAAGATATGTGAGAAGGGCGTTCTAACCTACGTCACACCCTCCAGCAAGCCTGGGGGGCCGCTCTCATTGTTGGTCAGCGAGTCCATCGGACTTAGCCGGGAGGAGCTTCCGAGGAAATTCCACCGACCATCCCCACATCCGCCACCCGTGGGACGCTCCCCATACGCGGTAATGAGATCGGCGCGAGGAGAAATGGGGCAAAGACTATATATATTTTTTAAAATTAAGTTTCAAACAACTTATCGTTTTCGAGCTAGACTGACACACTTCTTTTTGAGGTACTCGGTCATTTGAACTCAGGGAATCCTAAAACATGTATTTCCAGAGCAAACTCGAATTAAAAAATTTTCGCGATCCCAATACCTTTCCCTTACTATATATTCATATAAATTTCTTTGTTTACCTCCTTTAACATGTAAATAATTTAATCTATTAAATGTATTCTGACCAGATGTGCCATATTTATTTGTAACTCTAATGTTATACTTTAGGGACTAAGTCCCAGAAAAAAATCTTTTTTCTATTTTATTCTATAGGTATGTGAATGTAAACAAAATATATAGCAAACAAATAAAAACTTATAACATATATTACCAAAGCCATGAACTTTAAGTTGTTCGATGTTAATAAATTATCTTTCCTAAGGTAACATAGTTACAGGGATATTACATTACTACCGTGATAACATTTCACGTAAGTTATAGTCCTTAAAGTTACAACATTATAACTCACTCGTAATATAAAAACTAAAATTAAAGAAAAAAAAATCCTTTCCTCTCAAGTAGTTGAGATTTTTTTTCGACACAGGTAACCGTAGTAATATACGATTTAAGAAATAGCAGACCGGAATTCGTGAGACCTATTACGCAATGAACAGATCCAAGATAAAAAAAGTTTAATTGGTACAGAACGTTCTCCAATCACTTAAGGTCTCCACTTTTTTTAATCCCATTTTTCGTCCAACAATTCCAGTCACGACATAAATGCCGGAGCTAAAATTAAGTAAAATGTTAAAAGACATGCGATTTTTGGGAGTTATATATAATATACATTTTTAATAAACATATTTTTACCGACTAAAATAGCACACATTATGAAAGGTACAAAACCGGCACACGATTTATAATATAAGCATTTTGACTTGCAAGATTTTATTCTAATGGACTTTATATGTAATAATTTACATGTAACTTAACTCCTACAAATTTGGTAGAAAATACACTGAATCAAAAATTAAACACGATAGTTCTTAACATCTTACATTAGCTCAATAAATTGAAAAATTATAATTCATAAGGGAAAAAATACACCATATTATTTTTTTATTATATATTTTAAAAAATCTAGTAAATACGACTTTCACATTATTAAAGCCAATATAAGAACTATTAAATTTAGAGTTGAAAGAATTATATTGTTTAGTTAAAAAAATATGTTTTAAATTAAATAATGAAACAATAAAATATTGTTATGAATAATAATCACTTAAGTTCATACTATATTCGTCACTTTAAACCAACTTCTATCACTTTGTATATAAGATAACATTTTTTTTTTCTAAAATCTTTCACTTTCTAACGGATTTTTCCTCTTTGCTCCTCTATTTTGCTATCGAATTCGTACAATTTGTCTATTTAGCCATTTATTTTTTATCAATACAATCAATATATTATGGTTAATTTTTGTTTATTATTTTCAACAATGAATCGACAAAAAAAAAAGAAACATTACCACTCTTTAAAATTTGAGGGCTTACGTTTCAAGATGCGTAGAATCTGAATAACGAATAAAAAAAAAAAATCCGTTTGTATACCGTTCGCGACATTTCTCCGAAACAACTGCACCATTTTTATTATTATTTTTTTTTTTTAATAAGATACAAAAATACTGGGGCCTACAACGATGATCCCAACACCTAGACGTTGATATAAGCGGTTATATTTCATCTATAAATACGCCCATAACTCAATTATTTTTTAAGATAGAGAAAAATATGTATAAGGTTTTTGAATCAGTTAAGTGCGATTAAAAAAAAAAAATTACCACCCTTTAAAATTTGAGAGCTTATGTTTCAAGATGCGTAGAACCGTAATAACAAGTAAAAAAATCCGTTTCTCCTAATCAATAAATAAATAAAAACCAAAATTAAATTTTATACACAATGAAAAAAGAATAAATGAGATTTAACCAAGAACTAGCAGAGATATATCATTTTGAAATTAGCAGTGGTGCTATGCCATTTTCTTTTAAATTATTTACTGCTTTTTATATTACTTTTTACTTACTATTATTAATTATCAAACATTGGATTGAAAGCGTCCGCTCGTACGATAAAATATAAGCACCAGAAAAAAAAATTGAATAGATTGGGATATTATGTGAGAGAGATTTTCTTTCTTGCTTTATTGTATTTTATTTTCTGTTACAAAGGAGAAAGCATGATGTCAATTATATTTTTTAGGACATACTTAATACAGACAATTAATGATTTTCACGGTCTCGATAAACAATGTAAACATGTCTCATAAAAACAAATTATACTCATAAAAAGTAATGAATTAATAAGAACATTACAATCTGCTTCGTGGGCATTTAAGTTTATAATCCATTTAGAAAAGAAATTCGGGACAAGACGAAAATAGAAGAAAGTAACTTTCGACAGTGCAGCCTATGAGAATTCCCGCGCTGGAAGGCAAGATAGCTGACAGTGAAGAGTTTCCCTATTGTACTGTCGACGCAGGGGAAACCATAATTATACCAATAGGCCACACTGTACCTGGGTACACAGTACCCTTTATGTACCTCGGTGAATCGGCTTTTCCACGGATGTAAAATCGTACAGATAGAAAATCGTTATTTTTCCATCTCGACCATCACCATGTGAAATAGGACTTGCTATGGCGTATAAAAAGCCGGAGAAAAAAATATGATACAGACCGAGAGCTAAACCAAAAAAAAAAGGATAAAAAAATGTATTTTCAATCATTTTAATGTATTTCTCATCATGGATGGGTAGTAAATATGAGTATCTTTAAATCCCGTCTATTCAACCACTTCCTTTCTATTCAATACCCAAAGAGCCCTAAATAGATTGAAAATTTCAATTAAAAACCGGTAAAAACACATAGAAAACGATAATTTAAATATAATATTTTATTTTGTGTTGCACTTGAACATTTACTATATTATTTCACCAACATTCCACAAATAATGTAAAGTTCTTTTAATTACAAATTTCTATTTAAAATTTGTATATATGGACATATGTTTTTGTTTTAGTGTTTTGTCAAGTTTTGTTATTAGTTTTAGAATTAGAACATTAGAAGCTACATTTTAATATATTACTATAATTTATTTTTGTTTTTATTACTATTATTTTTTGTTTGTTTTATTGTTGCACACTAAGACGCTTAAGTTCTTTTAGTAAATTTTGTAATATTATTCTAAAGGATCGTCCCAGAATAAATAAAGAAATCATTATTAATAAATAGTTTGTTCTAATTCTATAGCACCTATACCCATTGTTTAAATAGTTTTTAACGCTATTTTCAGTGTCTTGAATAATGATCCATTCCATATCCATAAATATATAAAACTAGTGACTAACCCAGTTCAATTTAAACATGGTGTCACTTATTTTTAAAAGTACAATTCTAATTATAAATTACACTATAGGATTATGAGTTAATCGTAATAAAAGAAAATCTTATGTTCATTTTATAAACGTCTATTCAATATTATATTTAATCATCGGCAGAAATTAAGAATAATAAACGCCGTTTCCTTCAAAAGCAGTAGGCGACAAAAAAAAAAATTTTCTATTGGTCAATAATAAAAATTGCTTCAGTGTATTCGTTTGTTATGTTAAACAGTTTCTATTTTATTAGGTATATTAATTGGTTTATGGATTTATAACAACTTTTTATTTATTTCATTAACATACGAACGACTTGGTCCTGTTTTTCTAAAATCTTGAGTACTATATGGGAGAATATTACCTGTACGGTTGCAAGACTGAATCACCATAACCTCCCTCAAAACATGCAAATAACATACGTTTGTAAGATTATGAGCCAAAAACTTTCTATTAACTTTATCGACTTCTTTTATTGCATATTATTAATTAATCTAGCGCATTCTAACGGTATATTATGTCTATATTACTATTCATATATGCAAGAATATTTATTTGATCACTTAATGCAGAAAATATAATTTTCCCTCCCAAAGGAAAACTTAAAATGTATTCTATACTTCAGGAAAGAATGCCCTAAATGAAAGTGAAAACCACATTTAAAATTCGTCGTTCAAATCACTTGTTTTATATCAATTACACCTCCTAGCTATCAAACTAAGGTTAGAGAAACGAGTCTGCGCCTTGCCTTAACCGAGTGCCCTTTAAGGTCTCCTGTTAGCTTCCTTTCGTGGAACTCCAAGAGATAGTAGTTTCATATTTTTTTAAATTCCAAAATTTACTTTTTGGGTCACCAACCACTTTACCAACCCCTCTTAATTATTTGGTTACAGTTTTAGTATGTACAACTACTACATGGGTTAGAGGCACCAGTTAGAGTATTTATGTTATAGAAAATAACTTATCTTCATGAGATCATTCGTGTTATTATATCTCAGAAGTAGTATGATGTTGCACCAGAAGTTCCGAACTGCAGCTATGCACTAGGTATAATTAAAGACGTATGCAACGCATAATAATTATATCCTCCATCAATATGTTTCGCTTGCCTTTGAAAGCTAAGAATGAAATCCACAACTACTGAAACTAGTAAGAATGAATCCGGAAAGCGGACTTTTTAGCCCTCTTAGTTAACCCTGACAGCTATATGAAAGATGCACATGAGGACTCACACCACGAGTTAACACTGTCCCGGAAGTACTTAAAAAAAAAGGAAAATCTCGAAATTAATTTCCTTTTACTTATGTATGGAATATATAGTAAGGGAAAGTATTGCGATCGTGAAAATTTTCGGATTTTAGTTTTCAACGGAAATACACCTTTTAGGGTCCCCATAGCCTAAATGATCAAGTCCTACAAAAAGGTTTATTATGTATCAAGCGTAGCTCTAACACCATAAGCTGTACGAAACTAAACTTTCATATTTAAGATTAGCGTATTCCGGCGAATTTACTGAAACTGTTTCGTTGGAATCGATTATACCATTCATACACAATTCGTATAATCATTTTGCATCTATTTACGATTTACTCGAAAAGGGATCTAACAATTTTGATTAAATTCTGTATGTTGTTGCAAAATTTGATGGGTTTTGATTTCATGTTGTTCATTGATTTTATCCTATTAAATAGTCTAGCAGAGAATAAATCATCTATTTTAAAATTAAAATAATAAAACATTTCTGCTTTTTAGGACTGAGAAATGAGTGAATAAGGAATATGAAAGACTTTGATTACCATCAACAAAAACAAAACATCAAAACAATTTTTCCGGTTTATTAATTAAAAAAAAAAATTCTTTGACCTAAATTGCATGTTACTGTGGCTAATCGAACTATAGTGGGATTCCAAAATATTTTCTATTCCGGTAGAATCAGGATGTGGGTGTTTAACGCATACCCGATATCTCATAGGCTCGGACCATCATTTTAGTTTCCCTACGATGGACCGCATAACCAAGGATTTCTTACTTCCTTAAAAAAACTAGGGCCATCTGTCAGGTTTAAAATCGCGACCAGGGACATAGGAAGCTGTTAAATTAGCCACTACACAACCGGTGATCCCTTAATCTTCCCCTCTCCCTCCGCAAATATAAATATTATTATAGATGTATAATACATCATTGGAAAGCTGAAGATTTGAGGAAAAATTTTAATCTAACATACTATGAAAAAGGATAATATAGGTAAGCGATTGTTGTGTATATTAATGTCTATTCTTATATCATTTAATACAAAGTAAAAGCTTGCATCGAAACAATTTTTTTTTTTTTTTATTTATTGAGATATATTACAATTTGTTTCTATATAAACATTAATAATAGTGATATAAGATCCCATTCACACAATATATACAGTATACAATGATAAAGTCAAATTAAATAAAATATAATATATATTTTATACAAAATAAGAAAACAAACAACAACCTATAATTGAGATAAATTAAAATAAATGATATATATAGAATTAAATAATAATAAATATAAAAACAAAACAACATCGAAACAATAAAATTGTATTAAGAACATTATTTTCGAAATCAATGTAATTGTAAGTCGAGCGGTACGCACAACAGATCTTTCGTATTGCGCCTAAAGATAAGAACAAACGTTCTTATCATGATCCATTACTGGACAACAACCGAACTGAACTACACTTCAATGGAGAAATAATAATAGCGATGGTATAAATAATGGTATAGTGAGCCAGGAAAAAACTAAGTGACAAGTAACAGGAATAAGCACAAGGACAATTATACGGAAGGTAATTCTTTAAGTATGTGCAATGAGAGTATGGTCGCTGCGAGTCGTCTATCAACTGTAGGACAGTACCCGGTGGATGATTCTGCCAGTCGTGATGCTGGTATTATTATGGCTGTCTACTGAGTCATGAGCAGGAATTATTGCGGGAGCATAAATCATAAAGGACAGTCAAGGTGATTCGTAGTGACAAAAGAAACTGATGGAAAAAAAAATATAATCATTTCTCATTCTATTTGAAACGGTTGAAACATCTTAATAAGAATTTAAACAATGTTTGCAAAACCGTTCAAGGCCTAAAAAGTCCATAAATTTAATTCCCTGAATTTTAAATTAACTTAAAACATTAATTTGATTTCATCCATTGGGGTGACTGAATTTTAGGATCAAAAACCTTTTTTTTTAATTTAATCACCAACTTTATATTACACTTTTGTCTAAACATTGTCTTGTAAATGTAATCTTAGACTTTATTATTTTAAAATAATACGGTGATACACAAATAGAAATATGATTTTATTCTGGTACTTACAATTAGTCACTTAGGATTAACAAGTATGTTACCTAATATAATCATAAGTATGACAATATACTTTTTCAAATAGATAATAATTAAAAAAATGTAGTTAGATACTTTTGATTTACCCTATGATTATATTGTTTCCTTCTATTTTCTTTTTTTTGTAATAAAAAAAATCTATTTATTTTAATTTACCTGTTATTTTCTTTCTCGTTACCAAATTTTTTTTTTAATTAAGTCATAGTAAAATTATTATCTGTACCGGGAGCAAATGACCTAGCTCTTTGGTTCCACAAATATTAAACCAACAAGTAGAATGTTACAAATAAAGACAACATGACAGTCCAAATTAATTATTTAAAATTAATAAAGTAAAAGTGGGAAAAAAATTGAAATATGGCATATATATCTTCCTATGATGAAAAAGTTCTAGTACCATTTTATATATTAAATATACAGGTACAAATGAGACTATGTAGTATGTATTCTTTTTTTTTTTAAATAAGATTGCGTTTTTTTAAGTTTTTGACAGACGACTTAAGTTATATTGCCATAGAATCTTGTTTCAAGTTCAATTATGTTTACTTCTAAAATCATATATAAAATGTTTAGCTTTAACCTTCTTCGGTGGGTGGTAAATCTATGACACACACGGGGTCAATGATGTCAGTAGTCTCAGAAAGGTTAAACGCTGCTCTGATAAATTAATGTGGTAGGAGTTTAAGAATCTCAGAATTAATGGGTTACGTTTAAGGAAAAGCCAAAGCTTATTATAGTAATATATTAGGAATAGCCATACATCCATTTATCCGAAACATTTAATAAGAATCGAATTATTTTTTTTAAACTTCGTTATAAGCCATAAAACTAGAGAAAACAAGAAGTAAATAAACACCTAAACATTATCGGATACAGAGCAGAAAGGAACACGATACTTTCCCTTATACAGAGTACAGAGATAACATTAGCGTAAATGAAATGTTAATTTTCGACTACTTTAAATGTAACTCCGCTTTTTCTGACCTCGATGTGAAAAAGCACAGCAAGTCGAGCGTATAATTCCATTAGGCTTAAGTCAAAAAATAAATGTTAGACTGCAATAGTACCAACCAAAGTTATAAACCTAAGCGCAGCAATTTTCAAAGGTATGTTCTGTTGAATAATACTTTAATATAAGTAAAAAAACTATAAGATTTTTTAAAACTTGAAATGACAATGATATTTACCTGGAGTATTTCGGTTTTAGCTAAACCACTTAAGTGCCGATTTATCCAATTATTATTATATAAGAAAGTAGATAGGTGGTCTAATAAAGTGACTAAGTTATTGAGCGTGAACTTGACTAAACCACTTAAATCAATTGTTGGCTCAGTAACAGTCCGATCCTTACCCTGAAACCCAAGATACTGGATATCATAGTATATATTTTTGCTCCCGATGGGTATATTTCGATCTTTTACTAAATAACTATAATTGTTCATTCAAAACTTTATTGTGTTCGATGTTCTCGCCGAGGGAAGGGTCTATACTCTGCAGTCTGAATCCATTATATTTTCATAAGCCTGGAAAATGGTTTCTCCCCATCTAGTAAAGTTGAGGCGAAAGCCTGCAGTTGCAACCACCACATACAGTGGATTTAGGAATGTCCAACTTTAAATAACTCAAAAGGTAGTGTAAGTTCTGAAAGACCTGCACTGTTGTATGATTTGATTTATTCTTATTTATTGTACGACAAAAGACATTAGAAAAAAAAAATCGAACAGACCTTAAGAACAATTAATGAAAATTGTTTTTTAATCTGGGATATTTCGTTCCCTAAGAATAAAATACAATGAACAGAGGAAGTCCAATTTGTCTGCTACATTCAGTAGTTGTGGTCCAAAAGGTTTTTTATTTATTTCTCATTATATTACTACCATTTTCATGGTCTCTTTGTCCTTTATAATATGCTTATTCTAATGTTAATACACTTGTTAGAAACACAATGTATTTTGTGTTTTTACTTTTCACTGAATGTGAACTGAAAGCGTTCTGTAATTGCATTGAAGTAATTGAGAGGTGATTCAAATCAGATTTTGTGAGCAGTCAAGGGTACCTTGATTACGTTTAGAGCTCTTTACATTATTAACTTTCTCTATTGTGAAAATGATAGTTAAAATGCAGGAAGTTATTATGATTATTATTATGTTATAAAAATAAATTCCTTGCTTAGCCAATCGATGTACGGAATTTTAATTGCTTCGTACAGCACTTCCTGACGGATGGACTAAAAAAGAGTTTTGCTGTCAACGTATTGTCGAACAGAAGTATTTAATCAAAATAGCATTTTATTTAATAATGTGTAGATCATGTAGAAGTATCCATGTATTTTGTAAATTTAAAAAATCAAAAAAAATTATGTATTTTATTTTTTCAAGTTGTTTCTCCTTAATTTGAGTATGGAAAGAAACGATATCATGAAGATAGTGCTTTCAATGAATAAAGTTTCAAGTATAATATAAATAGTTATTAACTTTTTCCTTTAAGGGATCTCAAAGATTTAATTTAAAAACCCTTTCTCGAATTAACTTATTGAAAAAATGCAACCTTCAGTAAAGATGTAAAATCACGCACTAGATGTAGTCGAATCAGAATTAATAGTATACTTAATAAGCTAGGTAGACTTAAATAATGATTTTAGTAGAAACAGTAAAACTTGAAAACAACTTTTATGTTTACTGTCGATAGGGTTCTCTTCTCAGATAAGTGCATTTGTTAGAAATATTTTACCAATTAATTATTTATATTTCATGAAAGTGCATAATAATTTATTTAATTCAAAATAACAGTTGTAAAAATATTCTCCCTATCAACCAATGATAGTAATTTAGAGGAATTCAAGTCTATAATCTACATCTCTAATTTCGAAAATATTAATAAATATAAATATCAATGGAAATAATCCATATACTACTAAAATTAAAACTATGCATTCAGAAGCAAGGAGTATCTCTATAATAAAATATTATAGAGTTAAAATAAAAATATATAATGCCAATATAGCCATAAAAAATATATTATAAGTGTAGTTAAAGAAAAAAATAAATAATAAATATTTAAAGCAAATAACTAAAGAGAGAGAGAAAAAAGGAAAATAATATATAGCAGAAATTTAGTAACTAGAATAGATTGGGAAAAAAATAGAAAATGTATGTGCAATATATCCAAATAGAGATTGATAAGTATGCTATGTTATGTAAGCAACTCGGTGTATTTGGGAAGCATTGCCGTTCTCTCAACCCGTAATAAGAATTTATTATAATTTTTAGCTGTAATAAAAATATAATATAATATTAATATTTGTCCATAAGAAGAACTTATTACCAATATACCGAGAATATATTAATCTCTCTCTCCTTACTTCTTCTCTAAAATAAAATATTACATCAACCAACTTTACTATTACTATTCAATACTACTTTAATTTAATATTAAAGTACAGTCAGTTTTACTCCATATAGGTCATCCATCACTGTTCTAACTGTTATATAGGTTTTTACGAATTTTGTTTAACAATTTTTTTTTTTCTAGTATAATTATTATATTATTACTATTATATGTTTAGTCTGATTAATTCTTTTTATGCTAGTATTATAATTTTACTCTTTGACGGGATCTGGTCTAAAATGCGGTACGTATTTTCCATTCTACCTACATTTCGTACGTTCTTTCCTTTCTACCTACCTACATTCCATTTTAACAAATTGTACCGTTTCCATTCCCTACAATACGGTACGCATCTCTACTCCATATTTCAATATTTCATATTTCATGTGATATTGATATCTTAGTACATTATCTTTAGCCATCTGATAATTATACTAAAGTCATTGTAATTTAATTAATCGATTTCTTTATTATGTTTTAAATATTGACATAATCTAGCTCAATAGTTTATAAAAATAGTTTATAAATAGTTTATAGTTTATTTTATAATAATGTATTTAATCTTATTTTAAATGTAGTTCTTTTGTATCTTTATAGCCCTGATAATGACCCACAATGTGAGTCGAAACGTTGGATGAAAATAACTAGTTGAAAATACCTAATTGATTTATTCACTGCCGCCTCCCGGACTAATTTCATTCATTAATATTAAATAATTATCCTACTAAAAGCTGATATAATAATAATAATAATAATAGGCTTACCGAACCCGAAGGTTCGATGCCGATACCACCAAACTTCGCCTGCATAGACTCGTCCAATGTTCACCGGTCAAGCCCAAGCCCCCGAGATCAGCCTTAATGCAATCCTCCCATCGACGCTTCGGCCTACCTTTCGGACGCCTACCAGTCGGTTCAGCGAATACCAACTTTCTCGGAATCCGTTCCTCACTAAGCCCAACAACTTTACGCGCCCATTTGAGTCTCCGCGATGCTATCAACTCAATTATATTCACAGGGTACAAACTCCGCAATTCCGCGTTATGCAACCTTCTAAACTCCCCAGTGGCCTCATCTCTCTTTGGACCAAATATTTTACGCAATACCTTATTTTCGAAAACCTTAAGCCGCTGTTCATCCTTTAAAGTAAGCGGCCACGTTTCACATCCGTAAAGAACCGTTGGAAGAATAATAGTTTTATAAATTCTAATCTTTAAGTTTTTAGATAGAAGCCGCGAACTAAGTAACTTTGCAACTGAATAATAACACGCATTTCCCACCTTTAACCGGGACTTTATTTCTTCCTGTATTTCATTTTTTCTAGTTATAATTGAACCTAAATACTTGAATTTCTCTACGTGTTCCAAAGTATGACCTGATACATCAATATCACCAAGATCGACACCGTTTCTGCTACTGATCATATACTTCGTCTTATCGGTATTTAATTCCAGTCCTATTTCTTTACCGGTTTTTATTAACACACTTGTATTTATTTGTATGGTTTCCGTGTCTTCACCTAGCAGTACCAGATCATCGGCATACCCCAAAATCGGAATCTTGTCACCCATATTTAAGCCTTTCTCGGTACACATCACCTTTTCTATGACATATTCTAAAGCTATATTAAATAACACAGGTGAAAGGGAGTCGCCCTGTTTCAAACCCGATCGCACCTCAAATCTCTCGGAGTAATTATGACCGATTCTATTATAACTTTATGGAATGTTTCCGACAAACACATCTCTACTAGGTTTACTAACTTTCTAGGTATTCCCTGTTCAATCATGATGTTATATAGCTTCTGACGGTCTATTGAATCATAAGCCTTTTTAAAATCGATATAAAGTTGATGGACTACACCGTTGTATTCCAATTTTTTCTCTAATATTTGACGTAAGGAAAATATTTGGTCAATAGTCGAGCGATTCCGCCTAAAACCACATTGGTAATCTCCGATAATTTCCTCAGCGTATTCCGTTATTCGACTAGTTAGAATTGACGAGAATATTTTATAGCATACTGGGAGAAGAGAGATCCCACGATAGTTGTTACAATCCGACCTCGGTCCTTTTTTGTGAATCGGAATAAGTATTGATTCTTTCCATTCTTCGGGCATTTTTTCAGTTTCCCAGATCTTTTTAACTAAAAAATGTATTTTGGAAACGCCCGCTTCTCCACACGCCTTGATTAATTCACTCGTGATATTATCATTTCCTGCGGCCTTATAACGTTTTAATTTTCCTATCGCCATTTCGACTTCCTCTTTACTCGGTGCGTCTATCCATGGTTCAGCGCTCTGATATTCAGAGAGAGGAGATTGATTATTATTTTCCGTATTTAAGATGCCGTCAAAGTGTTGTTTAAATTTATTTAATATCTCAGAAGGATCCGCAATTATATTGTTATTTGCATCTTTAACCGCATTCAATAGAGGTTCAAATCTTTTACGCGATTTGTACTAAAAGCTGATACAGAACCTAAATATTAGTAGTAGCATGTTGCCTTTAGTACAGTGAAATTTGGTTTTAACCCGAACATCAAAAAAAAAAAAAATTGTTCAATACACTTCCCTTATTAAGTGATAAAAATTCCTATAGTTTTCCGCGTAGGCTTTTATAAGGCGGAGGAGGAGAATCAGAAAAAAATTAAATTTGTTCAGTTTTTTTTTTTTTTTTTTTTTTTTTATGAATATCTGAAAAAGTACCATCTTTATTGAAAACACCATTCTGTACAAAAGTAAAGTACATTAATATACGTCACATAATTCGTACATATTCACATACGTATTTAGATATTGAGCGTTGAATGAAAAAATACGAAAATTTAAAGTTCATTTTGGAGTTCTTACAGGGGTTCTTAGCCTTAAATGGTTCGATATTTACGTTTCTAGGACGTTGATAGTGCATGCTGATAAGTGTAAATAAAAATTAAATCATTTTAAGAGAATGGGAAAACAATATATATTTGCACCTCAGTGAGGCAAAAAAAGAAAATAAAGATCTTTATACTTCGTGATATAACCTATCTAATTAAAAAATACAATTTAACTATTGTATAGGGATTTATTATTTTATTTTATTTTCAAGCTTACCATAATGGTTAAGTTTTTTGGTCTTAATTTAATGAGAATTCAGCTCTATATTAATTGTTATTGAACATATCTATGATAAAAAAAAGGTTAAACAAACAAATTAAGCCTATCAGTTGACCATGAATCATCATGAAGTTCGAAGTAATTTTTACGAAAAGAGGAAAACTCCTGTATATTACCACTTCATAATCTCCACAACCATTCATTTTAACTAAAACACTTATATAGTCATTTTTTAGTTCTTTTAAAGTACTTTAATTTTGTATAGAACAATGTTATCGATAAATATAATACTTTTTGAGATATTCACAAAACTGGAAAAATTCAAGCTGAGCCACTCCATATGATCCACATAATATAAATATATTTAAAAATCAAGTGGTATAATTTTTATGATTCTGTCATGTGAGGTTAATATGCCACGTGGTTTTATTTTCGGAAGCCCAACCCACCCAAGCACAGGGCGAAGGGCTATTTCGTTGAGTGAGATCTATAAGGGTTATTGTAGCCGACTGGACCTGTCCTACGTCTTCTACTATCAACTACTAACTCCCATTGTTCGTGATATCCGCTTCCGGCTCCTGCCTACATCGTCCTGCCATCTCATAGCTTGCCATAAATAACAACAATGCATCATCTGAGACAATCGTTACGATGTCTAGTAACGAGGCGTTGTTACTATCACTAGTTGATTTCCCTTGGGAGATACATGGAATTCAAATATTAGATCAATTGCATCTACATGATGCTAAGAATTCCCGCTTTAGTACAATTAAATAAAGATTTCTATTGTATTTAAATAAGATTAAACAAAAAAGTAATAAATCATTGATAGAATAGAATATTAAAAATTACAGAATAATTCTAGATCCATCTATTTAGCCCAACCCTATCAAAAATTTCACACGAATTATAAACTATTTTTTCTTTCATCATTAAGTTTTACAATCGGTACAGATTATCAAATATTTATATGCAAAAATAGTAACACTATTATTCAAGTTTAAAAAATTGTCCTTGTCCTGTCCAGAAACTGACACAATTGCTGACGGTACATGGAGGAACCAAAAGCTATTTATTTCTATTCAAACTAAAAGATAACAACATTTGTAAGTGCAACGGTCGAAGTGAACAGACATACAACGATCTTTTTTTGATTGCGGTAAAATGGACAGGCATAGACACAAACTGATTTCTACAGTCCTGCTCAACGGAGACCAATCGCCGTCTTCCAAGTGGGACCTTACTTACAAAATTTGAGGAATTCGTAGACCGTATGAAGAATTAGACAATTAGCAACTGGCAATTAGCATGTAGATATTGTATATAAAGAGCTATGTTCTAAAAGATTTACATTGTAAATAATTTATTATCTATTTTCATTTTAATTATTTCTTTATGTTCATTCATTTTTTTTCTTGAAACTACCGTAATTTTTATTCTTCTTGATATCATATATATATAATATATATATATATATATATATATATATATATATATATATATATATATATATATTTTTTTTTTTTTTTATTTAGAAATTTTTCTTTACTTACTCTTTGTTCAAAATATGTCATGTAATGTATTCATGTTATGTAATAAAAATACGAGTTGTATCGCAAGATGGTGCAGGGTTACTGTAATGAGGAATACCAGAACAGAAGTTTAAAAAATATCCATTTTCTAGAATTATAGAAATATTCATATCCACTGTTCATATTATATATTTATATACTATTTTTTCAAAATTTTGGCTGTATCTAGAGCAATACAGAACATATTTGCTATTCATTCCAAAACAGGAATTTACTCCAAAATCACAAGGATTAAAATGGAAATGATTTGTGACAAAATAGATTCGTCCATCAAGAACAAAAATCGAAAAAAATAACTAAAAATAAACCTGTACCTCTACAACCCATGAAGGGTCTTGGGCTCAGTACATATAGAGATTCGTACTGTTTCTAGGCCAACGGCAGTGCAATGAGGTGATTACGCTCAGCGGGGTTTTCATTTTTTTAATTATCTTCCCACCCACTTTATAGGGTACCCAGGAGGGTCACCATACCCTAGGGTCTCGCCCTAGACTGTGTTAATAGAATCAATAATATTCTGCCACAGCCGGAATTCGAACCCAGGACCCAGAGAACAGTAGACTAGTGCTCCATCCACTAGACCACGCCACTATCTTCATAAACGAAAATAATATTTTTTTTTAAAATCATTGCCAATTAGAAAACAACTTTCCTCAAACCACTGTTTTCTTTTACATTTAATACCCCCATACGGCACAGACAATTTTGTGATAAATGTCAGCAGAGCATATTTTTCTCAATAAATTTCTATTCAATAAATGTTTCTGAAAACTATTTAAAATTATAAATACAACACTATTCATGCTAATTAAATTTTTTTTATAGTACAATCAAACAAGTTAATTAAAACACAGCATACAACCGAAAGTACATCCCATGTGGTGCCTAGGAAATAGCCAAGATTAATGTCTTGTCTTTATAAGAAGAACTTAATAAATAAATAAAAATCTTCTATTTATCTTATATAAAACCTTAAGAACCTGGACGTGGTATAAATAGTAGAACCTAGTTCGGTAGATCTCCTTTCCCTAAGTAAAGCTTTCAAGATTTTTAGAATGGCATTGAAAAGGAGTACTTTCTAGACCTTTCACGCACCAAAATATAGATTTAATTTCTAAAAGAAATTCTTAAAAACAAATTAATTTTGTAACATGAAACTTAGCATATGGATGATAGACAATTGAGACGTTGATTTCCAAAAGGTACTATATCCACTTTAGAGAATTTTACAGGAAACGCAAAAATCTGTCATTTATTTATTATTGGCCTAATTTACGTGACTCTTTTTTTATTAAAATCAAAAGTTGATTTATAAAGGTGTTACCAACTCATTTTTCCAAATTATTGCACTTTTCCGATGACTTTTAAACAATATAATATGGATTTAGTACTTTTTGGAACGAAACATGGATATAGTACTTTTTGGAACGAATTAAAAGGGATATAGTACTTTTTGGAAGAATATAACGCAAGGTAAGTTGGTAACAGTCACTATAACCTTCCAGATCCAACATTGCCGATAACTAACGTCTTTATATCGTTAATTACTAAGTTATGTATATTTCCTTATTCTCCCTCTGAGAAACATCTTTCTTTGTTGGTTAATTACATTGATTATCTATTATTCATAAAGAAAGTGAATATTCAAAGGACAATATATCTATTTATGGCACTATAATAAGAAAGTATGTAATTATGAAGTTTGTTTTGAACTTGTATTTACTATTTGTGTGAATTTAGCAAATTTAATTATATTATTAACGACGTGTATACAATATTTAACCATAAATACTGATAAATAATAACTTTTGAGCTTTTATTTTACATAAAAAAATCGACTACTAAGTTAGATCATGCACGGATTTTCTTCACATATTTAGCAAGTTCGTGGAATGCTAATTCCAACTATTTGCTGCATAAAATACCATTATTCTATTAAAATATGAGTTTCTGAAAAATTTTAAACCAAATTTATGTTGCTGCAAGAAGAAATACTATGAAAAAACTTAATTTAATTGACAACCTAAAAGAACCAAAGCGACACAACTAAGTTGTTTCAAATAGCCTAAAAACTGATTATTAGGTTAAAACCAGTGATCAAAATAATAGCGGTGATTCAAGACGTGCTAAATGAACCAATAAAAATGCATAAAATGATGAAAACAATAAATTAATGGTGATATATTACGCGGTTAGGTGCTTCTGCCGTTTAGTAGGAAATATAGTACCTTTTGGAAGGAAATGAAATGAAAGGTTATATCTGTTTACATAGGATATAGTACCTTTTGGAGCGAAACATGGATATAGTACCTTTTGGAATGAAATAAAATGTGAATTTAGTACCTTTTGGAATGAAATGAAATTTTTAAATACTTTTTTAAAGGATTTTTATGTTTCTTGGATAAAATTTGATGACGGATTTAGATAAAACCAAACCATTAGAATACAAATATGTGAAAATATCAACTTTGAAAAAAATGTCCTTTAGTACCTTTTGGAAATCAACGTCTCAATTGTCACCACTAATTAGTGGGGTAAACTAAAATTAACTAACACGAATACTACAATATATTTGTTTATTCATAAATATCTTTCAAATAGCTATGAACCAGCTCAGTATATTGAGAATGTATCCGTTTTAATTAATTATCTTAAGACAGGTCTAATGTATTTTGTTATAATATCGAATCTACAGAAAAAACGCAGCTCCGATACAACATACTAGGAGAAATTTATTAAATAAACTGTATTTAACAACTGTATTCCAGCGTACACAATACAGATTTTCATGTGAAATTAGACTTCCAATCCGAATTTCCTTTAGAATGCCAATGTCCTATATCTAACTTCAGCATGCTCATCAAAGGAATGAACTAGGCAAAGATCAAAGCATAGATTAATGACATAAGATACAGTCGTGTGTTCATAACAGATAAAAATATCGTGTTTTATATTTCTGGCAGCAAGCCACTAAGTCAGTAGTCTGGAAAGATTGATTGATGAAAGGTTGTAGATGATAAGTTTCAGATTTCACGTTCTAGAGTTAGGAATAGTAGCGCCGTTGCACACACGAAAAAATCACCAATTTAGGTGGACAAAAGTTGAGAATTTTTGAGTGCTTGAACTTTTTATTATTAGTTGATAAGACGCTTAATACTTATTTCACCCTCAAATCTTAACATCCTCAACCCTGACGCAGATATTTTGGAAATAGTTGCCAAATTATAGTACCATTTGATTTACTACTTACTAACAACAAGCAATTAAAAGAAATGACACGCCATTGATAGTAAACGACCTAGATATATGTTCCGATTGATTGACTCTGATGTAATGCAACAAAAACTTTATTATTGTAATATACAATTAAAAGTTATATTAGATATTTCGCAATCTGATCGTTTCGTAATTGCGACAGACTCCGTTACATAGGTTCTAGATAATGGATCCAACTTTATTATTTTATTTTAGCTGAGATTTAATAATAACATCATTCTTGAAGATTGTAATTTTTTTAATTCAAAAAGAAGAAAATGTCAATTTCCAAATACATAAACATGTCTTTATAGTAATAAAATATAAATAGAAACAACACCTGGCCAAATGCGTAGCTTTTTTGCAGAAATACGGACAATTGAATTAAATGAATCAAACATTACTTTATAGATTCACCTTAAAATTCGAATGAACGGTATTTTAATATTCTAAACCAGAATATAATGCTATTTTTTAATAAATAAAAATTCTTAATACACAAAACCCCAAGAGAAATGGTGATTAATTTTATATAATCCGATGGAGCCGTTAGACCGATCTAAAATTTAATTAATTTTATTACTTCATTTTTTTTTTATTTTTTAAATCACTAATAATCTTTTGTTTTACTTTTAACACAATAACTAGCATAACAGAACATGAGAGAGTATAAAATTATTGATTGTGTCGTAGAGAAATCCTCGATACAGAAGTTTAAACGATTGAGAAATCATAAATGAATTTTTAAATTAAATAAACAATCCTATTTGCATGTATTTTTCAATTATTTATTGTTTATCCACTTTTACCACTGACAGTCATTGGCTTAATCAAAATAATTATATTTGGCTTTGTGGATGTTATGTCTGGATGTATTTCTAAATTGTTTTGTTTAGACTTTAAGCTCCACACAATCTTTCAATTTCTCAATAATTTGTACTTCTTGAGATTCAATGTATGCCTTAATTTCACATGGGTTTCTTGTAGATAGCAAACAATGCGGTTTCTTTAGCTTTCTGAAATATTTTATGTGACATTCGAATTAATTTTTTTTAATGGCTGTGCTGCTTGTTAAAGATACTTACTTGGCATTAACTGCGATTTTACTTGATTCATTTTTCTTTGACAGCTTTAGTTTTTCCGTATTATGATGCCTCTATTTGCTATAGATTTCTTGATATCTGTTAGGATTTACGTTAACCTATTTATATCTACAGTAAATTAGTGCATACAGTTTATTGTGTCGGAAGAAACTCTTTAATCAGTACTGTTTCGTACATGAATTTTGAAAGTAATTTTTTTTTTTTTAATAAAGTAAATATTGTTAATTTAATTTAAAAATGTCAATATCTTTCTTTTAAAATATTGTTTCTACATAAACGTTTTTATATTACACTGTTTATGTCTAATTATTTAGGCAAAGTTAAAATTAAAGAAAATATTACTGTAGGTTATCCATAAAAAAAAAGTTATTAAATTATAAAAAAAAATGATAAAGCATGAAATAGCCTTATATGCCAACGGTCACGGTTCGCAGGTGGTCCTAGGATTTTTTAATGGAAGTAAAAAATCTGTTTATGCCGTCCTTCGGAGGGACCTAAAAAGGTGGTCCCGAGCCTGTGCGATATCAGGCACTCGTTAAAGATTCCCATCCTAATTAAACCTGGATAGGCAAAATTTAGGACTCCCACTGTAGCATCGTCCGATTAGCCATAGCAGCATAAAGTGACGTTAAATAAATAACAATTACTTTATTCTTATTATTCCTTTAAGAACTGTTTAACTACATTTATTCTACGTTTCGGTGTCTTTTTTCCATTTCAATTTTGTAGTCGGGTTCATTCACAATTTTGTAGCATTATGCTACAAGTCAACTAGATAAAATCTATCTTTTTAAATATATATATATATATATATATATATATATATATATATATATATATAACTTTTTTTTTTATTATATTTTTTTGTTTGTTCGAAACCCAATATATAAACAATCTAAAGAGTAAAAGAATAACGTTGTTCTGAGTTAATGCTGAGTATCTTATCTTAAATAGATTAAACGAGCGCTAGTAATAAACTTAGGCTCCCATAATCAAGAACAGAGAACCCAGAGAGAGCCATCAAACAAAACAGCATAGAGCACTGAGGGCCCACCCACAACGCCAGACCTCCAATGACAGCGGTAGTCATAGAGTGTTATTACAGCTGTAATCTGTAACCTGACGTAACGGCTGGTGTCCATGTCTCATTGAGTAAACACAATATATATCTGGCAAGGCATTACGACACCACTGCTTCCTATAATCCCTTAGATTAAAAGGACAATAAATTATCTATTAAATAGTAGCGTTTCGAAAGTAAACCTAGCCGTGTACATTTCCTGCCCTGATTGAGCAAGACGCACTTATAGAAATACAGGGCTGTGTAAGTGTGAGAGTGGCAACTGGTTTTATAAACTGAAACATTTGTTCTTTTTGACGGCAACTTCAATGTCTGTCCAGAACTAAAATATACTACGGTAAACGACATTTGACACTATTTTATATCTAAAATGTCTGAAAAAAAAATTGAAATAATTTATGCATTGATAGACCAATCGAATCGAGAAAAATATTAACATTTATTTATTGACAATCTCATAGACCATTTTACATTCACCAGTTCTCAACTCATCAAGGTACAATAATGATGGTTCTACGTAACATAATTTTCATTTCAATTTCAGTTCTTGAGATAATGGAAGAAAAAAAAATACATTTTGTTCTCAATTAAAACAAAAAAATATAACCATTCGTAGACCTATTTTGACTTTAGACATTGATCTATGGGGTTCTACTAAACCATCTAATTCCTCCAGGCATCCAATCCTTGCAATCTAAAATCCTACGATAAATCCTCTATGCTCCTTATTTTGTTACTAATAAAATCATCCATAAGGACCTCAATATAACACAAGTTGCAGACTTAGCCCAATTCGATACACCTCCTTTAATTCCAAACTACCAGCACACACAAATTCGCTTGTTAGTACATTGTCATCTCCGGCTCTTCTTAATAATCCTTCGAGGGGCCTAAAAAGACGGTGGCCTCGAGACCTGTTAATAAAATAAACATTATCTAAAAGAATAATTGAAGTGCTACTACTGAGTAGACTATGTCACTGCATTGTATATACAGTTGTAAAAATCAATAAAAATATATTTCAAAATAAAAAATAAATAAATTATTAGACCTACAGATATCTAATACCAGTCAAATTAAAGCTTATTAAATACACTTATCTTCTTAGGAAAAGTGGTTGATTGGTGATCATATTAATTTAGTTACTACTAAATAAATTAAAAAGAGGGCGATTTCTCGTCTAGCCACGTTTTTTAAACTATTCTCCAAAGGCAGAATAATCGAATCCCACCAAGTACTAACCGATTTATCAATAAAATAATTATTATGTAGAATTTAATGAGGATTATTTGTTCCTCTTTGTCATTTCCCATAGACTCAATATTAAGTTAAATGAGGAAATCTGGCCAAATTATACCGGAAATGCACCCGGTCTGGACTGCAAGTCCTAAGGATCCTTGCTGTAATTAACGAGAACTATCATACATTATACAAATATTTAACATATCTGTAATTATACGTGAATATTGAATAAAAGTGCCTTAAGTTCCAAGACAGTACATTACATGAATTTACCCTGACTAGTTTATTGATTTATATTTTTGTATACAATTTTTGATATATAAAGAACCTTAGATAACTCAATGAAGTAAAAGGATATGTAATAATTATAATTATGAACTTATACTATGACTCACCATAAGTTTGATGTGGCGGTATAGGAGTGAGTATGTACATGTTGGGCGGTGGCGGGAGGCAAGCGCAACCAGTGCACGAGCAACAGGAGCACTCTGACATCCCGCTGGAGAGAGGTGCGGGCTCGAAGAGTGCCAAGTCCAACCCGGATAGGTCTTCGTCGTCTTCGGAGAACGGTTCGAACTCCTCGTCATCGTCTTGGTCGAACCAGTCCCAATCGTCGTCGAAGAGGTCCCGCCAGCCTCGACCGCACTCCATAGCGGCAGACCTTCTGCTTAGGGGAAGGAGTATTGATAAGATCGAGAATTCATGCTGTGTATACTGCAGCATATCCCTTGTTATCGGAGATTGAGTTCTTGATCAGATTTGTTTATAAATATGAAAAAAGCTAATTACACTTTCTGTGAGAAAATAAACAAGATCGCAGATAGATATCTAGTGCCCCAGTGTAAAAATGGATTATCTTTTTCAAGACTTCATTTCAATAAAAATAAAAAATCCTTTCTCAAGAGATTTCCTAATTAATATGCCACAAGAGATAAGGACAGAAGGAATTAACGGTCTATGGGAACCGATATGCTTCAACAGATATCGCAGTTATGTCCTTTCTAACGGTAAAGCAGTTCGGTTCTCAGCTATCATTAAGTACAACGGCGAAACTTAGGAAAAGTCAAGAGAGATTTTTTTTAATAGCAACTCAACCCACTTTTGTTTCATTAAAACGAAACCCCACTTTTGACAAATTTCCAATCATTAAAAAGCAAATTTACAACCATAGAAAGTAAATAAATTGCACTGTATGCAATAATGAAGGCGAGGAAATGTTTCTTAACACGCTGATTGCCAACTATAAGTCCTAAGTTGCTTGTCTGTCCAGGCCTCCAACTGCAAGTTAGCGTCTTTACTTACAGGTCGAAACGTGTTGTGGACACATCATCTCGAATTAACTAGTGTCTTCTGGGATCGAAATACTTGAAAATTTCACGGTAGTAAACGTGTTAAAAAACCAGAACATTGCATAATAAAGCGTTCCTTCTCCCAAGTATCAATTAATTACTAACCAGACGATTCGAAAATACCAAACGTCGCTAGTACCGAAAAGCACAAAATTACATTTAAGTAGATAATAAAGAGAATATCTCACAATATCCAAAAAATGTGCTACATCTACATTATTTAGTTTTCTTTAGATTTTACCCAAAGAAATTGATTAAAATACGCAATTCAAGCTCTAAATCGTGAAAGCTTTGTCAGATAACAACTTATTGATGAATTTAGTTTATTCAGAATATTGGAATATTACTTTTTAAAATCATGCTATAGGGTCCACTAAAATTAAATGCGCAAATAATTTATAGGTATGATTATTCAATTCGATGACTGAAAAGGAAACTAGAACACCATAATCTCATGACCAAATAAACATATTTTATACTTTTGAAAGCTTGTGGTGGGCAACTAAGAGAACACACCTATGAAAATGACATCAAACCTCCATCAAAAACACTTTACATAGATTTCGCTCCATAAAAGTAGACTTATATTATTTATTTTATGATAACGAATTTATTTAAATGTTGTCCTTAAATAATGACTTCACCGATCGTTCTTAATTTGTTTTTATCTAAACATCAGCACACATTAACCAAAATAAAATCATATAATAATAATTTTATTTTTGGCCAACGAATTTGTATTTATTAAAAACAAGAATATTGTTTAAAATACATTTTAATGTATCTAAGTTAATTTAATTTTTATGTGGGTCCCATTTACTTTAAAGTGGAACTACTATTTTTTTTTTATGTAAAAAAATCTAAAAGTAGAAATAATTATCAACAGTATTAGTTTATAAGAACTTATCCTTTATTTTAGCAACTTACGTACAATTTGGTACATAATACTTATTTCTAAAATCTTGACTTCTGTATGTATATAATTATTACGATCACCATGAATCACGATAGCCTCCCTAAACCACAAGAATAGAAATAACATTTGGGCATAAGTTTATACGCTTATAACATATTTCTATCAACTTGTACGACTTGTTTTATTGCATATTAACTTTTTTTAAATCTTTATCTTTTCAACGGTGTATTATACGTCTATATTACTACTTATATCTCAAGAATAATTTTTTAATGACTTGATTACAGAGAATTTATTTTTCCCATTTAAAGAAAAGCTAAATTGCAATGGTGAAAACCGTATCAAAATCCGTCTAGTGGTTTAGGAGTTAGCGGAAACCAAAATCCCGTTATCATTATATATATAGAGAGACTTTAATAACCTACGAAATTTATACCTAACCCTTTATCTACCCCAGGAATACCTCAGCGATGGCAGAAACTCAATAAATAAATAAATTAGTATAAGTTTTAGTTGTAAGGTCGAAACATACTAGAAGGTGATCAGGTCATCACCTGAATTATCAAAATGTTATTACTCTCCAGAAGTTACGTTGAAGAAATGCAACTCCATGAAAAGCATGATTGCAGAAAAACGAGAACTTTCCAGCATTGCAGCTTTTAGAAGAGAAAATAAAGGCTAAGAAAAAAAAATAAATAATGCTTTTTAAGAAATGTGGTATTTTTAATGACCTAAGCTCCCAACAAACTTCCTTTTGACAAGCTAAGTCCTTCACAAAGTTGAATCAGATCAGATTGAATCTGTGTTGACTCCTAATCGAATCGAATCTATCGAGTCAACAGACTCTCGACCGACTCAAATCCTCTTAATGGGACAAATGAACCGCAATATTGCAGCCGTCATAAAGGAAAGCTGATTGTTATGAAGCCCAAGATCGCAGCCGGGTTGATACCTCGAGTGGGTCAGTAGCGGACCAAACGGACCCGAGATTTTTTCAAGAAATATCTTGATAGAGCTGGGACGAGAGCAGTGACTACTTTCTACCCTCGCCGAGGTCTCATTCTACTTGCTGCCGGCCGCCGACCGTAGCCGCAGTTACACGCTTCGTCATCTACCGCTCCTCGGGTCGTTATTATTATCTCCAACGGTCCAGGAATTATCTTAGGCTCGCTATCACTTTCTCTCTCTGCTAAACGGAATAGTTAAATTAATAATAGGCGAGAGGAGGTTTCATTAAACCGTTATTTCTTTGGGATGCACTTCGTATACATATAAGGATATTGTAAGTACATATAGCTCAGTAAGTAAGGAAAAGCACTATTAATATTAGAGTCCTTGGTCAGGGTAAGGTAATGACAGATAATTATATATTTTATTATATCAGCTGTCAATCTTTCTGGGATAGTAAAACCTTCATAAGTGGGATGCTTCATTGTAGTTGAGCATGATCTCGGCTAAACCATACTCTTGCTAATCCGTTGGCCTAAAAAACAATTACACCCTTACAAAATATTGAAAAGTATTCGTAGACGTTTCCCCCATATTTTTATTTACTTTTTTAATTAAGTAACTGAAGTATTTAATTGAGGATGCCTGCTAAAATCATCGTACGTAGAAATAATGAGGAGTCAGTTGGTTTGTTTTATTATTTTAATTTTGCCGACGTTTCGGCTCAAACTTGTGAGCCATCATCAGGGCATTATTGAGCCTTGACAAGCATAAACTGCTACTCATAAACTAAAAAAAAAATAGTTTATGCTTGACATGGCTCAGTAATGCCCTGATGATATCTCACAAGTTTAAGGCGAAGCGGTGGTAAAATTAAAATAATCAAAAAAAACATCTGACTCCTAATTATTTCTACTTATGAAATATAAATAAATCGTGACAAATTAAAGGCATAGTAAGAGCAAACATGGCTTTCTTACCTAGCTTAATGTATACATTTTTTCTTCACATTTTATAACAACCTTGTTTTAGCACTCCATAAAAAAAAAAAATGTACGCACATATTGAAAATGACAAATAATTTTGTTTTTTATGGACTCAGGTGCATTTCTTTCCAAAAAGATATTTCTCCAGGACGATATTTCGAGAAGAAACACTTCACCGTGAGAGACCTGTGGTTTGGATCTCGCACAACTATCCCCAAGAAGCCTTTTGGAAGAACTCAGTATTAGCGATAGGGAATATTGGACTCCCTAGGAATTATCCATAACCACCTAAATGAAATGAATTATTTAATTTATGTTTTTTAGTGATTTAACAAAACGTTTAATATACTGTACTAAAGATAACGAGTGATAATTAATAAATTTTTTATAAAAAAATCAATAAATAAAGAGAGGTAGCACATAACTAAAGACAAATTGCAAAATTTTCTCATATTGATAAGCACGCTGTGTGAAACGAGCACCCAAAATACAGTTGGTCAGCACTACTTTTTTTCTTACTGAAATAAAGCATTTGTCTCAAGAATTTAATAATTCATCAGGGGTTTTATAAGTATCTTATAATAAGCAACATTATAAGCAAGCAAGGTATCGGGATATTATTTCATTTCAAATGTCTAAGACATCTTTAATATAATCTTAAAAATTATATTAATATTAAGACCTATACTCTGAATCAACAACAGACCAATATGAGCTAATTGTTCGAAGTATTGAAACATGAGGAATGTCACGGTTTTGTTAACCAACAGCACCTAATTCAAGTAGGTCTGATTTTTAAATTAACCGTTGGTTTGAAATCATTTTCAAATTTAAGTAAGAGGAACGAAAAGTTCCATTTATCTTTTTTCATCTGGTCCAGTGTAATGGATTTCTGAAGACCAAGTTTATGTAGAACCTTTAAGGGGTGAAGAGATATACAATAGCTTTTGAATCACTAAAAATAAAATGGTCAGCTATAGGATGAAAGACCTGTCGAAAATGTAAATCAAGTCAACAAGTAGGTAAATAGTAGAATGACAGGCTGAGGTTATGTGCACTGGCGCCGAGCGACAGATGGTAAACCTCCCACTCACCTGCGCCCACCAAACCGGCCGATCTAGCCACCGCTGTTATAGTATTATTTTTATGTTATATATATATATATATAATATATATATATATATATATATATATATATATATTATTATTAATGGTTATGAGCGAATATATATATTCTAACTTGGAGTGATAATTTCAATTAGCTCAGGCCTTCAAAGTGTGCGTTATGACATATTAAAAACCAGTAAAAACTTCAATCAGTTGAATTAAACCTAGTTTTGTTTAATTATAATAATTATCACTAAAAGACTTATTGATTATTCTCAATAAATATCTTCAATTGCCTACGAAGGATTTGTGAAAGTATATATTAAATGTGAAAAAACTAATGAACACATAATAACTCTTACTGCTCGCAGATACAGATTGTTACATTTACTTGACAAACGTTCAAAATTTCCCATATACTAATATACCATATACTAATAAAATGCCAACGGGCAATACGAGGCCTGAGCCATGGACTGTATATACCATTGCTGCTGTATATACATAGAATGTTTTTTGTATTTATTTTGTAAATAAAGTTGGAGGATAAGAAAAAAAAAAAAAAAAAAAAAAAAAAAAAAAAAAAAAAAAAAAAAAAAAAAAACCATATACTAATAAAAAATAATTTATATAGATAGCCATTATTATACCTATTTGGACATATGGTATTGATCTAATGGGATACACCAAGCCATCGAATTCCTCCAGCACCCAATCCTTGGAATCTAAAATCCTCCGAAAGATCCTAAATGCTTCTTATTTTGTCACCAATAAAACTTTCCATAAAGACTTGAATATCCCATTAGTTGCAGACAGCCAGAATCAGATATACCTCCTTTCATTCCCAACTACCAGCCCACTCAAACCTGCTTGTCCGTATACTTTCATCTCCATTTATTCCTGATAACCCTCTGAGGCGCCTGAAAAGACGCTGGCCTCGTGACCTGCTAAAGAAATAAACATTGAAGTGCTACCTCTGGGTAGCTTCTTCACAAGCGTTTCTTAAGCCAATTGTTATTTTTTTCACATTTACTAGTTATATTTTTTTATACACTTTTAAATATCATTAAATAAATAAATAAAATAATAATTCTTTATTTATTCTGGGACAAGTCTCTTTATAATGACATTATAGTGAATAAAATGTGGACTTTAGAGTAAAATAACTACAATGAAAACAATTAAACGATCAGAATGAACAAACAAAACAAAAATAAAGACAAATTCCAATAATAATGAACACTCAAAAAAAATAATAATAACAAAAAATAAAAATGAAGGTTGGATAAAAAGAAATTTGAAATAACTTTTAAAATGAAAATTTATATAAATATATATAAAATTTGTAGGCGATTTTTTTTATTTAACTAAATCGATACAAAATTTAGGTAGTTTTTAGAATATATATTCTAAGCAAATTACTGTTAAAATAAAAAAAATAATCTATCATTATATTGCATCTTTAATTCATGCGTATCCATCTCTACATATATATCTCAGCCACCACATCCTTCCGGCCCGGACTGGGTGGTGTAACTGGGTGTGAACGTTTAGATAACGGACGGACCGCTAAAAGGTAATCAATTACATCCCAGTGGGTTGACGTCCCGTATATGGGAAGATTGCATTTGGTGTGACCCTGAGATTTGAAAATGATTTGGACATTATAAAGATTGCCAGTACTATCGGAATCAAACCATCGGTTGCTTAAGCCTTGTTACTGTTAATTCGCATCCCAGGCCTTGGAGAACTTTTTCAAGCATATAATTGAATAGGGGGTTCACTTACAGCCTCTTCCCGCGTTTGTGAGGCCCTTCAGCCAAGTGGTGAGCACTCACAAAAATAGGCGTAGGGAGTGATGACCCTACACTACAAAAAATGCATAACTTGCTCTAACCTTTTAAGTTTATGCCAACTATCGCATATATATGGAAAGTAGGAACGAAATAGTACCACACCTATAGTTTTGAAAACAAGTGAATATATTCTGAGTATAAATATATTTCTAAATAAATTAGTTCAAAACCAATAAGATACGTATGCATTAGTGCTTAGCAAGAAAAAGCTTATATGACAAATATAGACAGATAAATCAATTACAAATTTATTGATGCAGCTTGATCCAGACAAGCAACATTCTTTTTTTTTTTTTTTTTTTTTTAACAACAATTTTTGTTGAGTAAAATTACAATCTGTCCCAATTTGGACATCAATAGTAGTGGTGAAAGATATCATACATACTACATTCATACAATATTTACACAGGATAAAATTACAATAAAATATATACACAATAATGAATCAATACAATAAAGTCAAGAATTTACTTATACAAGCAACATTCTGGTGTTAGAAAAAAAAAAAAGAAGAAAAATGTGCCGTACATTAGAAACGTTAGAGCCACCTACAGTTAACATTTAATAACACCAATTTATATATTATATATATATATATATATATATATATATATATTACGTTTAACAAAGTACACGGTACGCAAACGTATTGTTCTGCGACGGTTAAATTAATCCATAAAGGTTGACTAATCTATGATCTGTAACTTTATTAAAGTTTATTAACAAAATTTAATGATTCTATTATCTATTTAATGTTTATTACCACTAATCACACTTAAATAATAATCACAATCAATTTTGCAAATAAAAGAATAATCTTAAACACAAGCCACTTGCCAATTTCATTACATAATACAGTTGAGTCATTTGACAATTAGACAGATAAAGCACGGATAATCCTCAACTCCTAATAAGAACTGTCACGGTTAATAGAGAACGGTTCCAGTCGAATAATGGTGAATCGTACTAATTAACTGGATTAGTTCCACTTAATATGATTTCATCGGGCATAAATTTGAACCTGTGCATATTGAAAAAAATAGTTTTGAAAGGGTAAATGCGAAGAAAAAGAGGAATTTGATGTCAAGTCTAGAGAAAGCTCTAGGCTTATCGTCAAAAGAAGTTAAGATAACGTAACTATTTAAAACCAATTATGGAACAGTGTTCAGCAAAACAAGGTCGTGAGATTGTTTACACCCCATTATTAAGAAACGGAAAATAAATGGAAACATTTTTAATATATTTAACCAAAATTAAACTATATTATACTATTTTCAACAATGAACATTGGTAATTAACCAAAAAAAAAAATCGAATATAAAATAAATCAGTTTGCTATCCGCGGCATTTCTCCGAACTACTGGATTATTTTTTTTTAATTCGCTACAAAAATACTAAGGCATGCAACGATGATTTTAACACTATAGGTTGATATCAGCTGGTTATTTTTAAAATGGTGGCCGATTAAAAGATATTTAATTCAATAACTCAGTTATTTTTCAAGATAAAAAAAATGTATTAATGTTCACTGGCCAAAAAACCGCGAATAATTATAAAAAAGAAAAAAAAAAGAACTTTTATCCATAAATACTCCTATAACTCACTTATTTTTGATGATAGAGAAATATGTGTATAGAATGTGTTTATAATAGATTTTTAAAAAATCTAATAAATAAATTTCCTACAAAATGAAAAAATAATCCTTAAAATTGGTTAAGAACTAGCAAATATATAGCTAGCGTTTTGAAATTAGTAGTGGTGATATGCTGTTTTCTTTTGAATTATTTTTTGTTTTTCATATTACTTAATTGCCTATCTACAGCTTTATGAAGTTATACCTTAACTTTTCTTTGGAAATAATAAACCATTGTGCAATAAATAATTTGCAGCGTTTTTTTTTTTTTTTAATTTTGACCCAATTAAAAATATTTTTATTAATAAAGTAAATTCTTCTAAACAAATATCTACGTCATCTATAAAGCTAAAATTACTTAATTAATATGACTATAATACTGTTAATTTTTAATTGATGAATTTAAAAAAGACAAAGGACAAAAATAGCAGAAAATTAGAGAACTCTGGGTAGTTTTAACGAAATTTACGAAAATTAAATAGTTTAACAAAATATTAAAACTGAAGAGGTAATTAATATTGCTATATAATGTATTGATTAATACTACTAGAACAGTTATTACTTAAACAATGGAATGAACTAAATGATCTGACCTAGAGATAATATGAACTAGAAGAGGTAACTGATCCTGACAGTAGTCCATTAGGCCCAAGTAGACCGGCCACAAAATATTTACTTTACAGAAATAGCATCTGCCCCCAAACCTTATACAGAATCTCAAAACAAACACAAGGTTTATACATCCGAGAAAAGATAAACACCATTTTACCATTAAAGCGTTGATAATGAAAATTTATCAATTTCGTTAAAATATCATATAAAAGTTAAATCAAACAAAAAGTAAAGAAACCATAAGATCGCCGTATTCGTTAGGATCTAAGACAAAACTGTATGCAGTGTAAACACGATTTTTTTTTTCTTTAATCTACTAATTTTAGCAAGTTTAAATACTAAATAATATTTTTTACTGGTTAATAATATTAATAATTAAGCTGTCAAAAGTAGTATTAAAAATCTATATTCTATTCTTATTCTTCTATGACTATTCTTATTTCCGAAATAAAAATCGCTTTCCTACTTAACCAGTTAATCTAATTCATGCATAGTTGTATTTTTATAGTTTTCACATATTTCACACATGGTTGAAATTTTCAAATAAAGAGAATAACAGGTACTTTACAGGAAGGTGTTTTTGAAAATGGAGCATTAACGGCATTCAATAAGCCATTATCAGGAATTAAAAAAGAAACTTTTAATAAAAAAAAACTAGAGCCCTTTTTGAGAAAATGCTATAAAATGTGCTAAATCGATTATTTAAAATGGAATTTTCGCTTAGTACAAAAAGGCGCTGTAATTTATTTCCGTTTAGCACAACTTTCTTATCTGGACCCACGGAACCTTGATACTTGTATGTCCGTTGAAAACTCATAATATTGCATGATTGTCGTACTTTCCCTAGCTATTTATAGGTAATAGAAAGTAATAAATATCTACCAGTGACGTAAAGCCTCTGTTTTCTCAAATTTTGGATGCCCTTGGACAGGTAAATCATTTTATAAATGAGTTACGTGATGCATGGTAAATTAAAGAATAAGTAATAGAGCTACTGATCTCATCTTTGCTTAGCAAGGTAACTAATTGTTGAAACATAACAAACCGATAGATAGTATTTAGCTCATTTGGACCGACGCTAAACCATCAATTTCATTTTGAATGTACCAATGAAAGATGTATAGAGGAGACAGATTCAGCTGCACAACCGTTATAAAAAGAAGTAAAGAAACAAGAACAAGGATCGGAAGATGCGGGCAGTCTGATGGATGTACTTTGTCATAACCATTTGCAAGCGATAGGATTCAGACTCCATGCACGCAATTTCAAAGAGAAAGGCTACGATCTGTAAAGAGTAAGGTAGATCAGAAAAGGGTTGAATTGCCGGCAAGTGTCTAGGATTAAAGTAATTTAGTATAATTTTAAGCGCAATGAATTAATGCTTTGTTTTCGCATTGACTGATATGTATTGGGCTGATGCGAAATTAATGCAGGTTTCCTCTATTGCAATATCTTAATTCCAATTGTGTAAACAAAGCTAATCCTAACATTGATCATTATTATACCAAAACAAACCTTATCTAATACCCTCTCTTTCACCATGAATTTGTTTAGTAAAATCGTTTTGTTCAGTGTGTTCAAAGGTCTTGAATCGAAAATGTCAAAGTGCGATTTTCGTCAAATTTATTTTTACGAATTTAAATTAGGGCGCAGCGCTGCGCAAACGGCTCGTAATATTAATGAAGTGTGGGGTCAGGGGGCTATTAATGAGTGCACGGTGCAGCGTTGGTTCCAGAAGTTTCGCAGAGGAGATTTCGACCTCGAAGACAAGGAAGGTCGGGGCCGTCATCTTGCTCTGGACAACGACCAGCTGAGGTCAAAAGTGGAAGAAGACCCAACCAAAACCACACGAGAAATGGCGGCGGAACTCGGAACTCAAAAATTGCAACGTCTTTGCCCAGCATTGATGAATCGGAAGAGGCCGATCCTGCTCCACGATAACGCCAGACCACACGTTGCACAACCAACGCTTCGACGACTGCACGAGTTGGGCTACGAAGTTCTCCAACATCCGCCTTATTCACCTGACCTCTCTCCTACAGACTTCCACTTTTTCAGGCATCTGGACAACTTTTTGAGGGAGAAAAATTTTCAAAACCAGGACGACATTGAAAATTCTTTTCGTGATTTCATTGAGTCCAGGGATTCGGATTTTTTTTCTGGTGGAATAAGAAAGCTTGTTGAACGTTGGCAAAAGTGCATTGATTCAGATGGAAATTATTTTGATTAAATATATATGGTTAAAGTAAAGATATGGCGTATTTACAATACCTACTAAAAACCTGCATTAATTTTGCATCAACCCAATACATGTTTTAAGAGAATTTATTCAAGGCCAATAAAAAAACATTTCTCTAATGACTTGTGAGTCACAAGCAGTGACATTTAAGAAGGAGTATTTTTATTCAGATACTATAATTTTTAAACTTGTAAAATTATTAAATAATAAAATTAAAATGCTTAAATACCTTTAATTTTTGTATATGTTATTAACGTTCGACTGTTGAGGGTTGGCTGTGAAAAACTACACTTCTAAGCAAACGGAACAATAAACGGAAGCGTTCTCATATACGTGGGCTGGAGAACTGATTATGCCCCCGCACGATATTTTTACAGTCGGACTGTCACCTTTCTACTAACCTCAACTTTTCCAAGCATCCAGTGTTGAGTACGGGAAAATATAAACTTTTTCTAGGACAAACTTTCCATATTCTACCGCTTCTTCGTTTACATATATCGGTTATACATACATAATCAACTAGATCAAGTCAAGCACAACCACCTTGTTGTTTTGCACCTCTATATTAAAACAATAATATATTAGCTGTCTTGCGCCTCAAATATTCAAACAACGAGAAGCGCTTTGTAATGATTAATAATGATATAACTATCTTACTCTGCTCTCAACTACAATTAAAACACTTAATAACATCTTTCGATTTCGACCGTCAGCTGCTGGGTCTCATCATCAAGAAATTGCAGGCGTGAGGAGGTAGTTATCGCCCGCCTGAGGATAGGACACTGCCGTTTCACTCATGAGCACCTCGTGGCACGTAGGGATCCACCTCGATGTCAACTGTGTAAAGTGGCTCTCACAGTAAGTCATATTTTTGAAGAGTGTCCTCGTTATAGTAGGGAATTTGTAAAATGTTGCGTACCACGTAAAGTCTCGGAGGCATTGAGCGATAGTAATAGGGCCGTCGATGGTGTCTTTCAATTGGTGAAGAACATTCGATTATATCACCTCATTTAACACATTCAGGCTATTTTACGCAATTTTTGATATTTTACTCACAATTTTTAATTATTTATCTTATTTTTTATTTATTTATTTTTTATTATTTATTTTATTTTATTATTTTTTTTTTTTCCTCTTTATCATAGGTAAGTTAATCGTCTTCTGAAGATGTTTTGGGCAATAATAACCACTCGCAGTTTTTGCCCTTAAAACCAAAACTACAACATCTTTCGCGAGTATTGACATAGAAAACCCAGTGAATATTTTTCAGAATGTTTAAATTTATTTTATTCAGTCCATTATAATGCCTAATGCCTGGTTTTTAATTGTTTAAACGCAGATTAATCAGTTAATTGTTTGTGTATAAGAAACACCATATTTCTTTGGTGCCTCCCAATATTGAAGCCCCTCAGAATAAAATTAAAAAATCTGGTGCAGGCTACACATGGCTTTCACTTACCTCCGTTTTTAAAATCGATTAAAGAATTCACAAATACAGTTAGAGATAAATGAGTGAAACCATTAAAGAATTAATTAAATTGAATTAACATAGAAACACGTGTTTTATTAAGAACTCTATTATATTATTATCTAAAAAAATCAGTTAGGTTTATCGAATTTGTATCACTCTTTTTTAAATTTTACAAACTTGTGTATAAGATAATATTTTTTCTAAAAAAATTCTCTTTCCAACGGTATATTATACGTCTATATTACTGTTCAAAAACAAAAATTTGCATTAAAAAAATATTTTTTCAATTTTCTACTTTGTTTGTTTTTTAAAATTCACTCTCTATTAATGGTAACAAGATAATATAGTAATTTTTATAGAATCTACAGAATTAAAGGCACTTTAGATGAAATAAATTTAAAATATCGGCATTTAAGCCCTGTCAATCGGAATGAAACCTACATCATATTAAAGCCTACTAAATTTTCATCGATATAGGGAGTTTAATCAAAATCGTTAGAGCCGTTTTTGAGAAAATCGTAAAAAGGTGCAAAATGCATGGTGTAAAGTAGATCTTCCGGTCAGCTGATTTTGATGAAAAAAATTCTGTAACATCTCGGGCGTATAGTTGTCCTAAATATAAAATTTCAGTTTCATAGAAATTTTCGTTTTCGCCCGGGAGTTACCACATACACACGGACGGACGGACACACACAGACCTTTTTGTGGGACTTGGTCATTTGGACTCAGGGGACCCTGAAATGTGTATTTCCGTTGAAAACTGAAATTTTCACAATCACAATATTTTACCTTACTATTTTATATATTCCATATATAGGTGAGTGAAAGAAAAAAAAAAAAAGGAACCTACCATGACAAAAAATGTTTTACCTATCTATTTTAACAAGTTCGAGATCCATTCTGTAAGACAGTCACTATGTAAATTTAAACTACTCCCAAACGGTATGGTTTAGTTGTATATTTGATATCTTATATAGTTTGTATAATACAGTCTGACATTTAATCATCTACTTGCACAGCCAAGATTTTTTTTTCTCTAACTCTTTATTATTAATTTTTTCCAATACCTCTCCTTAAGGATGTATGGAATTTCCCCCTTTTCTGCATATTTGCAATTTAAGGAGTTATCTCTCTACATGCTAATTTTTAAAGATTTACATTTTTATGTAATAGATCCGGCGATGGGGCTCACTTTAGTTTGATTTTTTTTTTTTTTTTTTTTTGCCGGCTAATCCAATACACAGCAGCCAATATTAGGCATATTGTGCGCCGTCCAATCTACTGTTAATACAGGGCTAGCGCCTTGGTGAATCTGACTAACCTGTGGGATTAATCAGTTCACGCAACTTGGGATCAGGGATACGGTCGACACCAAAACCGTATCCTGGCAATCTCTGGGCAACTGCATATCAAATGAAATGCAGTTTCATCATCCTTCTTGCAGAATCTGCAAGTCGGTGAGGCCACCAAACCCATATTGTGGAGATGCTTATTAAGTTGACAGTGTCCAGTGTATAGTCCTGTTACCCTCCTTAGGGTTGTCCTGTCCATAGAGAGTAGAGTATGACTTCTCTGTTTGCAGGGTCCATCCAGAAACATCTTGGAGTGATGCTGCTTATCGGTATCCCTCCAGTATTGCCTGGATCTATTATCAGCAGCCGCCTTAATCAGACCTTTGGCTTTGCTGAGACTAATTCCGCACACAGGTTCAGGTGTGGGGGGTAGCTGAGCAGAACCCCTCCTCGCGAGGCTATTTGCTCTCTCATTTCTTAAGATGCCTGAGTGACCAGGCACCCAATGTACCCGGACTTTATTTAGCAGGGAAAGCATATTAAGATTATTTTTGCATTCCTCTACTAATTTAGTTTGATTTTAGAATAAATATTATCTTAAACACAAAATTGTAAATGTTATTAGAGAGTAATGCTGATAAAACTGACTGATTGTTATAGATAAAAATACAATTGATTATTTGATATAACACATGTTTCTATCGAAACTTTACGTGATCAATTCTTTGATCTTTTTGATCAGTTCTAAGTGTATTTAAAAATTCTTAAACTAATTTAGACTACTGAGGTAAGTGAAAGTCGTGTGTTGCGCGCACAATATTTTAGTTATATTAAATTAAGTAACTAAATTGTTATACAATGGAAAACCCTTCGGGAGTCAATGACCTTAAACTCTAATCAATCTAAAATAATATTCCAACTAAACATAACGTGGTTAAGAAGTACTGACAGACATTGTAAATGCAGTAAAAGTTATCAAACCAGTAGACTCTGCGAGGGCACTGATCCCAGACGCAGACATATCCTATTAACCAAGACTTCACGCGTGTTACCGGCGTCTTTAGTTGCTATACTTCTTCAGAGGACAACGGAACTGCACAAGATTTTCGAACTTTGAAATAGACTCGTGAGGCAAGAGTGATCACATCCTTCATAAGGGTACGGCCAATCTTACAAAGTCCTGCAGGAGTTTAATAAGACTTGCAAAGTGGGCGATTCGTCAGGCTAGCGGGGGATGAATAGGGTGGTGCCGCCATTGTGTTCCCGAAATGGCACCGAAATCATTATTTCAGCGGAGCCGGAAGGGTAAAGGATCTACTAACAACCGTGACACCTTACGTGTCCGAGGATCTTTGCTAATCAGTAACAGTTCTTACTGATCCGTCTCAGTCAAAGTAAAACAAAAGGATTACAAAAATAAAGTTAAGCCCATAAAGTATATCTTCGTGTTTTACTTTCACCTACCCATAAATGAAATAAATAGTGAGGGGAAGTATTGCGATCGTAAAAATGTTGGAATGCCAGTTTTAAACGGAAATAAACATTTTAGAGCCCCCTAAGTATTTTGACTTGCAAAAAAAAAAAACTTGCAAATTATTACACAATGGTTTATTATTTTCAAACTTAATATTCAATATTAGGATATAACTGTTTATATAGCCTTTGATAGGAAGTTAAGTATTATGAAAATCAATTATTAATTCAAAAGAAAATATCATATAACCACTGCTAATGTCAAAACACTATATCTCTAAACCATTTTCAATGTTACTTCCACTTACTATATATAGTAAGGGAAAGTATTGCGATCGTGAAAATTTTCGAATTCCAGTTTTCAACGGAAATACACGTTTTAGGGTCCCCTGAGTCCAAATAACCAAGTCCCACAAAAAGGTCTGTGTGCTTGTGTGTGTGTCTGTGTGTGTGTGTGTATGTGTGGTAACTCCCGGGCGAAAACGGTAAGTCCTATGAAACTGAAATTTCATATTTAAGACAACTATACGCTCGAGACGTGACAAAACTTTTTTCATCAAAATGAGCCTACCAGAAGAGGCACTTTATACCATGCATTTTGCACCTTTTTTCCATTTTCTCAAAACGGTTCCGACGATTTTGAATAAACTCGCTATATCGATGTAAAATTTAATGGGCTTTAATATCATGTAGGTTTTATTTAGATAAAAATGGTCTGACAGGGCTTAAATGCCGATATTTTAAAGTACCTTTAATTTTGTAGATTCAATAATAATAACTAGATTATCTTGTTAACGCTGATGAAAAACTGGTAAATATATAAACTGAATAAATTCGATACCCAACTAAAGGAGAAAACAGAAAAAATTTTTTTAATGCAATTTTTCGTTTTTGAACATAAGAGCAGTAATATACATGTATGATATACCGTTGGAAAGCTAAAGATTTTAGGAAAAATATCATCTGATACACAAGCTTTTAAAAGTTAATAGAGAGTAATGAAATGAACATAAAACTAACTGATTATTTTAGATAATAATATAATAGATTTTTTAATGAAGCACATGTTTCTATAGAAATTCAATTTGATTAATTCCTTAATAGTTTCACGTATTTTTATCTCTAACTGTATTTGAAAATTCTTTCATTGATTTTAAAAATCGAGGTAAGTGAAAGTCGTGTGTTGCCCGCACCAGATTTTTTTATTTATTTTGAAGTGAATTTAATTTTTTATGAAAAAGCACTAAGGAATTTCTAATAGACTCCGAAGTTCAAGAATCTTTTTAAAAGTGAATAAATTGATATAAAATTAAATTTATGGCCTACCTCGAGAATGAACCATAAATATCGTGAACTTTTTTAAGCTTCATTTGTAAAAAACAGTACCCTGGGCACTCCCCAGACCACATTAAATGAATTTACGAGGAATTCCCTGAGGAATGGCAACTTTAAATATCGAATGCATTGAGAGGGAAGGGGAAATTCCTGGCTTGTTAATTTGACAGGAAGAATATTCAGAAAATAAAAAATAGGAGTTATCCCTAAAGGAAAATGTGGCTTTCGTTTATTTGAAAATTTAAGTGTCAAATAACATATACAATTTTAAATGTTCAATTGAACTGAAAACAGTAACTCAATGAAGGCTAAAATTTGCACTATTATATGAATCTTATCTCTTAATTCTCAAAAATATCAATATTTTTTATGAAAATATGAATAAAAGGCTTTTAAGATAACTTTTTATAATTGCTGTTTGACGCAATAGATGCCTAATGTATTTAATATTAGACCTTAAAGATAGTTTTTCTCTCTAAAAGTTGGATAAAAAGTATGCTAAATAATGAATATGAAACTCAGTTCTATTGCAGAACAGAACAGAACAATCAGCCAGATTAATTGTTAACAACAATGCTACTCTTACTGACGCAGTTTGCAGAATCTTTTCGAGACAGATTATAGCACCGAGGTATCTATCCAAAAAAAATACAAAGTATGGCAATATTAAGGTGATGGACAATTTAAATACCTGGGTGAAAAATTAGCAGGAACATTTAGCCTTTTGCACAAAGATATATAAAAAAAAGAACTTTTCACTAAATAAAAAATTAAAACATTACAGTACTGTAGTAAGACCAGCATATGTATGGCATAGAGACAACGAGTGAAATGGAGAACTTACTCAAGATAAAGAGAGGATTTTACAAGAATTTATGGTCCTGAAAAACAAAGTAAGGATATAGAATGAGATCGAACGAAGAGAGCTATAGTGAAATTGAGGACCTCGAGGTAACAGCTTGAAAGCAGAGGTTGAGTTTCTATAAGCATATGGTCCGAATGAACCAGAGAAGTCTCTAATTTTTAGTAAAATGTGGAAGTATAAAAGTCAGAGTGGATATGTAGGGCGGATGAGAAATGAGAAAACGTAATGTCATAAGGAGGGCTACTTAGATCAGGAGCAAAACAAATAAACATTTCTAAACTGGCGATTCCTGTAGGGAAGAGGAATCCTATTGGAAGAAGATGTACTGAGGAGAGAAAGGCGAGGAACATGGAAACTAATGAAGGGGTTTTTGAAAGATAAGGGAGAAACAACATTTTTTAAGTGGTCCTTGAAGGCCTCTTATTCGAGAGAAAATGTCAATAAATAAAAAAAATATCAATTTTATAATAAAAGGATTTTACAAATAAAAAACAATCTAGTACAAAACCGTACATTTAATCTCATTAACTAAACATATCGTGAAAAAAAAATCACAATTATAGTATACAAAATAACAATAACAATACTGTTTGGAAGGCAATAGTATAAAAAACACTTAACTTTTTATGCCGAAAACAGATTTGTTATGGTCGTCCCACAATATAACAAAATGAATAATTCTGCCACAGCCAGGATTCGAACCCAGGGCCCTGAAACGCTAGACGACTAATGCTCTATCCCGTCACTTCCCATTAGGCAAGCATGGAATATATTTTTCTCTTGATAGATTACAAGAGTTCATAATTGAAAAAAAAATACTATTCAGGTAAGGAACATTCTCTAAATGCTTAATATTCATATAAATAACGATTCACTAAATTAATAATACTTCCGAACCCGCCCAAGAGAAACCGCAGCTGTAGCCGTTTCAATCTGATTGCCCCGCAAGATCCAATTCATCGTGACATCTACAGAAGGCGACACAGATAATAAAGCCTTCTTAGGGCGAAGGGTATCCATAATGCAAAAGAAACGTTAACGTAACAACATACATATATAACGTTACGAAATACGGTACACGCTCTAGTTCCTTGTTCACTGTAAACACTCGGAATGCAAGAAAAGAAACGGCACGATTACATTCTATTACACACGGCTCGGGCAAGGGATCTTGAAACATCACTAAAGCCTGTTTTTGTTGTTGTTTTTTTTTTTCATAATATTACTACCAGGCAATTGAAGAAATAGTAATTTTCATAACAGTTTAATATTTCTTTAGCACTGAAATTAGTAAAATAGCTCCAGTCACACGCAGACAGTTATTCAGTAGTAACCGCTATAGAATAGCGGCAATCTCGTTTACGTATTTTAGAATGGTTCCGTTTAGATTAAAGAATAAAATAATATACATAGCAGTAATTTCAACTGTATACAAACATGAACCAGCTCCATACCTCTGATTATATCAAGTTTATTTGAAAGGGTTATAAGCTTTCTAGGTATATTTATTTTGACTCAGTATTGTAGAAAGTCAACAGGTAGAGCATCATAATCAGGGCATCAAAGAGCCGTGGTCAAGCATTTCTGACAAATTTAATGTCAACAAAAAACTCTATTCTAAGCTCAAAAACAAACGATTCCTTCATTAAAAAATAAAGAAACTACTTAATTTTATTTTTGTATCATAGATAATCAGAATTAAGTTGTGTGAAAAATATTTTAACTTTGCTGAAGCTCCGCGTCAAACAAGTGAGGCTTCATCAGGGCAATCAGTTTAGTCCACGTCAAATATAAACTGATACCTTAGATGATGGCTTACATAGTTTGAGCCGAAACGTCGGCAAAATTAAAATATTTTTTTCACACTTGTCCAAAATATTTCGTAATGCTGTCGCGAAAATATTCGAATCCCAGTTCTCGATTAAAAAACATGTTTTAGGGTCCCCTGAGTCTAAATGATTATGTCCCGCAAAAAGGTCTGTATAATCTGCGGTGATGGCCTGAAAACGAAACGCCAAACGCAATTTTTATTTTAAAAAATTAAATGCCTAAGGATATTATAGCAACTTTTTCACCAAATCAACGAATCACAAGAGGCTCTTAATCCCATGTTACTTAAAAACGTCTAATAACTTTGACATTAAAATGTAGATGTAAAATTAAGTAGGCTTTAATTTCATGTAGGTTTTACTTTGATTTAAATACTAAGACAAGAATTATATACTTTTTTGTTTTGTAATATATTTTAGCTCACAAGGTTAATTCGAAACGTAGCCAAATACAATAAATATTTTTTGACTAATTCTGATCTATTCCTATGTTTAATACAGCATGTATTTTATAATCCATGGTTCGATAACTTGGAATATTTCTGACCAGATACAATAAATAGGTTTACATTTATATAAATAATGTGTAAACACTTGTGGATAGAGCTAATCTACTGTGAACTAGTCTACTGTTCTCCGCGTCCTGGGTTTGAATCCCGGCTATAGCAGAATACTACTTATTCTGTTACTTCGGTCGGGGGGCGAAAATAGGGTATGGAGACCCTCCTGTGCAGACCCAGCCTCTATAAAGTGGGTACCCAAAAAAAAGTTGAGGGAAAAACCTGGCGGTAGAGCGTGATTAAGGCCTAATCACATCATTGCACTGTCGTTAGCATAGAAACAGTACGAATCTATACATGTACTGAGCCCAAAACCCTTCATGGATTGAAATAGTACAGGTTTTAGGTTTAAAAAAAAAAAAAAAAGGAAATTCCTATTTTCTTATTATAATGTTTACACAATATAGATACAAGTTATTATTATTTTGTGATTATATCAATTGGAACAATCTAAATTACTCTTCTATAATAGTAATTGATATAAAAAAAAAAAAGTTATTATTATTTTTAACCTGATGATAGTCTATGATTTAGGGAAAAACAAGCTTAGTATTAGTATAACACTAACCTCACTAACTTACCCAACAAAATGTATTTAACTTCCTTTCTCCTGATATCAAATGGAATTGTATAATAGCCGATGTATTCCACCGATGCATTGAAGGTTTCTCGGAACGATTGTGAGAAAACACAAGAAATTTGAATAAAAACAAGCCCGATCGCCATTTAAAGCGTGACACATTGCCTAAGCTCTGTATAAATATTTAACGGTTCTTTATTGGCCTACTTTGCACAAAATACCTTTACCATTTGGAATTCTCTACCTGTTCAGGAAAACCATTAATTTTTCCCATGGAGACCTGGTAATGAATTAGTTAAGAATTTATGGATTATGCAACTGTAAATGAGGTAAAAGCAATAAACGACCTTCATAAAACAAAGCCATGACTTTCTACCTATTAATAATAAAAAACGTACTTGTATTTAAAAACAAACAATGGTTATTACTTAAAACAATCATTTAATGAGAACCAAAATCATTTAATAAGATCATAATTATTATATATGTTTTTCTAATAAGACCTTTATCTTTATTCATTTTATTATATTGTTTTATTTTGGAATTTTATCAAAACGTTAAAATTATAGATTTTTTTTTTAATAGTAATTTATTGTACTATTTTTATTTTCAATTATCCGTACAACAACTATGCGCTAATTCAATAATGCTTATTATTAGAAAATAATTTTAAAGACAATGCAATTTTTTATTTATTTTTTTTTATTTTTTTTTTTTTATTTATTTTTTTTTTTGTAGCATCCCAACTTCCTTTGGGAGAGAACGATAAGAGTTTTAAAATTCTTACCAACTTTGATTAAACCAAATAGGTTATGGTTCCTCACGCCACGGTTTTAAAGCATTGTAAAAAACATTTAAACAAAATATTATTAATATTCTTTAAAACGTTTTATGGTAGATTTAAATCAGATATAAGCTGAGCAGAAAAAATAAAGTAAAAATCTGAGATGAAAAAGACATAGAATTGTTTATAATTCTTCCAAAAACATTTTTATCAAATTGAAAAACAGTGATCAACGTTTCGACGTATTTCATCCCAACTCCAGGCTCCTATAAACATTTCATCAACTCACTACAAATTCATTAAAACAATTTAATTCTAATGTAAATAATTAAAAATTTTTTGTTAATTTAAAAAGTTATTAAAAATAGGTAAACTAGACTTTTCTTTTAGTAGGTAGCCTTTTATATCACAGTTTATAACTATAATTACTTTCCGAAAGTAAAAATTAAACAATAACAAATATTTAAAAAAATATTTGAAAGATATACAATGGTGAATGAATAATGTTGCTGAGTATCGCTGAAGGCCAGAAATTATCACAAGAGTAAGCGCTATAGATAGAATACAACATCCTGATAGAAACAGTCCAATACTTTTATCGTACAACTAAATTTGGTCTTAAGAAGTTACGATTGATAACTAAGGGCCATCGAGTATGTCTGAATAAAATCAATATCTGCTTTCGTAGCTTACAAACGGTCATGGGTTTATTACTTTGTAAGGATGTGCTGTAAAATTTGTGGATAGGGTGGGTACAAGTTTTTAACTGCCAGGTTTCAATGAATGGAACAGGTACTCGCTTTGCACTACATGTATATAAAAGTTTCTTATAGCAACATATATAATGAAGATGAGATGATCATAGCCCGTGAAATATTGAAGGGTTCAGCAATGTCTTTTAGCCAAAAAATGTAAAACCTCTAAACCAAGTTACCTTTCTTCAATATTAACATGGATAACAATGAAAATACATGTTCCGAGACGACCGTCTGCCCGGAGTAGCGGTAACCAGCAGAAGACACAAGGCAGTACTGGAGCGCTCACGTAGGCATAGCTGTATGAGGGACATGAAGGCACATCACAAAAAGGTCGGAGAGAGGACGTCCTAGATAAGAACTATATGGCAGTATGTGTCAGGTCTGAGGATTGTCACCGTACGCAGGGGGTAGGAAACGGTAGCTGCTAACGTAACGAATCACAAGTAATATAAGCATTAAATATTTGAAACAATAATCGTTCCCTTAGAAAACAGAACTATAAAAAAATTAAATATACAAAAGTTTAACTTAATCTACAAAACGATGATTACTTGAAACTTCAGAAATAATCGTAATACCGAAGTGTTGCAGTAGTGCTTTCAAAAATTAAGAAGTGGTAATTGGACAGCGCTGGTCTGACGAATAACATGCGGTAACCCAGTCAGTAACAGTTACTAATAAATTAATGGTTAAAATAAATAACTTAAGAACATAAAAGGTTAGAATTTATAAAACTATTATTATCCCGACTGTTCTGTACGGATGTGAAATGTGGTCGCTAATTTTGAAGGATGAGCAACTCCTTAAGGTTTACGATAATAAGGTGATATGTAAAGTATTTGGTCCAAAGAGAGATAAAGTTACTGAAGATTTTAGAAGGTTACACAACACGGAATTACAGAGCTTGTACCCTGTCAGTATAATTCAGTGATAGCATGGCGAGACATATTGGTTTTAAGGCACTTTTTCAGGACACAAGTCTGCACTGTTCTTTCTATTGAGGATATATCAGCCATTTTAACATTATTTTTTTCCTTAGTAAATTCACTTACAATAGTATGATTGGCATATTTTTGGCTCATTTTCATGTCATAAAAATACAGAGGTTTTGTAAAAAATTTAAGAGAAATATGTAACTAATAAAGATACGAGTATATATTTTTATAATAAAAATGTTCACAATCGTTAGTAGATAAGTTTTAGAAAAATATGTCATCATAATAAATATTTGTGAAAATGAAGCTTGAATCGAAATATGGTTAAATTCAATTACAACTGTAAAATAATTACAGCTACTTTTTTCAGAAATTTTTAGGTACTAAGATTATTTTGTTACTCAGTTTCAATTCTCGACATTGTATTGTGTTTCGAAGGAAAATTTTTTTTTGGTTTAAGGTGCCGGCGACAAATCTTCAAAAATAAAACTAAAGTAGACAATTATGATTGAATTAAAATAATCTATTTTATTTTTTGTTTATTATTTTCAATAATGAACCTTTGTAATCGAACAAAAAAAGAAAATTAACCTCCTCCATTCTGAAATTCGTCACAAAAATACTAGGGCATGCATGCAACGATGATCCTAACACCTAGACGATGATATCAGATGGTTATTTTTAAAACGACTGTCGATTAAAAGTGATTTAATTCAATAACTCAGTTATTTTTGAAGATAGAGGAAAACTTTAGTAGTGTTTTTCAACCCAAAAAAATGCGAATATTATTAATTAAAAAAAAAAAAAAATTTTACCCATAAGAACCCCCATAACTCAATTACTTTTTAAGATTAACATGTACAGCTATATAAACAGTTATACCCCAATATATAGTTCTTTTGGAAATAATAAACCATTGTGTAATAATTTGCAGCGTTTTTGGTCCCAAACACCTTGAATTAAAATAATAATAAAATATATGTAACGGAATGTTTTGTCTAGTGAAACTAAAAATTAAATCATGAAAACATATGTAAATTAATAAATAACTAAAAATAATAACTGACAATTTTTCTGCATGAATATTGACTACCTACCTTAAACCCGCTTAGGAAATTAGCCTATTTTACGAATTACTAACGAGGCGAGAGAAAGCAACTACCAAACTAATAATTTCTTGCCGTTAGTACATACTTGGCAGTTTTTACACTAATTTAGTGAGGGGTGAACATTAAGGCGGCCGATTATAAGCCACTTTATTCCTGTTTTGAGGGGAAAGTTTGGAAAGTCAAATCCTCCATGACTTGTTTTGGATTTCTGTTTTAGGTCTTACATTCATTAACCTAAAGAGGGTCAGAGACTTTCATTAAACGAAAGCCGAGTTACATGCTAATAAAGGAGACATACATTAAGAATATCTTTGCTAAATCATCTCATCTAGTTATTCGTCGACTTTTTACGATCGGCCTCAATATAAAACCGGTCAATAACATAATTAGCATAATAAACTAGATTGCATGTTATTCATAGTGTTGTACCGTCATATTGTGGCTTCAAATAGCTCACGGAGAAATCTCCCACTAATTTTAGAATTGATGAATAAAAAATATACAAAAAGCAACTTTCGCTTTAATAGATAAAATAATTACAGGTTGACAACAAATCGGCTTCATAAAGACGAAAAAAAAAAAAAATTGATTTTCACCATCTCAGCACCTACATTTAATATATCAAGCAACGATAGGGTCAACCACGATAAAAAAGAAAATCTGGCGCGGGCAACACACGACTTTCACTTACCCCTATTTTTAAAATCAATGGAAGAATTTTCAAATACAGTTAGAGATAAAAATACGTGAAACTATTAAAGAATTAATTAAATTTGATTTCTATAGAAACATGTATTTTATTAAAAAATCTATTAAATAATTATCTAGAACAATCACTTATTTTTTATCAGACTTACATCATTAGTCATCAACTTTTACAAGCTTATGTATAAGATAATATTTTTTGTGAAATCTTTAGCTTTCCAACGGTATATAATACATGTATATTACTGCTCTTATGTTCAAAAACAAAAAATTGCATTAAACAAATATTTTTTCTGTTTTATCCTTTAGTTGTGTATCGAATTAATTCAATTTATATATTTACCTGTTTTTCATCAGCGGTAACAAGATAATATAGTTATTTTTATAGAATCAACAAAATTAAAGTTACTTTAGATAAAAATAAATTTAAATATCGGCATTTAAGCCCTGTCAGACCATTTTAATCCAAATGAAACCTAAATGATATTAAAGCCCATTAAATTTTACATCGATATAGCGAGCTTAATCAAAATCGTCTGAACCGTTTTCGAGAAAATCGAAAAAAGTTCAAAATGCATGGTATAAATTGGTTCTTCTGGTAAGCTCATTTTGATGAAAAAGGTTTTGTAACGTCTCGGGCGTATATTTGTCTTAAATATTAAATTTCAGTTTCATCGGACTTACCGTTTCCGCCCGGGAGTTAATACAAACACACACACAGACCTTCTTGCGGGACTTAGTTATTTGGACTGAAGGGACCCTAAAACGTGTATTTCCGTTGAAAACTGGAATCCTAAAATTTTCACGATCGCAATACTTTCTCTTACTATATATAGTAAGTGAAAGTAATAAAAGTAAAAAGTGGAATCTTTAGATGTAAATGCTATAAATAAATATGCAACTTGGGGTCATATGTGTCATAGTGGTTAGAATAACAGCCTTCTATGAATAAGACCTCACGGGTGCAAACCTGGCAGATGGTCCTAAGATTTTTAATGGCGGGTAAAAAAAAACATGTTTAAGTTAAGGACGTAGAAAGGTGGTTTCGAGCCTCTACAATCCGAGGTACTCGTTAAAGATTGTGTAATGTCAGGAACTAAATTAAACCTGGCTAGATAAAATTTAGGTTCTCCTACTGTAGTATTGTCTGATTAGCCACAGTAACATAAAGTGAAGTTAAATGAATAAACGAACAAAAAGACAATTACCTATTTGAAGTAAATAGTTTTCAGGAAGTACTATTCTATGCCAAGAAATGTTTAACGAAATATTTAAAAAAAGTTTCTGTATAATTAAAAGATCAAAGTTAAAAATATGTCATGAGGATTTAGTACTCTAATAGATAACATAGCTTACAGTCCAAAAAAATGTTATTATGACAGAAGAAGTGAATAAGAGGAAAAAAAAAATTATTATAGTATTTTATATAGCAGGTTATTGTATTGTTATCATATAGATTGACTCGAACGTATCTTACTCATGGATATCTTATATCGAAGGAAACGCTATACAAGTATATATTTCGTAACAAGAAATTGGTGAATGACTATCAAGAGAATATGAAGCTCTCTTCGAAAAAAAAAAAAAGAACTGTAACCACCAGAAGAAACTAACGAATGTTGAATAAAAATTTAAGAACGAGTATTAATCATTAGTTCTCAAAATACATAAGGGGACTTAAGAGAACATAAGCACAATTATATATATTTAAGACAGACCCATGGTATTAGAGTCTGTAAGATTAATCGGAATAATACAAATAAATTAGTTAATCATAAAATAAGCTTTCAAAGTGTGAAGACGTAGATATTTAAAATTAATTGAGGAGGTATCCACTTCAAATATAATAGTTGGAAGAAAAAAAACTCACATTTATCAATAAATGATGATTAGCAATTTAAAGATAGAAACAACAAATTATGTATACTGTACACCTATATGAACGACAACAATAAATCTTCACAAAACTTAGTAGTTGAATGATGATGAATTTGTTATTTCTGCTAGTAAATAACCTGTCTCAAAAGTTTTATAGAAGTGAAGAAACAAAAAAAGAATTGCTGTGCGGGAATTGAGTAATTTTGTGGTAAAGAAGAAAATAAATAAAAAAAGAAGAAGCAACAAACGTTTCCAGCCTTCCTCAGAGATTGAAAAAGCCTTTTAATTAGACATATACTTCTTTCTATGGAAACCCATCACAGCCAGAACCACCTGCGTAACTATAGATATAAAACCTTTTAAAAAAACTATGTATGATTCACAAAATTATAATTATTTTCTATGAAAATAAATGCAGCTACTTCAGAAATGACCAGAATAAAACTACACTAATAACAAATTATACGTTTTCTTGGGGCTAGCTGTAATGTAGTTTTTAGTATAACAGGTTTCTATGTCTGAGGTCACAATTATTGAAAATAATGAACCAAAAACATATATACTAAACTTCTAAACTGTTTAATTTTCATTAAATTAATTAAAATAAAAAAATTCTGATTCCAGAACACTTTAAATTCCATATAAGATTTCCCGCTTAATTTATCACGATTTGCTGATTATAAAACTCTATGCCTATTTGTCTCTATTTTCACAAAGATTTTCATTTTTTTTCTCACGATGATCTGATCTTAAAATTTTTTAGAATAACAAATACAGTTTTTTCTCTATCTTCAAAAATGACTTAGTTATATGCGAATTTATAGTTGTAATTTCTTTTTTTTTTTAAATAATTAATCGAGGATTCTTTATTAGAAAACCATATACAAGAATTATTAATCCTTTTTCAATCATGACGGAATTATAATAAAAAACATTCAAACAGTATCTTAATAAAAAGTATCTTACAAACAGACACAATTTCAAACTAACAAACGACAAAATCTGTAATTGTGACGGTTAAAGTGAACAGACATACGATCATCTTTTATTTGATTGCTGTAAACTGGACAGACATAGACACAAACTAATTTTTACCGTCCTGCTTAACGGAGATCCAATGACCGCCTTCGAAATGGGATCTTCTTACAAACTACTTTTTCTAAATTGATGAATTTGTGGACCGGGTGGACTAATTATAATATATTTTCATTTTATTTATTTTTAATTCTATTAATATTAATTTTATTTATTTTCAATTCTATTAATATTAATTTTATTTATTTTTTCTTTCTCAATATCATATATATGTTATTATATATATATATATATATATATATATATATATATATATATATATATATATATATACACATATATATTCCATACGGTATGGAATAAAAGCATCCATTGCAGGGTAAATGTAATGAGGAAAAACAAACATTTAAAGAGGTTAGCATCATTATTAATTTGGTCAAATTCTGATGGTATATAATTACAAAACTAACATTACAATCCTTTTCCTTTCGACTTCCTCCTTCAGGTGAAGATTGCTCATAAGCTCAATATAAAGACAGTACCCTAGATTGAGTTCTCGATTGAGACATCTTCAATCTTAATTCTTCCGCTACCTCCCAAGGAGACGAATACCGACCAGAAAAAGAATGCACGAGAGATGTCTCCCAGAAGAGCCATGAGAACCGGTCCGACTGGACTTGGAGACCTACTTTCTGCACTAGCTACCAGGCACCGTTCTTTCTGGTCCAGTCTGAGGCAAGGTGGCTACTGCTCTGCCGCCGGCATTTTAGTCACCCGATGATACAGTCCGAACATAATCGATAAGGTTACTAATTAATGGTGGTGAAAATACATTGGCTTAAAATACCTAAACATGTAGATTAAGTTCTTGGAAGGCTTGTGGTCATTGCACTATTAGTTTTGCAATTAATGTATTTGTTGTTATGTCAGATAAAAGATCAGAAGAAATAAAATCTGGTGTGGGAACATGACTTTCACTTACCTCGGCTTTTAAAATCGATTTAAGAACTTTTTTTGAAGTTTTATGTTAAAGTAAATAAAAAGTTTATCCGGTTTTGTTGGAAACGTACGATTTAGATATAAGGTTATAATGATCAGTAATATTTGCTGTATACGGTGGTATAACTGGGGATCTAGAGGTAAAAATAAAATGCTTAATTAATTGCTTCGTCCGATTCATATTCGGGGTCCCTAGGTAAACCTTCGTATCCCAATTTTATGGCCAGTTGAAGTGGCTTTACTCTTCCAATCGTCACAAGTATTTCTTTGCGTTATTCCTTTGCCAGGTTATCCAATCCCCCCGCCCATAATACATTTTGACCTACAATTCCATACCACTGAACACGCTCCAGGCCTTAATATTTATACACTACGGCCCACCGAACTGCACGTTTCGACAGATCTTTTCTTATTCGATCCTCAATCCTATGGAATTCTATTCCATCTGTCACTCCAACTCTCTTTCTACCTTCATTCCCGCATATTTAATCATTATCCAGTCACAATAGAATAGTAAATAAGCTTTATTTTATTTTTTGTTCACTCTCATTCACATATGTCTATTTTATATCATTCATTTTTAACTTTTTCATATGTATTTAATTTACTCCAAGACTCTAAAGCTACATCCTGTAAGAGTTATTCCAAAGGGACACGTCCCTGAATAATAAAGAATTTATTATTGTTAATAAGTTTATGCCCTAATAGTCACTTTACCTTTTACAACTTTTTATAAAAAAAAAATTTTTCTTCAAATCTTTCTCTTCCCAACTGTATATTATACATCTATATTACTGTTCTTACTATCAAAAAAAACAAAAATTAAATTAAAAAAAAAAATGTTTGTTCTTTTATCATTTAGTTGGTCATCGAATTCGTTCAACTTGTGTATTTAGCCGTTATTTACCAATGCTAACAAAATGAAATGGTCAATCTTTTAAAATCTACAAAATGAAAGATAATTTAGACGAAGAAAAATTTAAATATCGGAATTATAAGCCGAGTCGGACTATTTCAATCAGAATTAAATCTAAAACATGATATTAAAGTCCATTATATTTTACATCGATATAGTGAGTGAAATCGAAATCGTTATAGCCGTTTTCGAGAAAATCGTAAATACGTACTAAATGCAAGGTATTAAGTGGGTCTTCTGGTTAGCTCATTTTGATGAAAAACATGCTGGAACAACTCAACTGAAAGTTTCAGTTTCAGGGGGCCCTAAAAAGTCTGTTTCGTATAAAACTTTTTTTAAATTGATATATAGAAATTTACAACTGTATTATACATACCTATACTAGAACTGTCCAGTGCTTCATCTAGCTCTTTACTAACTGTTTTTAAGGCAGTATATTCCGAGGCCACCTTCTTCGTTGAAAACTCAAATTAAAAAAATTTCTCGAGCGCAATACTTTCCATTACTATATATTTCATATATAGGTAAGTGAAAATAAATAAAAAGTAAAATAAAATAAGATATAAAATAAAAAAGTAAAAAAAAAAAAAAGTAAAAATATATAGTTTGAGTAGAAACCTTAGCGGTTAAAAATGATTTCATTCGAATCAACTCCACGTATAACCATAGGCTTCGAAGCACTCCTTACAAGAACTGAATCTTGGTAAACTCTTCACAGACTTTAGTGGTTTAGAACTTTATTTATGGTAACTCATCCTCACAAGTTCAGTACGCTCCAGTGAACAATTTGCAGTTAGTTATAACTCCACTGCATTCCATTGTAAAAGCTAATGGACTAGCTGTCAGTGGAAGTCCAGTAGAAGGTCGGCGAAGGCTATTATTAACTAACCAAATAGTTCAGATTGACATAGCGGGTTTCAGCGTGGTCGAGAGAACGAGGTAATGAAATAGTTCAAAAGGTATAGTTATATATAATATATATATATATATATATATATATATATATATATATATGTGTGTATATATATATATATATCCTACATAAGTATGAGAAACGTAGTTCCAAGAAATAAAGGAGTGTAACCTATTAAAATTAAAATTACACCAACTATTGAATCTTAACGGAGACAATATTAAAACAGGTAAATAAAAATTTATAATACTGATAAATGACTTATGTTAACTCTAAAAGATCACGGGTTCGAACCCGCAGGACTAGGATTTTTTAATGGGAGTGAAAAATTCTTAGATATGCTGTACTTCGGAGGGGGCCTTAAAAGGTGGTCCCGAGCTTGTGCGTACTCGTTACTCGGTACTCGTTTAAGATCCCTATCCTAATTAAACCTAGATAAGCAAAAATCGTCGGATCAGTCCACAGTAGCATAAAGTGACGTTAAATAAACAAACTCTAAACAATTTCAATAATTTTAATAAAAATATTTATTATCCTTGTCGTAAAAGGTAATGGAGAGTGAAAAAAGTGTACAAAATTAAGTCATCAATATCAATAGTGTTCAAAGATGTTTCATATTTAGGCAAACATTTTTCACAAACAGTTAATATACTTTTTTATTATAATTTTTATTCACTTACATCAAACATTAGTGTAAATATTATTAATATCCTACACATTTTAGTTTAAAACTAAAATAATTCGTTTAATATGTAGTTATTACCTATAATGATAAATCATGATTTTATTATTTTACGCTATGACCGTAACAAAGTTACAGGAACGCTCACTGAAGTATCACATTAATATTATTTTAAATTAAGTTAAGAAAATAAATTAATTATATTATTTTCTTAATTTTTTTATTGCATCTGGAAGATATCTGTACAATACTTGGCTAACGGCCTTCTATCAGGCGGTTTTGAATATTTTATTTTAATCTTTTATTGTGTTTTTTAATAATTCATTAGGCATTTGACCGCAATATTACCAAGGTATTGTATATTACAACCAGTATTATTAATCATTCTTTATATATTTAAGATGATTTTTTTAATCATTATTATTGCTTATTATTCATAAAATTATAAAACATTAGACTACTACTAATATTTTAGTAACTAAAATTAAAACTAGTACATACATCTAGATTTATTAAAGAATACATTCCATAAATAATATTTGTGTGTGTGTTAGTATATATATGAAAACATAATAAAATCCGAAAACTTGAATAACAAAACAATATAAAAATAACTTTTAAAAACCAGCAAATACAAAAACAAACAAAATTTAGGTTTCCCTTCATAGTGTCATTCGTTCAAAGTCAATCTTTTTCACATTTTTTTTTTTTTTAGGTATTTCTTAAATTTGGTAATTAGTGTAAATTCTGGCCTATTACCATGTTTTAGTATAGTATTTTTTATTAAATGAAATCTGTGTTTGTCATAGAGTCTGCAATCATACAGAATGTGTTTGATTGATTTATTTATTTAACGTCACTTTATGCTACTATGGCTAATCAGACGATGCTACAGTGGGAGTCATAAATTTTGCCTATCCAGGTTTTATTAGGATAGGGGTCTTTAACGAGTACCTGACATCGCACAGGCTCGGGGCCACCTTTTAACGTCCCCTCCGAAGGACGGCGTAACTAAGGATTTTTTACTCCCATTAAAAAATCCTAGGACTACCTGCGGGTTTGAACCCGTGACCTTTAGCATGGGAGGCTGTTACGCTAGCCACCCAGCTACAAGTGATCCCTCAGAATGTGTTTGAAATTGTGAGTATGTCCATCTGTCAGCATTTGTTTCCATCATGTAACTTTTATAGCATAATTAACCATTTATTAACTATTCAACGTATTTCTATTTAACAGACAAAATGTGTGTAGTATGCCTTTAAAAGCCATGGGGCATGTATAGATTATAAATAAAAATATGTCGTCATGCTGTTACCATAAAGGGAAAAGTGAGAGAGAGAGAAAAAAAAAAAAATATATATATATATATATATATATATATTTTTTTTTTTTTTTTTTTTAAGGATGTAAAATTTATCAAAATTATACTTTTAGGAATTGGAAAATATCCTTTTGTACTTTTCTTAACCCTAATTCATATATTATACCTAGATTTGTTCTACTCAGCAAAGTTTCAGGCATCACCACTCACTCTCATGCTTTTTTTTAATTAAAAATCTTAATAAAATCTTGGTATGATAAATTTGTCTCGTCATTAAAACTTGTTCATTAACAAAGTGTATTGCAACAAAAAACTGCTCATGGTTCAAAATAAGAGATAATCATATACAAAGTATATAAACACACAGCTAAATATAAGGGAAGATAAAGCTAAGAAAGGATAAACTAAGGACACTATGCCACATATCTTAGAGAAAATGAAAGGGAGAACTAAGTGAAACAACCCGTAACATTAAACAGGTCAGAATATAAGATTATGTCCCGAAATAAATCCAGAAAACACGGCCTGAAATGAAGGGACAAGAATCCATAAAGATAAGGCTACAGGAATAATATTACGACACAGAGCGGCGCAGTGTCTATTTTCGGACGGGCTGGACAGATCCGTTCTGCTTGTCAATCTGTCTGCGGAAAAACTGTCAGGATTTAGTTTTCAATCCATCTCTTGAAAGGGATTTCCCTCTTGGACGAGATCGGTTTGGACAGCCAGGAGGCGGGCCCGTTTAGGAATGAGAGATGTCCGTCCAATCAATTAGGTCCCTCAACGATAAATCACTAACGATCTTGTTATAGCTTGTAATCCGATAAACACCTGCAACTGAAAGATTCCTTATAAGGCACCGCAAAGTTGCGGCTTGGCATATTTAGGTCACAACTCTGTAGGCCTTACAAGGCACAGCGAACAATTACTGAGCAGTATTGAAAGCAATCATAATAATAAACGATGATTTGTAAACGCATTAATGAAGCTTATTCTTGTCAAAATTCATTTAAATTTAAATGACATTTGAAGTAGACACTAACAGCCTATGTATAAATAACTTAAAAACTATAAGGATAACATTGTTTATCTTGTGTAAGAGCTTTGCTAACGCATCTAGTTGCCTCTAATATAGATTAGTTTATATTTTTTCTAGTGAAAGTACTATAATAATAACACAAAAGTGAACATTTTGGGAGAGATTAAAAAAAAAAACCCATGAAGGGTTTTGGGCTCAGTACTTATAGATATTCGTACTGTTTCTAGGCCAACGGCCGTGCAATGAGGTGATTGGGCTTTGATCACGCTCATCCGCCAGTTTTTTACTTCAATTTGGGTACCCACTTTAAAAGAGGCTGGGTCTGCCCCAGGAGGGTCTCCATATCCTATGTTCGCTCGCCGACTGAATTAACAAAATAAATAATATTCTGTCACAGCCAGGATTTGAACCCAGGACCCGGAGAACAGTAGACTAGTGCTTTATCCACTAGACCACGCTGCTCCCTAAAGAGAATAAAAAGTCAATAAATACAATAAATAACTCATAAATCCCATTAGGTAAATTTTATTAAATGTGAATATTCCACCGAAACGAGTTCCTTTTTTATATATTAATTAAATTAATTATTTTATTTTATTTTTACCATTTTTTATTTAGTATGCAACTAGAGAGAGAAATACTTAATTGGATCGTCTCTTCAACTTTTGTGAGTCGCTATGAATACGAAGCATACGGAATCAATCCTGGAGACAAAACTAGGGAAACGAAAGTGGAAAGTACAACCAAATAAATGTATTTATCTAAATCAATTATATCCAAATTAGTCTTGAAAATTTACATATCCAGTCTGGTTATGGATCTAATATAGTTTTGAACAGTATATAAAAAGGAAAGTTTAATTATAGTAAATACAGCAAAAAATAAGTAACTACAGTTTTAAGATTTTAAATAACCTTTAATTTAAGTTCCTTACATTTATTATTATCGCAATTAAATAACCAGCTTACATGCCGAGTTATTCGTTCATCACAATGTGATGTTTACCTAAAGGAAAAATATTTTCTCGTTGACAAAACAAATTTCCAGGGATATGGGTTACGTGATAAACGGTAGGAAAATGTAAGATTTAAAAAAAAATAGTAATTATTACAAATCCATAAATTAGTTATTTTTTATAAATTAATAATTTAAACTAAAGTCTGCTGGATGGAATTTATTGTCAGCATATGAGTGAGTTAATAAGTGAATAGTTTAATAATGTAGATTATTCTATTGAACCAGATATTTCCATAAAAACTAGAAATCATTTTTTACTCGTAAATGTAAACACTGAAATGTGCGCACCACACTTTTGTAATTAAATGTTAAATAGTACGTCAAATGTATATATTTTTATTGTTTTAATTTTAGATTATATCACTGAAAAGAAATTTGATTATATAGATGGAAAAAAAAATTGTACTATACCTAAAAAAAAATAGAGGGTTCGAGATCTTCTACAAGTTTAAAATAGTATTATTTTGGTATAAAACACGACAGCAAAAATCTATATGTAACATAACACTGTTCATAATAGTAATGATTTAAGCTACTCATACAAACACGTATTGATAATAATTATAAATAATACGATTTCAACATCGTATGAAATGCCATGATAAAACACAATATACAAATAACTACAATAATCGAAATCCAAGCGAGAGTGAACGTCTGAACTTATAAGGCCACAGAATGGTCTAACAAAAATTGATTACGTGAAATTATGCAGGCGTATTTGTACGTACACTTTAATATGAAAACTTTAAATTACTTCACTAGCTTTAAAGTATTCAATACCTGAATACGCTAATATTATCTAATTTATGTTATGAGTGGTATAAATAATATTAATGAAAAACCAATATTTTTTTGTTCCAATCAGAAAATTCACATAGAAAACCTAAAAATGTTATTTCCAACTTTTAAATTAAAAAAATAAATAATATCTTAATTACAAAATGGAGCATTGTAAGATACGTGATATTAATTTAAATTAATATGGATCATCACACAAGACTGAAACGACAAGAAACTGATCGTATATATCGATTACTACAACACTTACTAGACAAACGTTCAAAACTTCCAGTATATTACAAAAAACTCATTTACATCACTATTATCAGACCCATCTGGACATATGGAATCGAGCTTTGGGCTCTACGAAACCATCTAATTCCTCCCGCATCCAGTCCTTACAATCAAAAATCCTTATTTTGAAACAAATCAACTCCTCCATAAACAGTACGAATCTCTATATGTACTGAGCCCAAGACCCTTCATGGGTTGTAGTGGTACAGGTTTTTTTTTTTTTTCATTCTAAACTCCCTGCCCATACAAACCCACTTGTCCGTAATTTATCTTCTTTAGATATCCCTGATAACCCTCCAAGGTATCTGAAAAGAAGGTAGCCTCGGGACCTACTGCCTTAAAATAGTTAGTGAAGTGATGCCACTAGGTAGTTCTTTCTCAAGACATTTTAATGACTTTTTTTTTCATTCCTCATATTTACTTATTGTGTTCTTTAATACAGTTGTAAATTACTTTATTTTATTAATTTATAATTTACTTTATTTATTCTGTAAATATCGTATATGTGTGATCTTATAGAATTATTATTAATGTCTATTTGCGAAAAATTGTAATATATCTAAATAAAAATTAAAAAAAAAAAAAAAAAAAATTAATATATTCTTTTGTTAATGATTCCTTTGTTAAAACCTTATATATCTATACATTTTGACATATTTTATTTGTTCATAAATCCATAATTGTAAACTTGGTAAAATCAATGATCATATTTTATTAGAGTCAAAAATCTGAAAATTATGTCTATTAAAAAAAGGTCAAATTATTCTGCCAAATTTTACGTAACACGATAGGCCAATGATTCCTCAAAATTAACATAAACCTGAATGTTAATTTAGAAATTTCTTTCGGGGAAAAAAAAATATCTTTAAGATAAGAAACCAAGTCCCACCTACATTCTACCTACTACCCGAACCCCGGCCGGTTACCAAGTTCAATAAACTTTTATTTTATTAAAAACAAGAGTTGTTAAATCATAAAAAATCTGTAAGATAAAAATGTAAAAAAAGAAGTATAGATTGAGTTCAGATTAACACTTCTACATCTAACAGCTGAAGTGTTAGAACTAAAAACAATTCAAAAAAATACATAATAATTAACGAGACAAAAATATTTGAACAAAACGCTAGTCTAATAAAAAAATTAAAAAAAAAAAACAACTTTAAAAACCATAAACTAAACCGAGTGCTCAAGTTTTATTCATTCAAAATAATAAATATTATTTTATATGAAATAGTTCGAAATAATTATTTTTCAATTAAATAATTATACAATTATATATGGCAACACGTATGTCAGTCAGGTTGGCCGAGCGGTCTAAGGCGCCAGATTTAAGCTCTGGTTCCCGATGGGAGCGTGGGTTCGAACCCCACACCTGACAGAAACTTTTTTTATTATTCATATGCACTTAAAATGTTATTATACATTAATATTTAATACCATTATAACGAAAAAATGGTCATTTAATGACATTATATATATTAACCTGAATTCAATCTGGCTAATAATTTAATAATAATTTTAAATTTTTTGCTAAATTTCTCATAAAAATATTAGATGAAAAAACCACCCCTGGCAGATATATTTTTTATTATTTACATCCACTAATAATTTTCTTACATATAAATACTTTTACTAAATGAATGATTGTTTCATAAAATCACATCTATTTAATCTGACACAAAATTAGCTAATAGTTTGATAATTAAAAATAATTTTTACTTTTATGGTATTTATATAATAAAAAGATTCATGTTAGCTGGGAAAAAACACACCTGACAGAAACTTGATTTATTATTTATATACAATAATATTTTTATAATATATAAATATTTGATTTCAATATAACGAAAGAATGATCCATTAATGAAATTTTATCTCTTTAATCTGAAGAAAAATTGGCTAATAGTTTAATAATAAAAAATAATTTTTACTATCATGCTTTTTTTAATAAAAAAGTTCATGTTAGATGAAAAAAAAACACATTTATTTATAATACACAGAGCTGTAGTACTAGATTTTTTTTCTATATTTATCTCTTAAAACATGAAGTGCAGAATGCTTCAGAATAAAAAAAAAAAATAAATGAAAAAAAAAAAAAAAATATATATATATATATATATATATATATATATATATATATATATATATATATATATATATATTAAATATTTACCCTGATAATAAAAACAAAACGTAAATTTAATGAATTAATTTATTAAATCTTAAGCTTATTTTTATAACACATCATCAAACCTGCAAATTACAATTTTAGGAGGTCTTTTAATTAATTAAGAAAAATAACAAAGAAAGAAAATACCGTATACACAATAAATAAATTAAATTGATACGCAGACATGTGGACTATCTCAATTATATAAAAAACAAATGTAATCTGGAATTATAAATTATGCTATTTTATTTTTAAAAGATTTACTACCATGCTAATTTTTTTTTTTTGTATAGACTCACGATAAGACCCGTCGATAAAAGATAAGAAGAAATGAATGGTCTTTACAATCGCACCCTTTACGATGTTTATACGCTTTCTTGAGAGTAATAATGCTGTAAGGTCTTTTCACTTTCGTACACCAACTAATACAATAGATGTTATCAGTCGAAGAAGATGCTCTTAACAATGCAAAGGTTAAATTATTTATAAATACAAGAGTATTCTTGATTAAAAAATTATGAGGTTTAATAATATCCGCGTGATCAAGGGATCAAAATAGGATTACAAATTAATAATATTATTTAAATTAACTTTAAGTAGTTAAATTAACAAAATATGATATGTAATTAACAACTTTTTTAGTAAATATTACGAATAAAATTTAAAAAGAAATGGATGCCAAAACAATTTATTTAAGCTAAAGCATTAATTCTTTACAGTCCATTTCCTAGCATGTAACTGACACCATTTCGATATCCTAAAACAGAAATATTATCAAAGACCAACGTCATTTAGGAAACTGCATAACATTCGTTATACAAATGACTTTTACCAAGGGACTTTTGAGACTGTGGAAGTAGAAAGTAGAATTGGGAAACTTTTGTAATCTCAAGACCTTGGTCAAAATGGTCAGGCGACAACCCACTCAGATGGAGTATTTTGTCAAAAGGACTAAGGTGAAATGTAGACCATTTAATTTATTAGGGTAAATAAACATTTTAAAAAATTTGTTTAGTAAAATAAATATAATTTTCGAAAAATTCTATTAATAATCAACTCATCATTAATAACCTTTCAGATATATAATTGACCAGTTTTATTAAATATTTAATTTATAATCGTATTGTAGGTCACTAAAATCATGCCTAAGAAAAAATTACTTAGACTAGAATAGACGTACTTCCCTCCATGGCATTAATATAAATAATGTAGAAGATATCATGGACATTTACAAAGGATATATTAATTATATCGTATGTTGGTATAATTTATCGAAAGAAGAGGGTAGGCAAAATCTGAAATTTCCCAATAGTTTTTTTTTCTTTTCTTTTTTAAGTACAACAATATAAATAAAACTTGTTGAATTGAAAGTTATTTACAAAAATAATTAATGTATTTGGGTAATTTTTTTTTTTTTTTGTGAAATAACGTTTGAAATAATTGTTAATAATGCCAATTATAATTTTGGATAACTAAGTAATAAAAAAAAGAATGTTTTAACAATTGTCTGATGCAGATGGATGGAGTATACTGTGTACAATTAAGAACCCAATGTATTTGGGCAGCATAATGTTTATTTATTTGTTTAATAAAGATTTTTTTCTCTCTCTCTCCCTCAAAGAATAATCTCGATTTCTCAACTTTTAGTGTTTCCATTAATTGGAGTGTCAATCCCAACTCTTTCAGTGTTCTGGAAATTTTATATGGAAAAAAAATCAGGAAATTTTATTTGAATGAAAATCAAAATAAAATAATAGGAAATAGTAACGCAGTCTAGTATAGATGTTTTTGGTTTATTTTTTTAATAACGAACCTTGTAATCGACCAAAAAAAACAAAAAAAAAACAACTACTCCCCTTCAAAATTTGTAGGTTTACGTTTCAAGATGCGTAGAATCCGAATAACAAATTTTAAAAAATCGGTTTCTCTTAATAAATAAATACTAAATAATACGTTTTTGCTTTTAGAGTTATTCGATAGAGAATAAAAAAAAGAATCATTGAAATTGGTTAAGAAATAGCAGAGATAAAGCATTTTGAAATTAGCAGAGGTGATATGTCATTTTCCTTTGAATTATTTAGTGCTTTTCATATTACTTAATTGCCTATTTACAACTTTATAAACAGTTATAACGTTATATTGTTATTTGGTAATAATTTTGTAGTGTTTTTTGAATTATGACAATATTAATGATCACTATTTTTTAATATATTAAATATTAAAATGTATATATTATGCACAAGCAGTTTTTTTAGTAATGTTTTATTAGTACTATATGTTACTTTTTTATTTATTATTATTTTTTAAGGGGTTTTTCTGTTTAGCTTAATGATTATGTTAAAGATTTTTTTTAATGTAAAATTATTAATAAATCAATTTTTTTACTAAATAAACGGTTCTTTGAAAGAATCATGACAAGTTCCATGCTGTTCTTCACATATCTGACTATAAGTACACTATAAAGCATAACATTGTAGTAACAGTTATTACAGGCCAGAATGGAAAAACAATTAAAGTACAAGAGTTTAAATTTTAAAAATGTCCCGGAAAAAAATCAATTAGTGAATTAACATGTTCTTCCCCTTTACTCTCCATTTACAAAGCTTTTATACTCATTACATGGTTATTAACACTTTTTAATAACTATAATGTTTAAAAAATATTTTCGGTGAAAGGATCACAATATTGAAGTCATAGCCAGTGTCCCGTTGATGCCCGACATGATGCAGGGCAAGATAGGGAAAAAACGTGGCTCTAGTACGGACGACGATGTCCAGGAAGAAAGAACTGGAGGTAAGGCCAATGGCATGAGCCGGCGACGGAGGATCGGATCAGTAACGCTTGCCGATAGTGAAAGATTGGATGCTTTTTTTGTAAGTTACGGGGGTGTTACTGTGGCTTAGGATATCCATCGCTTCATTCAGCCGTCAGTCTGTCCGCTAGAAGGATAGAACATTTTACAATAGAAATCGTTTTGATATAAATAAGTTTCACTTAGGAACCTGCTAAATCGCAATGAAATAGTAAGGCAGAAAGAAAAAAATTCGAATATGGTAGCTCAGCGATCTATAAACCAACTGTTGTTTTTAGGGAGCACTCGTTTTTACCCTTCATTTATTCATATCGAAATATTTATATATTTATTTATTATACCGAATTAATTCTACCCTTTCGGGGTAGAATGGAAATATAAAATAAAACCTTTTAAAAAATATATTTTTTCCTTTACTTACCTAAATATGAAATATATAGTAAGGAAGAGTATTGCGATCGAAAAATTTTCGAATTGCAGTTTTCACCGGAAATACACTTTTTAGGGTCCAAATGACCAAGTCCCGCAAAAAGGTCTCTGTGTTTCCGTGTGTGTTTAGTAAGTCTAGTACGAAAACTAAAAGTCGTACAATCCTGAAATTTCATATTTAAGACAAAAATACGCCCGAGATGTTACAGCAACGTTTTCATTAAATTTAACTAACCAGAAGAGCCACTTTATACCGTGCATCCGGCGCCTGTTAACGATTTTCTCAAAAACGACTTTAGTGATGAACTCCCGTTGTCGATGTAAAATTGACCGGGCTTTAATATGATGTAGGTTTTATTCCGAATGAAATAGTATGACAGAGCTTAAATGCCAATAATTAACCTCTAATTTTGTAGAATCTAGAAATATAACTATATCATCTATTTAGTACTGGTAAAAAACGAATAAACGTATTATTGGAACAATATCCAACTGAAAGAGAAAAGATCAAAAATATTTTTGTATGCAATTTTTGTGTTTTTGAACATTAAAACAGTTTAATAGATGTATAATATACCGTTGGAAAGCTAAAGATTATAGAAAAAAATTAATTAACATTATACACAAAATGTAAACGGTAATGGAGACTGAGAATGAAAGACCGATGAAACTAACTGATTGGCGTAGTTAATAATATAATAGATCATTTAATAATAATAATAATAATAATAGGCTTACCGAACCCGAAGGTTCGATGCCGATACCACCAAACTTCGCCTGCACAGACTCGTCCAATGTTCACCGGTCAAGCCCAAGCCCCCGGGATCAGCCTTAATGCAATCTTCCCATCGACGCTTCGGCCTACCTTTCGGACGCCTACCAGTCAGTTCAGCGAATACCAACTTTCTCGGAATCCGTTCCTCACTAAGCCCAACAACTTTACGCGCCCATTTGAGTCTCCGCGATGCTATCAACTCAATTATATTCACAGGATACAAACTCCGCAATTCCGCGTTGTGCAACCTTCTAAACTCCCCAGTGGCCTCATCTCTCTTCGGACCAAATATTTTACGCAGTATCTTATTCTCGAAAATGTTAAGCCGTCGTTCATCCTTCAAAGTAAGCGGCCACGTTTCGCATCCGTAAAGAACCGTTGGAAGAATAATAGTTTTATAAATTCTAACCTTTAAGTTTTTAGACAGAAGCCGCGAGCTAAGTAATTTAGCAACTGAATAATAACACGCATTTCCCACCTTTAACCGGGACTATATTTCTTCCTGGATTTCATTTTTCTTGTTATCATTGAACCTAAATACTTGAATTTCTCTACGTGTTCAAAAGTATGACCTGAAATATTAATATCATCACAAATATTCACCTAGCAGTACCAAATCATCGGCATACCCCAAAACCGGAATCTTGTCACCCATATTTAAGCCTTTCTCGGTACACATCACCTTTTCTATAACATATTCTAAGGCTATATTTAAAAAAACAGGTGAAAGGGAGTCACCCTGTTTCAAACCCGATCGCACTTCAAATCTCTCGGAGTAATTATGACCGATTCTAACTTTATGAAATGTTTCCAACAAACACATCTCTAATAGGTTTACTAACTTTTTAGAGATCATTTAATAATCTTTAATAATATTTGTCATCTCTACATGTATTTAAAAATTCCTAAATTTATTTATCAACGGAGGTGAGTGAAAGTCGTGTGTTGTGCGCACCAGATATTTTTTTTTTCTGAATAGAAACTAAATACTATTTAAAAATATTAAATATCCATCCGATTAAATCATGGAAAAGAATTTAATATTTTTTCCCACAAGATTCCCACGATTTAAGATAGTTGAGAATAAAAAAAAATGGTAAGGATTCCAGCAAAAGAATTCTTCGCTGCTATAGTGGAATATAATTCTAATTACCCTAGTATAATGAATTCAGCAGTCTAAGACGGTAGCCATCTATTTGTTTGTTTCACAACGATACCTCCCACGTGAATCAAGGCGTTTCATTCTTTCTTACATACATAAGCAATAACGGACTATTCTATATCATCATGCCAGAAAAATCATTAAATTCATTTGAGCCATATCAAGGTTAATGGATTCTAAACAGTTTGTTGTATCTCTATATTACGTTTCTGTTTAGATTATTGTTTGCATTCGAATTGGATACTGCTTAATTAAAATATATAAAATGTCAAAATCAACTAATATTTTTTTAAAAAACGACTGTGCTTCAATTTTTTTATCTAAAAAGCAATTATTGTTCAGCTAATTTTAAAATGTAAATAAGGTATATATAAATAAGTATGTATGTAAACGGTAAGTATAAAAAGTATGAATGTAAATAGGTATTACTCTTCAATATAGTAATACTATGGAAAGATATATTTCTCTCTCACCAGGTTATTTTGCAATTATTATTTTACCATAATAAAAACTCCAATACGATAACATTATTAATTTATTTCAATTCGATTTTAGAAGAGAAAAAAAACTTAAGCTCAAAAAATCACCAAACTCTTAACATTTATCAATATTAAAAAAAAAAAAGAGTACACGAAATTGACACAATCGGAATATCATTAATCATGTAATGTTATCCTTACATGGCTAAAAAATAAAGACTTTATTTAATTTTAAGACCTGTGAAAAATTTAGTAAAATTGCGACATTTCCAAATACTACATAAAAATACTCCAAGTGTATTAATTTCTCTAAAGCAAAATATTGTAGAACCTAATTAAAATTTCTTAGGTCTAGTTCTTTCGCTCGTCACCAAGTGATAGCTGAGAGAGATGCACTGGGATCAGCAGGAGTCATGATTTTCATGTGGTGGCATAACCAGATATCGTAAAAAATCATGATTGTATTCAGAACAATATATTTAATTTTTTATTTATCTATAATTTTGTTTAACATGTTTTTGTTTATTTTTATTTTATTTTTTCATGAATGGATGGCATTGGCATACGCCATACAGCCATTTGTTTAACATGATTTGCTTACTTAAGAAAAACTAAGGCTTGAGAGTTTTTCTTTTAAAACTCAATTTTTTTAAATTAATTATAAATTTATTAAATAATAAATCTACACCTAAAACTTTGAAGCACTAATAAATGTGACAATGGCTAGTATTTTCTAATGACAGGAAATCCTTTTTCTTTTTTTAATGGTTCTTTGTGGTGTTTTAATGTTTACAGATACAAACAAGTTGTTGCGGTTTGAAATACCACGACGTCTATTCCTCCTCCAGTCAATTCTGTTTTACAAAACCAACAGATGCTTACAAACATCTCTTTAAGTTCTTTGGATACAGGATGATGCCCGCATGAAGTTGGTATAATTAATAGATTAATAAAAGATAAAATTATTGATCTATTACCATAGATTGATTAGGATAAAAATGATATAGCTATGCAAGAAAAGTTAGAAATGTGTAAAGAAAAATTATTTTACAGATCTATCAGTCAGAAACTGATTTAAACAAAATCTTCAAACACAGGAATAAGAGACACCGTTCAGGAAAACTTATTCTTGGATAACACATATTTCTTAAAACCTGTCGGTTTCATGATAGTATATCCCATCTTCATATATAGTGAGTCCGGACACTACTCTACACACTACCGGTCTAACCTTCTTACCCAATCTACTTCAAAACCAGTCAAGTCAAACCTGACGGTAAGGTAGGTCAGCAAGTATCTAATATAGGAGACGTTCTCACAGAAAAAATCATTTGGAGGAGCTTAAACGATTTTGAGGCACTTTAATAAATAAAATAAAATACAAAAAAATATATTTAATTTGCTTTGAAATCATGCATGAAAAAACTAAAAAAATAACTAATCGGGACAATCAACTTCTGAATAAATATTTATTTAATTCTTAAAAATCTTAGTACCTCATATCTAAATAAATTGACATTTAAAAATAATAAGGCAATGTGATGGAAAATATGTCAACAGTAAAAATACTTAACTTAAAAAAAAATTGTTTTCTTTTCCCCTTTACCTAGAAAAAATACGAAAGTTTTTAGCAGAGTATGATAACTTTGAGTTTATGTATCTCCTTAGTGTCAAGTCATATTGTAGAAGTCAATACTAGACCTCAGTAAACAAAAAAAAGATAATATGACCCATAGTCCGATTGTCAACGGTTAGAAAGAAAATTAAATTTTGAGACAACAATCGCACTATGATGGGTCATATAGACTTTTTTGTTTCTCTATTATTGGCTTCCATAATATGACAAGACATTTATAAAACACATGTTAAGCACAAATTTCCTTTTTGGTCCTCCTCGCATCCCTCCATTGCATCCAATGTAAATCGTTTTGAACCATTTTAAAGCTAATTAAAATTTTGTTTTAAGATCCGGAAAATTTAGGTAGGAAGAGTAAATAGCTCCTTGAAATGTCCGAATTTTCTTAGAAATATTAAAAATTAATTTTCTGCATGATGTACGATAAATAATTTCCTGTTTTGAAGGTTTCACTTGTCAATATTCTGGGAAATTTTATCTTTTTTAATTTTCTCTTTGTTACTTCAAAGTATCTTAAAAAAAAAAAATATGTTCAAGGAATATTGAGCCTATAATTTTACAACCGATCTACTTGCATTTATTCATTACCATTTTATATCCATTCATTTTATATCAATGAACCAGAACTGCTTAAGCACCTACAAAAAAAAAAACTTCTGAACGTTTTAGCACAGATATCTTTATTATATCCAAAAAAAGAACGTATTTTTTTAAAGACAATATTACAAGTATGATATAACTTTATATACTATTACAAGCTCTCACAGAAATGCTAAAAATACATATATATTTTATAAAAACCGTTTAAAGGGGATATGCTGCAGTATGAGTATACATATGAGAAGAATACATAATTATGCCTTACATAGCAACTTAAGACGGAAGAGAATATCCACCTTGGAGATATATCCAACAAGTACTATCACAGAACACACACAGCACTGAGTGGCTTATGGTCTGCGTGCGATATGATCGCAAACACTTCACTCAATCGACATAAGTCACAGTGGCCGGCGCGGCCCACACTGAGCGGGTTGTATAGCTTCATCTCCGAGATCGGAAAGAGCCGGTCGCACCCGAACACTTCCGAACGCCTCGAACGTTCGTTCCTGTCAAGATCTTAAGTAACTAAAAATATGTCAAGATCTTAAGTAACTAAAAATATTGAATTCTCAAAATAGAAAGCGGTTAAAGTCACTTATTATAATTCATGATTTTCTACTTGTCCATTTAGAATATAAAAAATATCTGGATTTCATTAATGGCTATGTCTCTCAAAGGCTTTATGACTATAGAAGTTTATCATGGTGTCTGGAAATCAGCTTAAAGAGATTCCCTGACGTTTCCATATTTTAAGAAGCCTTTTACCTGGCCAAATCTCAGTGATAATCAACAAAGCAAACGATAATTATAATTAATATGGTATATTAGATTAAAAATATATATAATGACTAATTACTTTACAATAAGATTCAACTATATCTACCCGACACCAACTGACATTGTAGTTGTTTAAGTTGATTTACCAATGAATTATGATGAACTTGAATACTGCTGTTACTAATAATCAATATTTATAAATCTGACTGCAAATTTATTTACAATCAATAAATCTATAACAACTTAAAGAGTTTTTCTTTAATGTTTGAATCTCTGAAGCCAAATCTTCAGCTTTCTGAAGAGCTTCTTGGAGCAGTTTTGCTTTTTTTGCCTCCAATTCCTTCATATGAAGGTTCACTTTTTCTCTTCCCCATAGCCCTCCTGTACTTTTATGAATATGTACTTTAAATATTAAACTCGCTTTATGATATTTTCAACATCACAACAAGTAGGCATATTGGAACTTTTGTCTGAGTGAAGAAGAAGCAATGTTATTTAGGGACCATTTTCCCTGACCAAAGAATTTCCTGACTTTTTCATGTTTTTTAAATCCCTAACTTTTCCCGGTTTTCCCTGTTGCTAGACACCCTGTTTATTTTGAAAATATATCCCATACTATTATAACATAAAATATGATAATTTCCGACGAGCAATAGGTATATTGTGGATATGCAACTTTTCAGTATCATATATTCATATATCAAGCTAGAGAAAACATCTTTTTATCTTGTCTTTCTAAAAAGAATGTTTGTTGTTTAATTAAAAAGTATTTATTACCTACAAAGCAGAGAAATTACTTAGGTCGCGGCTTTTATAAAAAAATCTAAAGGTGAGAATTCATAAAACTAATTATAATCTCTCGACGATTCTGTACGGATATTGAACGTGGTCGCTTACTTGGGATGATGAACAGCGCCTTCAAGGTTTTCGAGAATAAGGTGCTATGTAAGATACTGGGGAATTTAGAAGGTAGCACAACACGGAATCACGGAGCTTGTAGGGTTAGAGTATTGGATTAGCTGCTTAACCTCTTGGTTATTAGCACCAAATATATTTATCTAAACAGTATTTTTTTTTTTAAACATGTTTAAAATAAAATAGCACAATTTTTTATTTAACTATTCTTTTAAAAATTAATTAATTCCAATTTATTTTTTTCTTCTTTTTTCTCTAATAGTTCCTAGAACAGATGACATTCTTTGATGAACCTCAGTAGTGAATTAATTGATTCACTACAGTCTATCAAGCTCTCACTCAGCGATCTTGGTAGAATAAATTTATCTATTAGTACATGGAATTCGAGGCAGTTCTCAATTATATGTTTTATTGACAGAGGCACTACATTGGTTCGGGCTGCCTGAGGATGAGATTTAATTCGCAATGATGTCTTCCAGGGAGAAGGTGATGACTTGATTTTCTTTAATTTATTTAATTTGTTTGTTATTAATTTAGTGTCAACTTCTGACCACATCTTCGGAAAAGATATTTTCCCCTTTAGGTAATTTTTTACGTCTTCCTTGATGTAAGTTGGGTGGATTTGGACGCTAGGTAATGCAGCTTCTTATCTACGGAACTTGTATACGTTTAAATAATTATATTGTAATTCGAAGAGAAGAGATACATTTTCGAATCGGTATATTGTTTATATGAGAGAATGAATAAGCTTGATAGATACATAGATGAGGTCGATATCTAGCCAGAACAAAAGAAATATAGATATGAGGTTCATTTAATATTTAGGTATTTGTCAACACACCTCTTTACTTCCTAAAAATTGAATAGGTGGGTACTTCGAATTTCTATGTGAATTGAGCCTTGTCCTAAACTTTCTGCTCCTACATTCGGCATTTGTTTTACTTTATGTTTGAAATTGTATTAGGAACGGCGTGGTCTAGTGGATAGATGACTACTGTTAGTTACTGACTAGTCTACTGTTCTCCAGATCCTGGATTCGAATCCCAGCTGTGGCAGAATATTATTTACTCTTGGAGGGCGACCCTAGGGTATGGAGACCCTCCTGGTGCAAAACCAGCCTCTATAAAGTGGGTACCCAAAAAAATAGGGGGAAACCCTGGCGGCTGAGAGTGAAGGTCTCACCACCTCATTGCACGACCGTTGGCCTAGAAACAGCAAGAATCTCTATATGTACTGACCCTTCAGGTGTTGTAGTGGTACAGATAATTTTTTTTTTGTATTATTTAATGCCTTAAAGTCATTTTATATAAATAGAACGTATATAGAAGAATAACTGAACTATTAAATGTGTTGTTATTCTAATTTTTAATGTAATATATATATATATATATATATATATATATATATATATATAAATTTATGTTCAAATTTTATTTTATAAGACAATTACAAATATAGGAGTAGGAGCAATAAAATAAATCTCGATTTGTGTAGTAAGAGTATCCTGTGTTGAAATGATTAGCTCAGTCGTTTCGTAACGACTGTTCGGTTTGATGAACATATTCTAGGTTAGATATGTCAGATCTCTAGTCATGTTTCTACACTTGCTTTGTAAATAGGTGGGAAATGTAACTAGGTATCTAATAGATATGGAAAAATCTGGTGCGCACATCACTCGGCTTTCACTCACCTCCGATGTAATAATCAATTTAAGAATTTTTAAAAACACTTAAAGATGAAAATAAATTGTTAACGAAATAATTCCATTTAGTTTCAATAGAAACATGTGTTTTATTAAATAATTTATTCTATTACTATCTACGACAATCGGTTAGTTTTATCGGTTTTTCATCACTCTCCATTAACTTTTGCAATGTTGTTTATAAGAATATTTTTCCTAAAATCTTAAGATTTCCAACGGTATATATTACTGTTTTCATGTTCTAAAAAACAAAAATTGCATAAAAAATATGCTTGCCCTTTTATCCTTTAGTTGGTTATAAAATCCGTTCAACTTGCATATTTAGCAATGCTAATCAGATGACATGGTAAAATTTATAAAATCTACAAAATTAAAGGTACTTTAGAGGAAGAAAATTTGAATTTATTTAAGCCCTGTCAGATTAGGTCGATCAGAATGAAACCTACATCGTACTAAAGCGCATTGAATTTTACATTAATACAGGGAGTTTAATCAAAATCGTTAGAGCCGTTTTTGAGAAAATCGTAAAAAGGTGCAAAATGCATAGTATGAAGTAGATATCGGGGTATAGTTGTCTCGAATATGAACTTTCAGTTTCGAACGAGTTTTCGTTTTGACACAAGACTTACCACTATCATCCACACGGACACATAGACACGCACAGACCTTTTTGCGGTTATTTCGGCTCAGGTGACCCGTGTAAACGTGTATTTCCGTTGAATACTGGAATTCAAAAATTTTCATGACCGCAATTCTTTCCCTAACTATATATTTTATATATAGGTAAGTAAAAGTAAAAATATACTACATATAAAATTAAAATAAAATGATTATTTTTAATCTGTTTATTATTTTTTTAACAAAGAAATTACAGTTATGAACTGAAAGTTATGCCTAACATCTCAGTCTTCATCATAAGGCAACAGCTGCCTTCCCTTAATTGAGGCAATTATGGAAGAGTGGTGTTTTAATTCCCACGTTGGTGGTCAACAATTGGTAAGGATCCTTCTTAAAGAGCACCTACGCGGCTGTGGGGGACATCGACATAATAAGACCTGATATTAATACAGTATAATATGAAAGAATACAACATCCAAGAGAAGGAGCACACAACGAAAACGAAATTAAATAAAATGGAAAAGAAATAAAAAAGGATACTAAGAAAGAAGTCCCGTGAAAGAAAACGAACAGGAAACCGTGATGGGAAAAAAGGGTAAAAAATTCATCACAATGCAAGGCGTAGCATAAAAGATATAATGATAAGTGTTTTCCCAAATAAATGTAAATTTAGTGTGAATGTGCAATAAATAAATGCAAATAATCTTGTGAATGATTTAATGATATTGCAACAGTTCTATACATTCATTCCAATATGCATTCACAGACATCAGTGTATATTTATGTTTTATGAAATGTTTAATACGTGTTTGAGAAAGAGCGAATATTTACGATACACGTGTATAGCTCATTGTTAATTATATTATTGTAACTGCTTTAGTCTGTTTTTTTCTTTCTAATTTGCCAAATTTTATAATTCGCTTTAAACTAAATTAATAATAATAGGCTTAACTAACCCGGAGGTTCGATGTCGATACCAATAAATAGTGCCTACACAGACTCGTCCAATGATCACCGCTCAAGCCCAAGCCCCCGAGATCAGACTTAACACAACCTTCCCCATACCGTTTAGGCCTACCTTTCGGGCGCTTACCAGACGGTTCAGTGAATACTAACTTTCTCGGAATCCGTTCCTCCAGAGCCCAACAACTTCACAAGCCTATTTGATTCTCCGTCATGCTATCAACTCAATAATCCATTCCGGTTGTGCAGCCTTCTAAACTTCCCAGTGGCCTAATCTCTCTTTGGACCAAATATCTTAAGCAGAACCTTATTTTCGAAAACCTAAAGACGTTGTAAATAAAGTAAAGTAAGCGGCCACGTTTAACCTCCGTAAAGAACCGTCGGAAGAATAATAATTTCATAAATTCTAATCTTTAAGTTTTTAAACAGAAGCCGCGAGCTAAGTAAATTCACAACTGAATAATAACACGCATTTCCCGCCTTTAGCCGGACTTTATTTTACCCTGTATTTCATTTTTCTTGTTATCATTGAACCTAAATACTTACATTTCTCTACGTGCTCAAACGTATGTCCTATAACGTATGACATATCAATATCACCAAGATCGCAACCGTTTCTGCTACTTATTAAGTATTTCGTCTTACCAGTATTGATTTCAAGCCCTATTTCTTTAACGGTTTTTAATAACGTACTTGTATTTATTTGTATAGTTTCCGTGTCTTCGCCCAGCAGTACCAAATCATCGGTGTATCCCAGAACCGGAATTTTACCACCCATATTTAAACCTTTTTCGGTACACAGTACCGTTTCTATGACGTATTTTATTATAAAAGCAATAAAACAGGTGAAAGGGGTCACTTTGTTTAAAACCTGGCCGTATCTCCAAACTCTAACTTTATGGAATGTTTCCGACAAAAATATATCGACCAAGTTTAAGATCGATATAAAGTTGATGGACTACACTGTAGTAATTAACCGACTACACCGAAACTGAATTAAATGTCTATACCTTTACAACCACCCATAAAGGGTCCTGGGTTCAGAAAATATAAAAATCGTAATGTTCCTAGGCAAGCGGCCTTGCAATGGCGTGAATAGGTGAAGATCGCACTAAGTCGCCAGGTTTTTCCAGTTTTTAACTATCAACTTTATATAAGCTGGATGTGAGCAATGACTCCGTAACTCAGGGTCTAAACGGCTGAACTAACTATATAATTAATTATTCTGTCGCAGCCGCGAAACGGATCTGAAACCCGGTGAACCATAGACTAGTGATCACGTTTACTCACTCATTTATAATAATTACTCACTCAGTAATAAATTACTATAATGATAGGCTCAACGAAAGGTTCGACGCCGACACCACCAAATATTGCTTGCACAGATCCAATGATCACCGTCCGAATCAACCTCTCGGACGTCTACCAGTCGGTTCAGTGCTTACTAACATTTTCGGATCCGTTCTTTACTGAAGCCTAACGACTTAACACGCCCATTTGAGTTGCGCTGCGATTAATGAATTAATCCCAGAGGACCAGGAAATAATTTCGAAAAAATCACCGTTCTAAACATAGGTTTAGAAAAAGTGTAAAATAATAAACCTTAAAAATAAATAATCGCGATGGATAAATAGCCCAGTAAAATAAGGATAAAATTAAAGGTTTGTGTGAAGTAATTCGGAAGAATCTGGAAATCGTTTATAATACCTCTTAAGTTCCTAGCTCCATAGCTTAACTTTTTGGAGCCGAAAAATCTCGAGTTTTTAGCACTTTTTCAGTATTTCACCTATAACTTGTAAACTCTCCTAGAAAATATCTTTCTTTTCAAAATGTAAGTACGTTAACTTTTCTTTCTAAAAGTTATGTCAATTATTGCATTGGTTTATTAATATTGCTCCAATCGTTTGTCATAAATAAGCAAATTTTTCCATTTTTGTTAAAAAAAAACAATTTGGTCACTATGAGACAACTGTAACATGGAAAACGTAAATCGGCAGTATCCAGGAAATATTTCTCACAAGCCTTTGGACGCGTGTAGTGGAAAATCGATAAAAAAATATTTTTTTGAAGGTTCGTATCTGAAATTTAAAGAAGCCTCTTAGCTTCTAATAGCATAAGATTGAAATTTGATGCTCTGTAACATTTCATTCTATGACTTTTTTCAATATTGATAGTTGTTTCCAAGTTACAGTTGTCTCTTAGTGACCAAATTGGGTTTTTAACAAAAATGGAAAAATTTGCCTATTTATGACAAAGATTGCGAATATTAAATAACCAGTATAACATTTAGAAAGGGAATTTGACGTTCTTTCATTTTGAAATGAAAGATTTTTCGTTGGGAGCACCGTAAACGATTTGTAGGTAAAACTAAAAGAAGTGCGAACAATTCGAGGTTACTTTTATACAAAAACAAATTACTTTTATTTAGGACCATTAAGAGATATAAACGGTTTTCAGCTTTGCCAAATTAATTCCCACAAATATACCCTTTTTTACTGGGCTAAGAACTATATCTGTGCTCAGATGGTAAAATAGTATAACTACTATATTTCCACCTGAGTCCAGATATAATAACTCATTGAAACATGAGAAAAAAAACTAAAAGAACGTAATGTTTTTATTAATAAATCTTTGGAGTTTTTCAAAATTATTATCATTACTTAGAAAAAAGGTTTAACTTATGAATATTGAACTTTTCATAATTTTATTTTTATACATAAATAAATTAATATTTCTTGTTGTTTTAAGGTGACTGCCTCATCTTCAGTAATATTATTTTTAAAAATTTCCTTATTTAAATAATATAGCTCACTTTACATTTATATATATCATAACTATTTATTCAAAGTCACATATTTGACCAATTAAATATCTTAGACTACAATAATGAAGTGAAATTTAAATGAATAACCACAAGTGTCAATTTGTTTTTATAATGATGATTATTATATATATATATATATGTATAATTACCAATATTATTTAAATATGGAAAAAATTTAAAATAGCATTTCTAAAGATGAGGCCGTAATGGACCTCGAAACGTCAAGAAATATGTATTAATTAATTTATGTTTTAAATTATACAATAATAAATAAATTTATAAACGAGAGATAGTTCTAATTAATTATATAAAATAATCTCTATTTCAAATACAAAAAAAAATAGGGAGAATTAGAAATGCAATCATAAAAAAACATTTTTTTTCTTTTGCTTATACATTATTAAAACTATTAAAAATAAATATAACAAATAATATAAACTGAAATATTTCAACACAAAGAATCGGTATTCAGTCAAAGCAGACTACGGGGATTGCGAGATAAGTTATTAACTGCTAGAAATTCAAAACTAAATTGTTCGCTGCAAGTTACGGTCAGAAACACGCAATTTTCAGCATATCTCATGGACAACAAAGCCCTCACATTAGAGATATTGGAGGCTGGGACCAGTGACCAGCATACATAATGGTTAATGACTGCAGAGAAATTTAGTGTTCTCTGAGGGACAACCTCTGATCTAATCCAAGGACGGCGACACCTTCGCAAGACACCAACACACCTTGCGAGCTATAATATCTCTTATATATATTTCCTCTGTCTGTTGTGAGGCATCCGCAATGAATGTCACTCATAATGATCAAGTTCTGTGAAGTCTGAGTATTGATACAATACAATGAGTTTTGATTAGGAATATCTCAGGAGAACCGGGATTCTGAATAATGCCGCATACTTGCATAAGGTTTCCTTTTAGGGATAAAGCTTCTTCCCACCAATTAAATAGTATTTATGTTTTAGTATTGATAAATGAAGAGAAGTCTAGGTTTCAATAGTAAAAATCTGGTGCGGGCAACACACTACTTTCAGTTACCTCCCTTTTTAAAATCGATTAAAGAATTTTCAAATACAGTTAGAGATAAAAATGAGTGAAACCATTAAAGAATTAATTAAATGGAATTTATATAGAAACATGTGGTTATAAAAAACAATCTATTATATTATTAATAATCACTTAGTTTAATCGGCTTTTCATCACTCTCTATTAACTTTTAAAAGCTTGTGTATAGGATAATATTTTTTCTAAAATCTTTAGCTTTCCAACGGTATATCATACATGTAAACTACTGTTCTTATGTTCAAAAACAAAAATTTTTTTTTTCAGTTTTCTCGTTTAGTTGTTATTCAAATTTGCTCAACTTGCATATTTAGCTGTTATTTATCAATGCTAAAAAGATAATATGGTTGTTTTTATAGAATCTAAAAAAATAAAGGTACTCTAGAAGAGGAAAATTTATAATACCGGCAATTAAGCCACATCAGACTATTTCAATCAGAATGAAGCCTACATAATGTTAAAGCCCATTAAATTTTAAATCGATATAGCAAGTTTAATCAAAATCGTAAGAATCGTTTTCGAGAAAATCGTAAAAAGGTGCGAAATGCATGGTATAAAGTGGCTCTTCTGTAAAGCTGATTTTTATAAAAAGGGTTTTGTAACGTGTCGGGCGTATAGTTGTCTTAAATATGAAATTTCAGTTTCATAGGACTTTCCATTTACGCGAGGGAGTTACCATACTCTAACACACACACACACACACGATTCAGGGGACGCTAAAACGTGTATTGTCGTTGAAAACTGGAATTCAAAAATTTTCACAATCGCAATACTTTCCCTTACTATATATTTCATATATATTTAAATTGGAGACGTCAGTTGAGGGTGCAGTCAAATAAAAAAACAATTAAGTATAAACTTAATTTAATTGTGTCGACGTGGCCTGATTGATAAAACAACCCCAGGTGGTCCTAGGATTTTTAATTGGAGTAAAAATCCTTATGTATGACGAGCTTCAGAGGGGACGTTACAAGGTAGTCCCGAGCCTGTGCGATGCCAGGCACTCGTTAAGATCCATTTCCTAATAAAACCTGGACCTCCTAAAGCAGTTAATCCCTCTGAGGTCAATATCTTCTCCGAAAACTTGTACTCCGTAAATCTCCTGGATACGATCTCCTCACTCCTCAGATTCTCAGACAGCTTCCATCTAAAGCCGTTATATTTCTTACATATATTTACAACTCCATTCTACGCACTACTCATTTTCCTCTCTTATGGAAACATTCCACTATAATTCTCATCCTAAAACCAGGTAAACCTCCTAACACAACGACATCATATAGACCTATCAGCCTACTCCCAATCCTTTCAAAAATCTTTGAAAAAATCCTCCTCAAACGAATATTACCTTTATTAGAATCCCACACTATTCCTTCCCATCAGTTTGGATTCCGTTCCCAACATTCAACCGTTCAGCAAGGGCTCCGAGTCGTTGACCATATTTCCTCTGCCCTTGAGAACAAGGAGTACTGCTCGGGTGCATTTCTGGACATAACGCAAGCATTTGACCGGGTGTGGCACCCGGGATTACTCTTTAAGCTCAAAAACCATTTACCCCAATCCCTATACCTAGTCCTCCGATCCTATCTATCAAACCGCTCCTTCCGAGTTCGCTGTGGTGCAGAATATTCCAATTATTATCCAGTCGAATCCGGTGTTTCTCAGGCAGTGTCCTTGGTCCTTTCCTCTACAATATATACACGGCTGATATTCCTGTTTGCCCTAATACCTTCCTAGCAACGTACGCTGATGACACAGCTATCCTATCCTCTCACTTAGATCCCGAAATTGCATCGATAGGCCTCCAAACGCACCTTTCTCAAATTGAAGACTGGTGTAACAACTGGAGAATCAAAGTTAATCAATCCAAATCCAAACATGTCACCTTTACCCTTCGAAGACAATCCTGCCCTCCAGTTCTCTATAACTCCGTTCCGCTTCCTTTCTCCGACACAGTCCGGTATCTTGGCTTCCTTCTGGACAAAAGACTAACTTGGAACCCGCATACTAGACTTAAACGACAAGAACTTAATCGACGATTTGGACAATTATATAGACTACTGAACAGAAATTCTAAATTATCTATCGAGAACAAACTGCTAATATACAAGACAGTACTGAAACATATATGGACCTACGGACTTGAACTTTGGGGACAGCCAAATTTTCTAACATCAAACGCATTCAATCCTTCCAATCAAAAGTCCTCCGAACAATAGTTAATGCTCCTTATTATGTATCCAACCATACCTTACACCGCGACCTAAATATTCCATTTATTTTAGACCTTATACCATTAAAATTCTCTAAATTCCATCAGAACCTTATCCATCACCCTAATCCCCTAGCTCAATCCTTATCCAGCTTCACACATCCTTACCATCCTCCTAGAAGGTTGAAACGGCAGTGGCCTCGAGACCTCTTGTAAAATGTATATTGGAGTTCTAGCATTGGCTAGATTCTCCACTCACGTGCTGTATGCTTGTGAATTGTATATAGGTATGAGTGACTTTTGTATATAGGTATGAGTGACTTTTGTATATATTTTATTGATTTTGTTTTGTATATATGTATATTGTATTATTATTATATAAATTTATTGTTTTGTATATATCGTGTGAATGTAGTATGAATGTTGTACTTCATCACTATTAAAAATGTTCTAAATTGGACAGATTGTAATATTGCTCAATAAAGAATTGTTTCTTAAAAAAATAAAATAAAATAAAATAAAACCTGGATAGACCAAATTCAGGACTCCTACTGTAGCATCGTCCGATTAGCCATAGTAGCATTAAGTGACGTTAAATAAATAAATAAGAAAATCAATCAAGAAAATCAAAGAAAATTTATAACATTTTTTTTTTTTTTTAATTCTAATAAAGAGATTTCTCCACTTCCACAATATAATGAGTGACGCACACAGTACATATATTTAATCAAACTTTTGTACAATAACACATTAAATATTTTTTTAATTTTTATTATTAAGAGGTTTTGCGTATCAGATTCTTTTTTGCTGTCTACGACAAATTTATAGTTAAATTTTATACAAGTCAATTTCAAACGATTATACTCAAGCTTTGAGAGAGCCATTATTCATAATGCTTTATTAAGCAATTTTTTACAGCTTCAGCACCAGGAAAGAAAGATCATAACTTTTAGAAAATAAAAATCACAAATTATTATAGGAAGGTAGAAGCTCTTGACCCAAGCAGCATCCAATGCCTTATTAGTATTCAAGGCATGATAGACAGTTTGTAAGTCCTTATACCAAAGGCTTACAACACGTCATTTATAGCTTCTTACAACCAACAACTGTGTATAGAAACAGATACCTGTAAATATTGCATTATTTTACTGATGTATTCGTCAGTAAGCAACGAAGGTAGTTATTAAGTGTAATAGATTTGATAAATGATCTTTATATCAGTATATTAATTAATTTAGATAATTGGCATATCATATATTAAATAACCAATACAGCATCAGCTATAAAAGAGTTAATATTTTAGAGTAAAAACAACAAAGAATGCAAACTAAAAAATAACTGATCTCATCACTCGCTTTCTATAAATTGACTTAATTGCAGTAATAAAATAAAATAAATAGAAGATTTCGTACTTCTACAACTACCCATCTTGGGTCCTGGGTTCAATTCATATAGAGATAAGGACTGTTTCTAGGCCGACGGCCGGCAATGAGTTGATTAGGCCGAGATCTTTTTCTTTTTTAGGTTTTTTTCCCATTTATGGTTACACACTTTATAGAGGCTGTGTCTTCCCCAGGAGGGTCAGTATAATAAATAATTATTCTAGTCTGTGAGCCGGCAAAGAAAAAAGCAAAACATTTTACCAAAATTTAGTAGTGATAGAAATCGGTAGGTCTAATACTCACAATGATCTGATAACGTCAGTGCAATGGTTACATGGGTCAGAACTTCTGTCTCATTATACCAAAAATTTTAAATATGTTCTATGCAAAATATTTATCATAATAATAATATAATAATAACTTTATTGACATCAGTTTGACAAAAGCCTCTCCCATAGGGAGGAATTTATAGTAGTTGGCTATAGTAAGAAATAAATATATAAACAACTAAAATATTAAAGAATAGCAAATAATCCAAGAAAGAAAAACAAAAATAAGTATACAAAAAACTTCAATAAAAAATCAGAATGCTTAAAAATATACACTAAAAGAAAACACAAAATTAAACATTCTTTAAAACGTTTTTCCACCAGGATTAAAACGTTTTCCCACATGGTAAAGGAAAAAATACACCTCTGCCAACAGAAAACGGATTAGAAAATGAAGGTCATTCAAAAAGGGACCAAAAACATTGAATTCTGACTTATTTTACAGTGATTTTCCTTTTGACCTCATAAAACTAGGCGATAATATAAATCAAACGACACCAGTCTGCCATTCACAGGTAAGCGAAAAGCCGCGGCAGACGCGATTTTAGGGACAGAAATTCTGACCCATGTAACCATTGCACTGACGTTATTAGACCATTGTGAGTATTAGACCTACCGATTTCTATCACTACTAAAATTAAAGCTAATTTTATGCCTCGTAAATTAGTTTATAACCATTATATTGTTAGGAACAACTGCTTCCATAATATCAACCATATTAACCATTAACCATGGCAAATATAAAAGTTTCTCAGTTTCCGGTTTTTTGTTAGAGCCATATCTACATAAATATTAGTCATACAGATTTTGGACATTTATTTTGGAATGTATTTTTTTAATTTTTGGTTTCTATGCATATAGCTTAATATTGGGCATGCGTAAGTAAGAATTGGTCGTAAACAAGCCTTTATAACAATAATTTATTAGTTACATTTAATTTAGATTGTCTGTTGAAATATGGATATATAGTACACAGAGCTCTATTGGCTTTGTTACATACATAATTTATGGCTGTTTTAATGTTAGTCTTTTATCGATGGCTAGACCCAGATATTTGATGTCATTTGATCAATTTATCTATTTGTTAAAGAAAGTTGGGGAATAGAAAGAGGTCGTCTCTTTGTAACTAATATTGCTTTAGTTTTGTCTTTGTTTATCTTGATTTTTAATTTATGATAAAATCTTTCAATTTTTTTTTTAATTCGGTGATCAGTCTTTGAATAAAAGTGTAAAATGCTTTATCGTCTGCGAATAAAGATTTAAATAATTTATATGTATTGGGCATTTCGTAATTAGATAAATTATACAGCGTTGGCGTTAGAACCCCGCCCTGGACCAAAGATTTGAAAGGCTTTCGTTTACTATCTTTTCCGTATATGGATATTTGTGAAAAGTAATAATTATTACTAATATCGAGTAGAATTCCGATTCCGATACATTTTAATAATCTTACTACTTACTAAGAGCTTAAAAGAAATCTTAATCAAGAGACTGATTAATATTATCGGCCTTCTGTAGATGCAAATTGGCAGAAGCAGAAAGCCGCCCTAGAGTAGGTCAGACGCAAAGAAGACATACCAAATGCACCTTCACTTGATCTAGTTAACATCTGTTTCTATTTCTCCATTGAGGTCATCATCTTTATCTACATTTCCTTTCATTGACATATGAAGATTGATTGCCTATGTTTCAACATCTAAGTCGCGTATTAATCATGTCCACCTACACTGTGTTTAGGATGAATTATATCCACTTTGAGTAACTATAAGTTATTTATTTTTGAACCTCTTGTAAATTTGTGTGCACTTTTCAGTTTTTGTCTATTATTATTATATTTATTTTATTATAGTAAATATTTTTTGTTTATTATTTTCAATAATAAACCTCTGTAATCGACCAAAAAAAATATAAATATTGCCAATTCTCAAATTTTAAAGGGATTACGTTTCAAGATACGTGAAACCAAAATAACGAATAAAAAGAAATCCCTTTGTCCGCCGACCGCGGCATTCCTCTAAAGCTACTGGACTTTTTTTTTTTAATTTGCCACAAAAATACGAGAAAAAAAAAATCAAATTTTACACATAAACGACCATAACTCAGTTATTTTGAAGATAGAGAAAATTAGATAGTGCTTTAAAACCACTAAAGCATGATAAAAAAAAAAAGTTCAATTCCATATATTCATACAAAATGAAAAAAAATCATTGAAATTGGTTCAGAACCAGCAGTGATATAGCGTTTTGAAATCAGCAGAGGTGGCTATAAACAGCTATTGAGTTGTCCGGAAAGTTCGTAAAAAAATTTGGACAATAAATTAAAACTGATGAACAGCTTAAAATGTATTTATTTAATCTACAAAATAGTCCCACCGTTAGCGATTACCCTTTCCCAACGGCTTGGAAGGTCCATTATCCCTTTTTTTCAAAAATCACTGTCCTTACTCCTGAAGAACAATAAAAGGTACGTTTTGACGTCATCTTCTGAATAGAGGATTTCTCTTGTAAAAAAAAAATCGAGGGAAGGAAAAGATGAAAATCCGAAGGAGCAATGTCAGGAACGTACGGTGGGTGAGGTAAAACCTCCCATCTGAAGCTTACTAACTTTTGCCGAGTCCTTAAAGACACATGTCCTTGCCGATTTGCCAACTCTGGCCGTTTCTCTTTAATTGCTGTCTTCAATACATCTAACTGTGCTCAGTAAAATTTATAATTTGGTTTTGTGGAAGGAGTTCAAAATTTATGGGTCCCTTCCAATCCCAAGTATTACTGAGCATCACCTTTCTTGGATGGAAAGCCGGCCTTTGGTGTTGCGAGCGGCGCCGTTCCAGGCAACCCCCCAGATTTCGGACTTGCTTAACGGCTGATGTTGACTTAGAGAATCCATTTTTCGTCACCAGTAACAACTCGTTTCAAAAATGGATCCTCCACATTTTCTTTTCAGCAGCAAATCAGCAAATAAAACGGTCGATTTGCAGGTCGTGGATTGTTTGCGATGGCCGTCATAATATCCTCGATGTCAAGAGTTGATCTTCCGCCAGCCCGGGGTTGGTCTTCCAAATTGAAATCCCCTGATCTAAACGCGAAAACCACTTCTAAACCGTGCTATCAGCAATTGAATCGCTGTCATACACGGCACGAATCTTTCTAGCAGTTTGGGCTGCGTTTTTCCCTTTTTTAAAAGAACAGCATAATATGCCGAAACTGAACCAAATCGTCACTCATGTTGGTTTGCAATTAACTGCACTACTGACTGAACCTGAATAAAGACGAATTCAGTGTGTAAGCATAGTTAATTCTTTGAGGATTAAAGGATATAAATACCATTAGCTTTGTGATTAATGTTTAGTAAAAAAAAAAGGTAAAATTTTATTTTAAACGAACTTTTCGGACAACCCAATATACAAACATTTATTAAAAATTAAAAATAATAAACCATTGTGTAATAATATGCAGCGTTTTTTAACCTATAACCTTCAAGTTTCTTTTCAAAACTGACAAAAAGTATTATTAATAAAAATTGATGCGTAAATGATATTTTTTTTTCATTGAATAAAATTGAATTTTAAACATAACAACACATCGATTTCACATTGATACTACTCGTACTCACATACGTCCATAAGAAATCGTGAGTGAAAATCTCTCTCCAAACCAGAACGAATGACACCTAACAGAATAGATGTGGGAAGATTTCGAAAGTATGTTGAGCATATCAAATTTGATGACTTAAGAAGTAACTATGTGCCACAAATCTATTACCCTACTTCACCACTTCAACATATTTAATTTTTTTTCAGAGAATATCTCCTATGATAGGAATTAATAGAGAAAATTTACATAATTGTATTTTTAGTATTAAATAATTAATATAAAGTTAGATTCTTACTTAATGACTAGCTATTTAACGTAGATCACTTAACAACAGAAAAAAAATTAAAAATTTCAGTGAAATAGTTATAAAATTAAAGTAATTTTTAACTTATTTCTGTTATAATTTCTTAATTGCAATTTTTTTTTTGTTTACGGGGAAGGGTAGAAAGTAGGTTGAAAATGTAATTTATTTTTCTGGAACACAGCCTAAACGCATATTAATTGAAAATTAAGTACGGGTTCGGAAGTAAACATAGTATCTCTATCCATTTTATCCTAATACCGTATTTTATTTTTTAATCTTTTATGTTTATAATTTTTATTACTCACACCAATTTTTATAAGGGAAGTACCCCTGTACCCCTTGCCTATGCCCATCTTTTGAAAATAACCATAAATTTTAATTAAACATGGAGAGATTTTTTTTTAGTATCACTTAGGAATATAAAATTTAATACAGATTAGTCTCATTGGTTTATAAAGGTGCTCTAACAAAAAAAATATAATAAAAAACAAACGGGCTTGATCAAACTTATTATTCTATTAATATGCTAAATTAGGTTCCACTAAAACGATTAGAGGCAGATATTTTCTGCCATTTGTTCTAGGTCTCCTGAGATAAGGATTTTCCAACCCGCATGTTTAGCTTGAAGATGAAATTCCCACACCATCAGAAGTCGGGACAAACGACAAGAAATCAGAGAATTCCGCAAATAGGCCCGCACTTTCTCTCTACCGTTAGACTAACTAACTAAAGAGGAATCAGAAATAGAAGAGAAGGGACAAAAAGAGAATTGCGGCTAAAGTGAAGACGGCAATTTGATGATGAGGTTGCAGCTGATTTCAGAGAGAGCCAGCGAGAGAAATTGCAACTGGCATCCATTTTGATCACTTTATGGGGACATATTCTTAATGTGTCTAGCTCCTTCCTAGTATAGTCTTGAACTTTCGTTCTTTAAAGAGTCTTCTGATCTAACTATTCATCGATTCATTAACTATTTGCTATTTCTCCATTTTTTAAAATAAATAATATATTATATTAAAACAGCCATTATATTATAAAACTTTAAATGATAATATGATACATCCTTATAAATTGGTTATTTTTCGGTTAAATACCGAAAATTCAATACCGGTTAAATTCAAATAACGGAGAGAAATATGGATGTTAACTGACTGTTAGTATGATACCGTTGGTATGATGGCTAGGCATAGTAGTTCGAGAGCCATTAACGAAAAATGCAACCCGTTTTACCAACATTTTTAGTATGTTTTATGCAAAGCATCTATCATGGTAAAGCAAAAAATACACCTCAATCAACTCAAAACGGGTGGATTACAAAATTGGAAATATCACTCTTTTCTATCATAATTATAGTTACTATCATGAAAACGGCTCATCCTACGAAGATAATTGTTAAAAAGTAAATCATCAAGTATTTTTTATTTATTTTTTAAAAATTGATTTATTGCTATTTACAACTGTAAAATGATATAAATTTTAGTTACGCCGTCCTTCGGAGGGGACGTTAAAAGGGGGTCCCGAGCCTGTGCGATGTCAGGTACTCGTTAAAGATCCCTATCCTAATAAAACCTGGATAGGCAAAATTTAGGACTCCCACAGTAGCATCGTCCGATTAGCCATAGCAGCATAAAGTGACGTTAAATAAAATAAACAAACAAACAAATGATGATATACCACATGTTGGGTTACTACTCATTGGTAGCTCTCCAAATCAAGTATTTAATAAGCTTTCATTTGAGCGGTAAAAGACATGCTAATATAGAGCTATTACAAAAAAAAAAATTTGTTTGCATCAAACGAAGTATCACACTTTTCTAAAATAAGTATGATTATCTTCATGGAAACGGCTCCTCCTATGAGGACAATCGTTATAACGATTAATATAGAAAATTAAATCACCTTTAATTTAGTAGTTTATAACCATTACCTTGTTAGAAACAGCCGTTTCCATGATATTAACCAAATAATTGAGACAAATAAAAAGTTTCTCGGTTTCCGGTTTTTGTAAGAATAATATATCTATATATCTATTTGTCATTCAGACGTTTACAACTCAAATTAAAGGTGATATAATTAGTCTATTGAAGACAGCTGTTCGGGACTCTCATAATGAAGACACGCTTCAGGTCAGTCTCAAAGCTTTTATGATTTACAAGTGTTTATTATGCTGTTATGAACTTTATTTTGTGCGATTCAGACAATATAAGGGAGTGTGTTTGATTATTCAATAGAAAATTGAGATATCCAAAAGAAGTTAAGCGGTTACACATCACCAATAGTCACCCAGAGGTTTTGACTCTGTGCCGACATGTCAGCCCCTGAAATGTCTCTACTTTCTTTAGATTCTATGTCACCAAAAATTCAGAAAAAAATAGGAACAGAAAATAGCTCAAAAAGTAATGCATTGCAAGTCCCACCTAACCTCAACCCTACAGAAAAATCCACCAGTTATGCCAAAGCCACCGCCACAGATCGTTTTTCTAAACGAGAAAATGCAATAGTTTTACAAACATTTCCCGGTATAAAGCAACAAGAGTATGTTTTCAAATCGCAACACTAATAGACCCAAAATTTATTCGTTATACTTCTAGAATTTCAAACTCTCGATTTTACATTCATTTTAATAGCAAAGATGCAGTAGACCGCCTTTTGAACAATTATAAGTCGATTATTATAGATAACAAAGAAATTTTCATAAAAAGACTAATTAATCCGGCTAAGCGTATAATTATCTCAAATGCTTGCCCTTCAATTCCTCATGAGACAATAGAAAACGAACTTAAAAGGTTAGGCCTTAGATTAGTCTCCCCCATGCACTTCCTCAGGGCCGGGTACCAAGACCCCAGGCTAGCACATGTACTCAGTTTTCGACGGCAAGTCTACATCCCACCTGAGGACCTCAGTAAGCTGCCATCATCTCTACTAATAGAGCAAGACAATGTTTGTTACCGAATTTTCTAGCTGAAGATATTTTAACCTGTTTCATATGTAAACAACCTTGTCACGTATCTACTGATTGCCCTGAGAGTGAAAACAATAATATTCAAGAACATCAAAGTAGTGAAAATAGATTCAATAATGTAAGTCCCAACCTCAACGATAATAGTAAACAAATAAATGCCAGCCATTCCCTATTAGATACACCTAACCATACGATCCCGAATAGTGTAACAGTACAGCCAACCCTAACCGGTTGCCATGACAACACTTCAACAACCCTAGCCGAAATCAAAGAAGACAAACAGAAGCAAGGCCAACCAGGTGACCATGGCAACTCAATTCATAGCAAAAATATTAAAAATAAACGCTTCAAAGATGCGGCTTTAAATGTGGACAACAATTTAATTTTAATACCGACGTCTGTTTCAGGCGTCAAACGATGCCACTTAAGTCCACCTCCTTCCTCTATACCCACTATGGAGCTTAACTTAACAATAAATCCCCAAGAAGAAGGTGAAAACATAAATTTCGAAGATTTTCCCCCAATGACAGCTAACCAATCCATTCATAAAAAAACCTAAAAACAACGATACCAGCACAGCTATCTTCCGAGGGAATAATACCCACCGACCTGTTGGACCCACAAGACAACTCCGACCGGAACACCCTTGACTGTGTGCCCATCAATTAGTGAAAAACTAGAACAACACCTTAAGTGAAATCTGAGTACAGTGAAATTTGTGTTTGTTTTGTTTTTTATATAAGACATAAGTGAACAACAATTACGTACAATTATTAACCTTTGTAATGTACTTGTGAAACCAAAATTTATGTAGTATGCTAATGACCCAATAAGGGTAGATGCATTTATATAAATAAATAAATAAATAATTAGTCTATTACTTTATTTCTACTAAAAAAAATTGCTAGCATTTATTCTGATTTGAATTATGTTTATAGATCAATATAACCTCAAAATAAAAACACTTCCAGGACTAAACCACTGGAAATGATATGGATAAAAAAATATGGCTACTAACTAACATTAAAACACTCTTCCCACAATATTTCCACATTGGTGCTAAAAGCTTATAACAAGCATAATAAAACAATTATTCCTTTCCCTTATTATACACAATAAACCTATTAATTAATTGCTTTAAACAAATAATGCTGAGAAAAAATAGATAAACGGTTAAGAGTTTCCTTAATGTTTCGTGCCGGTTGGCCATTCTTAATTATCTCATAAAATAGAAGTAATGATTACTCAGTAAAACTATAATTAAATTAATTATTAAGATGAAAATGAAGCATTTGCACGGACACAACAGGCTTATCATTGACATGTCGATAGCTGTAATACCTGTCAGAAGAAAGCTGAAAAGAAGTTGGATGAGAGACCTCGTTTGTTGAATCAAAGACTCCTTTCCCACACACAGGCTCGCCTTAGTGGGATATTGACTTCTACTTGCACTGTAAAATGTCTGTATTTTGATCTAAATACAGAGAAGTTAGAAAAAAAAAAAAATGCCTAGGAAGGGGTGCTGCTGGGCATATCTGCTGCTAATGTTTTCTCCAGCACATTTGCTGGTTGTCAAATTACTTATGACAGTAAGGATTAAAAAAACTTAATCATGCAAATTTTATTATTCCAAAATCAAGTGTCAATATTTGTTTTTTTAAATAAAACAAGTAAAACTTAAAAAGTAGTAAATTAAAAAGTATTCGACTTTCTTTATGATAAAAAATTAGGATGGAATCTCAAGGAGGTACAAGGGAGAGAAAGAGAATACAGGTGGATCGTACATTTTATTTAATTACTGAATGACCGTACCGTGATCTTTGGAGGTTAGTTTTCGCAACATATTGCAACATGGGATCACCATCCTTCGCTGTTAGCAGACGTATTATTGAGCAAATATTAAGACATGAACAGTGTTGTAAAATTTTGGTTGCAGCAACACCTATGGTCAGAGGAGTATGAAAGTGCAAACGGTCGATGGACGGGACGAGACCGAAATGTGGTTGGGTTAAAATGCTTTGGAAGATATTGTGTTAGCAAATTGTGCAACAGAAAGATGAGAAGATGGATAGTCCGGAGATGTTAAAGATAAATAAAATTGACAAACAAAAGATTGCTTAGAAGAGATAGTAAGAAGGATTGTATTCATTAGTTCAATGCCAACGATTCAATTCCGAAAAAAACCTGGTTTATAATCATAATTTCATGGTTAAAAAAAATAAAACTTCGGGTCATTTTTTCTTTTTTATTTACTTTATTCTGAAATATATCGTTTTGGTTTATTATTTTCAATAATGAACCTTTGTAATCTAACAAAAAATAACATCGTCCCACTCAAGATTTGAGGGCTTACGTTTCAAGATGCGTACAACCCGAATAACGAATAGAAAATCCGTTTCTCCTAATAATTTAAATAATTTTTAAATTGAGAATTAAATTTTATATAAAATGAAAAAAGAATTATTGAAATTGGTTAAGAACCAGCAAAGATATAGCATTTTGAAATTAGCAGCAGTGATATGCCATTATTCTTTGAGATAATTACTTAATTGGCTGTCAACATTTATATAAACAGTTATACCCTAATATTGTTATTTGGAAATAATAAACTTTTTCGTAATAATTTGTAGCGTTTTTAATATCCATAGGTTGATATTATAGGAATTAATCTTATTTTGCCCTAAAGCTATTAATATTGTCCTATTATTTTTTCTCACAACCCCTTAATTGTGAATATTTTTTAATGCAGCAGTTTTATCTCCCGAGTACTTTTATTGCGTTTTAATGCAACTTTTAAGAATGTATGAGAAGCATGAGGTGATTCATATCATACAAGTCATAAAGCAAGTTTTAGTGGTGCTACGGCATACCGAATTCCTGATGAGTTAATATTGTTAGTCTAAATTAATACTGTCCCACGATATAGTAATACTTTTGATAAATTTACAGAAGTGTTTTGGTGTACTGCTTCACTCTTGTTTATTTAGATAATGTTTTCTTCTGCCTCACCGATCAGGGAGCTGGTTTTAGAGTATAGCATAGTAGGTCATAAAGATATCAAAATAAGTCGAATAATTTTATAAGTCTCTTCATTATAGATTAAGTAATAAAGAGTACGCATCGCAGTAGTAAAGTGTATGCTTTTGAGTTCTTTTTAAAAAAATAAAAATGTGTTTATTGATAAAAAGACAGATAATTTTATTGAACCAAAGCAAGGAGCAGTTAGGACTTAGTATTTTACAAGAGGAAGTCGATAATTTAGAACATCATCGCGAATACATTAGGGCGAATAGACCATTTGCAATTAACATGGAAACATTGACCTATATCTACTGTAGTAAGAGTTCGAATAGCGGGAAAAGTCAAGCGATTTCTTGTCATTTCGATTTTGCATAAGGATTTCGTTAAGTTAAACGATCGTCATGAAGGAGTATTAGGTATCGTATCTGTTCAGCAGGGGTAATTGGAATATTACGAAACGATAATATGGTACATGATACTGTGTATAAGTGGGAAAGGTTAATACCACTTTCCAAGGTTCGCCATAATATGGAAAAGATAAACCAACTATTAACAGTTCATTATTTACAGATATCACACATGCCATCGCCATAAGCGGTGAGGTGATGGATTGTGATGTCAAAAAAATATTTTTTAATAAATTCTTCTTCGGTCCCATCCCTACTCTCTGCTGTTTACAGGCTGAGAAGCGACACCGGTAGACCTCTGACGGGGGTAAGTTACCAAGTCATAATTGACCAGTTATCTAGCGGGATGAAAAACAAATTAAATTACTAAAATTACTATTAAAAATAGGGGTTGGTGATAGAACGGTGAAAATTTAGCGTTGTATTTTTTTTTTAATGCAACATTATAAAAAAATAATTCAAAACTTATTTGTCCAGGAAATTAAAAAAATAATGTATATACTGTGGACAACCCTTATCACTTAGGGGTATGAAAAATAGATAGTAGCTGATTCTCAGACCTATTGAATATGCATATAAAATTTCATAAAACTCGGTGAAGCCCTTTAGTGTTAACTAAAACTGTGACACGAGAATTATATATATATATATATATATATATATTATATCCACACATAGACGCTAGGTTACAGATATAAATTCCATGAAGGTAGGCTGACTGACGCGGAAGACCTTGGGTAAAGGACAGGTTGTATTACCCAACGGCAATAATATATTTACTCATGTCTCCGATGTCTTGTAGTGAGGTATCCATCCTTATTTACATTCAATCAGGATTCGATAAACAGCTATTGAGAAGAGTTCATAATTATCTAATCAAGTTGATGCTCCGATCCGCTTCTAAAGGAGCAATAAGTCTTAGTAATTACAAATGAGGTCTTCATCTTGAATGGAAGTCATCATATGAAAGCTTCTATCACCCTTAAATTGTTTTTAATTACTGGTCTAGGATGGAACTTTTTAATATGAAGTGATGTGCGTGTATGAGATATTACAGCAACTTTTTCATTTGACGGTACTTTATGCTACTATGGCTAATTGGACGATGCTGCAGTGGGAGTCCTAAATTTTGCCTATCCAGGCTTAATTAGGATAAGAAATCTTTAACGAGTACCAGACATCGCACTGGCTTGAGACTACCTTTTTACGTTCTCTCCTAAGAACAGCATTACTAAGGATATTTTACTTTTATTAAAAATTCCTAGGACTTACCGTACACGTGACCTTTGGTATAGAAGGCTGTTATGCTACCCACCATGCCAGAAGTGAACCCGAACGGATTGAGTCTGCAAGCAAATGCACTTTTGCCCCACTTTCCAACACACCCTATACTTCCTAAATTTTAATAGTTCCTGTTTCTCCTCCCTTCTGGCTGCTTGGTCACATTTTTTGTTTCGTAGGACTCCGCGAGTACGGAATAGGAAATTAATGAGATATTTATCAATTAATTGATATAAGAAAAAACTAAAAATAAAGTTTAATTTAAATTTTGCCCCACTTTAATTCCTGCACCCCAAAGCTTTTCCCACAAGTTCCGGCATTGCCTAGGTACGCCATGATTTTGAACCGGACTGATTCAGCATCGGAACATAACGATATTTCTCTGTATATAATTTGATTACTTAGGTAGTAAAAGGAGAGTGGCTGAGCAGACACCCGCATGACGCTGAAATATGTAGCCTAAGGTGGAAATGAAAGCGCAGCGGTGTACACTTTCTAACCACCTCAGTACCCCGAAGATGGGAGAAACCTCATCCGGAGGCGGTACAGTTGCCCAGGGACTATTCCTGCAGCTATTAGCGATCAGCCGGTAGCTAGCTGAAATAATCTCACCACACTCTCTAAACCAAAACAATCGCTTGGAACGCAGTTGAACGCAGCCTTAAAAACAAACCGCTAGAACATCTGCATCATAGCTGAGTGTGTAACGAGTCTAAAAACCTGCAACAAAAAGGTGCAACTCGTGGTTTTGCTGAAAAAATGTCAGTTTACATACAGATGCGTTTATGGTAAGAGTAACTATGGCACATATAACTCGTATATGGCAATCGGTCAATCAGTTACTCTATTAATGTGCAACAAACAAAGTTATTATTTAGTCCCAGATCCTCCTTTTATAACATCAGTAGCACACCCGAAGAGTTATGAATGAAAAATAATGTTTGAGTTTTCCAGGTCAATGTTTTGTCCAAGTAAATACTTAAATATCGAATTTCGCCTGATGTATATGTTACTTAAAATGGATTCTAAAACACTGCCCTGAGGATGGGAATTTGAGGATAGCAAATACTTGTCATTTCGATTTTGCATAAGGATTTCGTTAAGTTAAACGATCGTCATGAAGGAGTATTAGGTATCGTATAAGTACTTGCTTTTGTAAATAAAGAAAATAAATTATAAACTTATCAACAAAAACAGTATTTTTAACAATGAATAAAAAAAATAATAATAATAAAAAATGTCACCCTGCAATCCACTAAGAATATTGGGTTTATTGCTTTCGCTTAGAAGCATTACACTACGATTGTACAATAAGGATTCTAGATACCAAAATCCATGTTTTCTCTATACAGTGTACCCCACTTGAAAGAGCCTAGGTGAGCCCAAGGAAAGTCTTCTGACTAAAATGTATGAATATCCGAAATTAAAATATATCGCTTCAAACAAGCATATAGGCAAATAGAACTTGATACGGTTCTTTAGAAATATGGCCTAGGTCACACAATCCAAAAATGTTTGATTAAAACGTTTGATGTGGGTTTGGTATACATTAGATTATTACTTATACATGATCTACACAATAACTTATGTAAAAGAAATTATTAGTAAAATTAAGGTTTCAGTGGTTTTCATCACATTAAGTAATATTCATTGAAGAATCCAGAAACTGTGACTTGTCATAAAAATAAATCGACACCCTATTATATATATATATATATATAATATATATATATATATATTATATATATATATATATATATATATATATATATTTTTTTTTTTTAAATATATTTGTTGATATTTACAACTGTATAATAAGATACATTCAGTAAATGTGATACAAGAAAAGCCCTATGAAAATGAATGTTTTATTCCATTCATTACGCCGCAAATCCCTCAGCACATCTGCATCACAGCTAACACAAGTAATTCACAACAAAAAATAAAATAATGTTTTTCTTTTTGTGGAGAAATGCCATTGAGACAGAAATAGCCCTGAATAAATCAAATTCGAATAAAACCCGAGTAACGTCATGAATAGAGGAAATGACATAGGATTTGAGCCTCAAAAGAATGAGTTTTTTGGTTGTTTTTCAACATGAAATAAAGACCTTCAAACACCCACTCACACACGAAATGGAACCATGCTGACTTGCCATTAATGTTTTATTTTTTTTTTTTATTCAAGACATTTTATCGCCATTGGATAGGGAGGCTATAAGAGCTTATCATTATTTTTTTTATTTTAATAGTAGTTTGCATTGACGCGTGTTTTCCTTACAAGAAAGTAAATAACAGTACAGAAGTAAATCCACTAAATTCAGGTATAGAGAAAATCGAAGCTTTAAGTGCCACGAACAGGTGTATATAAAATTCAATTCTTCATCAATATTATCAACTTTCCCTCCTTTGAACGCAAATCATATTTCAATAATATTCTTTAATTTGTTTTATATTTATAGATTAATAACTACTTACAAATGCGCGGAATAATCATTAACTACGAATAAAAAAAATTGAAAGTACTATTTTACTAAGAGGAAAATATATATATATATATATATATATATATATATATATATATATTATATATATATATTTTTTTTTTTTTTTAATTTTGGCAAAGATGATTAATTACACATTGATGTAAGGACTTTTTCATTTTTTGAGATATGTGCTAAATATATCGATTTTATAGCTGAACTAACCAGAAATTCGGTAAAACGACAAAATTTGGCGAAAATGTTGCCGTAACATTTAAGACATACCTATCTCAAATACATACTTTCAGTTTCATGCTACGTTTAATTTTTGACCTTACCTGCCTCTTACACACAGACCGTACTATGAGACTTTTATAGCACTCAAAGAACCTTAATCAGATATATTTAGAAAACTCGGAATCAAGGATTTTCATAGTATTTATACATAGAAAAACGGAAATAAAAAAAAATATAAGAGTGTTCAACATCAGCAAACCTAACCAAAAATATAAATTAATAATAAAACAAATTAATAATTATTACTCAATAATTATGTTTTCATGATAGTTATAGTAACATCAACATTAATAGGTGTTAGCATTCACAAAACAGTTTTCTTATTGCTTTAGAATTCTTTATTGTACTATATTTATTTGTACAATGTATTGGCTTATCGTTTGAATAAGGATCTGATATTAGCAGAAGAATATACACTAAAAGCCGAAAAAAATAACATTTATAAAAAACAAAAATATAGATTACAATAAACTGCCCAGCCATGAGTATAATATCCTAATCAATTACCATGTACATATTTTTTTTTTCAATTTCTAAAAAATTTACAGTTTTACACAATGTTTATATATATATATATAATATATATATATATATATATATATATATATATATATATATATAAAAAAGCCAGGTTCAACAGTTTGGAGGATTGCGAAACGACGTACAGCGGTATGTTTTATATTTTATTATTTGTTAAAATATCGAGATACTTTGAATCATCTAGTTTAGCACGTAATTTATTTTTTTATTTCCTATGACAAACCAAAATGAAACTTGCAATATAAATTTACCATCTTATAATAGAACCATTTTCCTCAAGTCCACTGTAGATTTGGACAGTTATCTGCACTGACTTTCTTACAGTTACAGCAGTGAAGGTAGCGGTACCAATCCAAACTGAAGTATTACCCCGTGAATTATAGCCACTCAGCAATTAACCACGGAGTCGGTAACTGATGAACTAGAAGGTCCGATCACTAATCACCATAAGTCTTCGTTCAGGGCGGGAGTATTGCATCGTCGGCACATCGTCCGTGATCTATGTGGCTTGGAACAGCACAGCTAGGGTCTATCCTGCAGCTTGTACGGCCAAAAGTGGTTTCCATCTAAATGTTTGGAAGTACATAACAACCGTTGTATTATCATAACTAATTATAGAAGCAATTTTTTTACTGTAATTCAATTGAATAATGAACTTTATATGAATATATATTTGTCTAAAAAAATTGCCATTATCAAATCAGAACTATTCTAATCAGATAAAAATATTGTAAGTGGAGTCAGTAATAAATCATTATAATGTGCATATCTGTATTCCATTAGCACGGACATATAAAAAGTTTACTTTCCAAAATGAAAATAACTTTTTTTCTTCCAAATTTGCCTTCTCCGGTTTTGTTAATTTTATGGTCAACTTTTCATTAAAAATCCGAATCACAAAGGAAATTACACGACTTAATCAAGACATCTTATTAGAAAACTATGAGAAGAAGTTATATTATCTTAAAGCAGTAATTTATGAATGCAAAAAATATCTCAAAAATCAATCACAAAATATTTTCCCTACAATTTTGTTATAAAAATTTGATAGCTAATAGTGCACGTTAACCGGTCAAATAATATTTTGCTTCGTAATAATACTTAGAGACTAGATGGTTCCAAAAAGTGGACGATTGAGTAAACTTTCTAGGAATAACAAAGGCTCCTATCATATTAGGTTTATAACTATTTTATTCTATTCTTTTATTGCTTATTAACTTTTCTAAAATATTGCGCTTTCTAACAGTATGTTTATGTAACTACTTATATTTCAAGAATACTTTTTTGATGACTTGGTTACAGAAACTTTATTTTTCCCGTTTAAAGAAAAGCTAAATTTCAGTTACTTAGAATTAAATTACTAAGAAACCTTCAGGAAAGAATGCCCTAATTGATGGTGAAAACCGTATTAAAATCCGTTATCATTTTAAATATACAGATATTTCAATGTAAATATTCCTATTTTCATCTTACTTATTAAACCAACTCTATAAATCACTTTTTTAAGTCAAACATTCGACCATTTCTCTAAAAATCGATTTCAAGTTATTGTGGATAATAAAAATAAAACTTATCAAACTACTGAATGCTGCGTGACAAAAATGCAACAGAGAAACAGTTTCCTCATTCCATAACTTCACATTCAAAAGGAATGATCCATTTAACCTTAAGTGTCTGGATAGTGGATATAAATTCCCATTATAAGTCTCCTGACAGAATAAATTAGTACGACCATAACAGGTAAAAGTGATACAATTCTTTAGAGCATAAAGAAGAACTCATTACATATAAAAATATGTAACAATAAATCATAAACCGTTAAATGTATCTTAATGAGGCAAGCGCTTAAGATGAGACCGTTATTGAACCAGCATGGAAGATAGGTCTTACGGTCTTTAATACTAAGATTTGATGATAAGGGCTTAATATTTGAAAATATATAAAAGAAAAATTAACTACATGGAAATTTAGAAATCTGGCAACACACGGCTTTCACTTACCTCGGATGTTAATATCAATTTAAGAACTATTACAGAAACGTAAACATTATGAACACAGTTTTAAGTTAACACAAATAAATGTATTCAGTTTCATTGGAAGTATATGATTTAGATTAATTAATATAACTATATTAAATTGTTACGCAAGTATTTATTTAAATTGTTAGTGATATGTTTATGCTCTTTTAGTCACTTAATTTTTTTTTTTTTTTTTTTACAACATTGTGTATAACATAATGTTTTTTTATAAAATCTTTCTCTTTCCAACGGTATATAATACGCCTATATTACTGTTCTTAATATATTTAAAAAAATACATTAAAAAATATTTTTGCTCGTATAACGTTTATTTGGTCATCAAATTGATTCAACTTGTATATTAAGCCGTGATTTGTCAACGCTGATAAGATGATATGGTTAATATTTTAGGACGTACAAAATTAAAGGAACTTCAGAGAAAGAAAATAGAAAAATACGTCATTTTAGTCCAGTAAGAATATTCCAATCAGATTGAAACTTATATTATATTAAAGCCTATTAAATTCAACATTGATACAGTAAGCCGTTATTATACAATCGTTATAGCCGTTTTTGAGTAAATTGCATAGTTGAAGTACCACTTCTAATCAGCCGATTTTACTGAAAAAGTTGCACCTCGGGCAAATTTTTTTAAAATTCTAGTGGCGCGAAAGACCTTGTAGGCCTTTGGACTTGCGGTGTAATCTCACTCACTCAATCACACTCACGTTTCTCAATGTAATTTATAAGGCAGGGTCTTCACTCCCAACGCCTAATTTTGTGAATGGCCTGTGTCGAATATGAAATTTAAGTTTCGTACGACTTTTCGTTTTGGTACTGGACTGGCCAAAAACAGACGAACACACAAACCTTTTTGCGGAAATTGGTTATTTAGACTCAGAGGACTTTAAAACGTGTACTTTCGTTGAAAACTGAAATTCGAAAATTGTTTACGATCGCAATAATATTTAAAAAAATAAATAAATAGCTTTTAAAAGTTTGTTATATTATATAAATTATTCTTGGCATTACTCTTAATGAAAAAGGGTTCATCATTCATTTGGAATATTCCAAATGCTAATTTACAAAGATACTTCCACTACCTACAAAGCTTACCTAAATACAAGTATCCATACTAATGGATTTATAATGGAATATAGTTTATTAAGATGACGCCAATGACCATATTAGTTAGAGGGGGACCCACAAATACAAATGTAAAAAAAAAAAAAAAAAACTTATCAAAAATATTAATTAAAGCTCATTTTCAAATAGACAACCGAAATTGGAAAACAAAAAATTAACTAAACATAAAAAACAATTACTAACAAAAGCCAACCTGCTTCCCGTAAGAGATACTGAAATACTTATGGAGTTATGATTTTGCTTTTCAAGATATTTGATTGATAAATGAAATACAATTTATTCACTATGGGCACAACACACCTGATAGAAAGATCTCAGAGCACTCTACTAGCAACTGAAGGAACTAGAGATCGCTTTCAACATGCTGACACCACCTAGCGGTGATTCATAGAACTAAGAGCTTGAGTGTAGATTGACTTACCTGAAACATAACAACAAAAAAAATGTTAATTGTTATTTATAAGATAAATAAATTTAATAGAATATTCCTATTTTAGTGAAATTCAATTCAATACCTGTTTAAATTTCAACAATACTGGTGATAACATTATTTATAATTCACATAGAACCTTAATTATGAATAAATATATTTAAAATAACTTAAAATTAAATAAAATTCATATTTTCTTTGCACTTTATATTTTAAAAATCCTAATTTGTGATTTAAATCCCAAAAATTTCATTTAAATACTGGTCTGAATCTTAATTTCCTTATATTCCAAAAAAGACGATTTATATTAAGAGATATTAATAACATAGATATATATAAATAAAACTCGACCCTTTTCTCCTTGTATACTTCCTAAAACTAAAATAATCAAAAGTCTCAAAACATTAATAATAAATAAAAAATAAAAAATTTTGTAATATTACATTCGATAATATGGTACGTAAAATAACAATTTACAATATAACACTGAGTGGTTCGGTAAAACAATTGTTCTAAAAATAAAATGGTATTGGGTTGTGTCACATGAAATGTCCGTTTTCAATGTAAAGGATTTTTATTAAAAATACGATATGAAAACAAGATAATTTTATTCGAAGTATTTACCTACATATTTGGTGGTATACTAAAACGTGGGTAATTGATTGGGAAGCTAATGTTTATAATACAAAGGTAAAGAATTTGTAACTTTTTACTTAAAATATGTAAACATTCGGAAGAAAACAACAGAGACCTGCAAAATCCTTTATGTATTTCAGAAACTATGAAAACGGACATTTCATGTGAAACAACCCATTAAAAATTACTGAAAGTGATGATTATGATATATTTAATATGTATATTTAAAATTTTAAACCAAATGCAACCTTCTAAGTAACTGTAAATATCAGAAATATGATGACGAAGCCTACAACTGACCATCAGCCCCCCACAGGCAACGCGGTCCCATGGTGTAATGGTTAGCACTCTGGACTTTGAATCCAGCGATCCGAGTTCAAATCTCGGTGGGACCTGTTCTTTTTTTTTTTTTTTTTTTCTTTTCTCAAATTTCCTTTTGAAACTAACTGGCTATATTTAATCATATTATATATACTATAGTAGTAGTACCCAAATATTTTAAATAAATTAAAATAGTGTCATTCTTATAACAATGTCGGCAATATTTATAGGAACATATAATTAAACATGAAAATAGATATATTCCCAGAAATATTTATTTTTAATTTAAAACTCAAATTTCTATAAATTTGCTCAATATTCATTGCTTCCAACTTCAGTAAAAATTTAAGGAACAAAAAAAAATCATATCTTCATCACAGTCACAAAAAAGTTATTGAATATAATTGTATATAGTACTTCATTTACACAAAGTATGGTAAAAAAATAAAACAAATTCTAAAATTAAATATACAACCATACATTTTTTAAAGTCATAAATTCAAATCCAAAGCATATAACTATCTGGTAATTATTATTAAGTTATAAATTAATTATTTGTAATTTTTTTTTTTAATATATCCTTTTAATACGTATGCCTCAAGAAATTTCAAAGGATATAGCTCTTTATTATACAAAAATCTCAGCAATAAATCATTAACGCTCTTCTCATGTTTTGTATTCACATTTATACAACGCATCTTTAATTATCTTTTTTATTTTTTATTTTAACCATTTTTTTTTTATCAAAAGCAAGGTTACCCTAATGTTTAATAATTATATGTAAAATTAAAACTAACAAATTTAATGCAAGATAAATTAAATATGGCATATTGTAGAACAGTCGGCTTGTCGGTGCTGCACTCTGAGTGGGATGTGCAGAACTACGATTAAGGAAACGTTACATTTCTGCCTTTTGACATAATTTAAGAAGGAAAATGGAAAGATGAAAAAAAATTCAATTTTTATAACATTAAATGCTCAAATCAACACTCATTTTCAAATTAAATAAATCAATCCAAAACAAATAACAACAAATATAAATCCGCATAATAACAATAAACAACCGAGCACCATAAAAATGTAGAACCAAAATTTAAAAAAACAAAACATCACATATAAATTTATCAAATTTCAGACCAAAATATATTTTTTTAGCTCATAAACTATTAACATCAAAAGTTCAAATCACATCAAAAAAAAAAAAAAAAAAAATACTGTTTATACTCAAAACGTGTATTCTAAAATAATTGTATTTATTTTAAATTAGGTGACATCAATGCACAGTATATCAGGATCCCAAAGAAACAAAAATAAAACAATGTATGTGTATACCAATATAACGAAAACAACGTGTATTCATTTTCGTTAGAAACATATGATTTAGATTAAATAATATAACTCGATTAAATTGTTAATCAGCAATAAGTTTATTCGCTATTCGTCGTAAATTTTATAACTTAGTGCATCAGAGAATACTTTTTCTAAAATCTTTCTCTTTCCAACGGTATATTATGCATGTATATTACTGTTATTATAAAAAAAAATAAAATAAAATAAATTCTTTTGCACTTATATCCTTACGTTTGTCATCAAATTCATCCAACTTGTATATTTAGCCGTCCTTCATCAATGTCATTAAGATTATATGTATAATCGTTTGGAATGTACAAAATTAAAGGTAGCTTAGAGGAAGAAAATTTAAAATATCGGCATTTAAGCCCTGTCAGACTATTTCAATCAGGATGAAACCTACGTCATACTAAAGCCCATTAAATTTTACATCAATATACAGATTTTAATCAATGTCGTTAGAGCTGTTTTTGAGAAAATCGCAAAAAGGGACAAAATGGATGGTAAAAGTGATCCTTCTGGTTAGTCGATTTTGACCAAAAAGTTGTCTCGGTATTATATTTAAATTTCAGTTTCGTACGACTTTTCGTTTTGGCGCTAGACTTACCACACACACGCACACGCACACGCATACATATTTTTTCGGAACTTCGTCTCATTTGGACACAGAGGACTATAAAACGTGTATTTCCTTCGGAAACTGGAATTCGAAAATTTTCACGTTCGCAATACTTTCCCTAACTATATATTTCATATATGGGTAAGTAAAAGTAAAAATACATTTTATAAAATCTCATTCTTAAAAATTTTAAAAATCCATAAAACAGGATTATACAGTAAGATCAATATCTATACGATCATCACCGTATTTATTAATTTGTAAATATTTAAGAGGTATATATTAAAAATGTCTCAACATTGATCATAAAACCGATCAATTGAAACTGAACCATTATTAAAAAAATAATTTTAAATTATACTTTAGAACAAGTGACTAGAAAAGTACTAATGTTCTAAACATTTCCCTCAATAGCCATCCGGTCCTCGGTAGTATAGTGGTAAGTATCCCCGCCTGTCACGCGGGAGACCGGGGTTCGATTCCCCGCCGGGGAGGTGTTTTTTTTTTTTAACAACAATTTATAACAACGAACAATTTATAATAATAGAGTTATTACCTAACAATGTATAGACTGTTATTATTCCAATATAAGAGAAAATTAGAACTAATTTTTTTACGGTTAATTTAATTGGATGGATGGAACTATGTTCGTGTAGTGCTACTCACTTAGCAAACAATTGAGATGTTGGTCCTCAAGGAAATTTTTTAGTTTTATCTAAATCTTCTATTAGATTTTATCAAATTAACACTCAAGCCCTTTCAATTTTAAAAGAACAATTATACGTAATTTTCTAAACGTATTTATAACACATTTAGTTTCGTTCCAAATCATACTAAAATATTTCATAACTGTAAAATGGTCTTATTTATATTTTTTTTAAAACAATTCTAGATTTTAATGCGTAAATAATCAAATAAACTGGTTTAATAATATAGTAATGAGAGATTTTCCTGTAAACTTTCCTAGAATAGATACAGTACCTTATGGAAATCAACGTCTCAATTGCTGATTATTTAATAAAAATCAAGAATATATTAACTAAATAAGGCTAATAAAACTGCCATTGGTAATTTAATGGTACCATTGGTACTTGTTCACTGGTAATTATGAGTAATTACTCATATAAAATTTCTCCCTGGCTGGTAAAAATAATAGATCATGGGATCTACAATCTACTGCTAGTCAGGAAGAAATTGTGTTTGTAGTGGGGATCTTGGTTTTTTGATAGACCTTGCGGATTTTTGATGGAAGGTAAATAAAGAAATAACATACTAAAAAAAAACGTAATTTTTTAAATTAGAACTAATATTTTGTATAACGAAAAATATTTTTCATTAAATTTCTGACTAGGAAACTGTCGTCAATTTTCGATCCTACCATCACTACCTGTTACATATTTGAGAGTGAAAACAACACTACACAACAAAAAAAGAAACGATTTTTTTTTTTTTTTTTTTTTTTTCATTGATACCAATACAGCTCTTGAACGGTAGGTCCTGGCGACAAACGTTATAAAACAAAAATTTTATCTTCTAAATTTCTGTCATGAAAACTGTAGTCAATGTTTTGAAACGAGTAACACCAACAGATAGAGTGGGTCAAAAAAGCGCCAACATCAGAAAAATGTAGCAAAACGTGATTTTTTTTCGTTCGACCCTATTTAGACCCTAAACTGTAGGTCCTTGCGGCAAATCTTAAATAAGGAAATAACTTCAAATTTTCAATGCAAGCAGCACCAACAAACCTTTTAGGTGCAGTGTGTGGCAATAAAGGCACAAAACATAATAAATGTTGCAAAACGTAACTTTTTTCCTTCCTTAAACAGCTGGTCCTAGCTACAAACGATTTCAACAAAAATATTTTCCACTAAAGTTCCAATATGCGAAACAGAGCTAGAGCGTGTCTAACTGAGGGTGAAGAAAAGTTAAACACAGAAAGTTAGAGACCCCTAAACAAAACACACATACATTTTTTCTTGATTTATATTTTACTCCATGAGGGCATTTTTAAAGAATATAATAGAATAAAGTTTATTAATGACCTGTTACATTTAGGACCAACTGGTCCTATCTTATAATGAACAGGAATTGTATATGCATTTATATTTAACCTTGAGTCAGGTCTTTTAAGTGAGTACTACCATTTGATGTTTACAACATCATCAGAATAAAATAAAATATTAAACTTTAGATTAAAATAAAAATAAATAAATAAAAAAGGGAATTTTATCTCACCATTATTCTTTTCGCATAATCGTTTCTAATACTCTTATATACACTATGTACATTACAGATTTTACAACACAAAATTTAAAATACATTATTTACAAATATTAGTAAATCCTTCTAACATAATAATATAATGTTTTTAAACTTAAAATTATTCTCTCTTATATTTTTTTAAATGTTTCAAGTGAGTGATTTAAATTTTTTTTTTTTTTTTATGGAAATTATTAAATGTTTTAAATGCACTTACAATGAATGATTCATTAAAAATTGATGTTTTATTGTTTCGGAATCAGTAATATACAATAGAATTAGTAATATGTAAAATGTAATACCAGATATGGTGGTATAAAATAATGTTACTGATCAGAATAATCAAGTCAATACTTCTAAGAAGAATATATTTTACTGAACATTTAAATGAAAAATCGCTTTTAATCAATCACACATTTATAACACGGGTTACCTGTAGCAGAGTGGTTAGCATAACAGCCTCCTATTCCCAAGGTTCCAGGTTGAAACCCGAGGGTGGCCCTAGGATTTTTTTATGGAAGTAAAAATTCCTTGGTTATGCCGTTCTTCGGAGGGGACATTAAAAGGTGGTCTCGATCATGCTAAAGATCTCTATCCTAATTAAACCTGGATAGGAAAAATTTAGGACTCCCACTGTAGCATCGTCCGATTAGCTACAGTAGCATAAAGTAATGTTACATAAATAAACAAACATTTATTCCAATTATAAACCTTGTTCTTACAGTTGGAAGAAATTTTTTCTAAAATTTAATCCCACTTATACGTGATTATATTCAAATAGTGTAAGTCTTGACTTTAAATGTCCAACTGTAGTAAAAAAAACAACAAAAAAAACAACAGAAAATTGTAATAAGAGAAAATACAATTATAATTATGACATGAATAAAACGGCTTATGACAAGTTAGTACCATGTTTGTACAGTCAGTGTATATTCATTGTTACGAAAGACAAGAGGACTTTCAGTGCAATCCCTTAATGGTGAATTCTTTTATTCTAGCTAAAAGTTGCATGATCTATCTAGAGTGGGCTTTTAAGTTGATTAGAAGGTATTTCTAACTTTGCTTTCCTAACTTCGATTTATGCTCAGCCAAACATTCTACTTGAAGGAAATGCAACAGCGGGTGTAGAATGCAACAATTCGTAAAAACGGCTAGATTTCGCAAACCAAATGTGATCTGAACTAGAAAAGGAAGGTATTAAAGCTGGTCAAAGACAGTCTTTATTCCTTTCAGGAATTATGTTAATTGTTCGTTACGACTCCGACTGCCTCAGTTGGGTATTTAAGTTAAAACAGCTTAATGAATATAGGTGCTTCAAGAAAGCATGTTCGTTAACCTAAATAAAAATAGCCTCATATATAAGATGTATGCTATACTTAAAAGGTCTCACATTCCTGCATGATTTCTTATAATTACAAGAGAAAAGAAATAGGCCATTTTTTTCTTCAGAAAGTGTTACCAGAACTTTATGGATATGTAGAATATGAATCACCATTATCTCTACTTACAGATTATGTTTAAAGACAGTCATAAATATTGTAACTATATTAACAGGAAATACTTCGTTTTACAACACGTTTTTAAAGAATACAGTGTAAGTTCAGTTCTCTATCATCTGAAAAATTATGAAAAGAAGTTTTCTTTCTTTATTTTTTTTATATGAATTCTATCTAATCCGACACGCTCATTTATTATTTTACTTTTAAATATCACATTATATAAATAGAATGTATAAAATTTAAGGAAAATAATAAACAAAAAACTCTGCTCAAAAACATTCATAATTGTATCTTACTTTGGGACAGTGTTTCATTGTGATTTTTTATCTGAAAATATTAAGTCTGGTCTTTTACTTAAAATAAAAAAATCTAGAGCCAACAATGCGTCACTACGCTTCACAAAAATCTTAAAATCGATACATAGTTTTGAAATTTTGTCATTAAAAACGCGAATTTAAAAAGCAACTTGAACTCCATTATGCTGTCTTTATATTGCGATATTCCAATAAATAATAATTCTTATAAAAGTATTTGGATATTGCCAAGAAAGCACCAATTCGTGATAAAAAACACAAAATTTTCTTATATATGAAAAATTATTCAGGTTAATTTATTTTGGATACTACTTTCTAAGCTAAAATATTTTTGTAACTTAAAATTTATTAAAAATAACTAATTATACCTTAGAAAGAGAATTTTCCTCGGTACAAACCTAGGAATGCCTTGGTGTAATAGCGACTTCTACTTATACTGCAAAATATCTGTATTTTAATTTAAATAAAGAAGTTAAAAAACAAAAGTCAGAGCAACCAGAGTAGACATTTGTCGCAAAAAAAAGTGTGTAAGGAACAAAACTGTGCACTTTGGGTTGAATTCGACCAAGGCGTGTTGAAAATTTTCATTAAAAATTAAATATATATATAAATTTAGTGTGTTTTATATATTGTATTTCTTCATTTATACTTCCTTTTATTTTTATTTTATATACGATCTTTTTCAGTATTACTTTTCTGTTGACTATACTTTAAATTTTCTATTGTTTTTTTTAATTCTGCTTGGCATCTATATATGGTGCTTCACTTCATGTTACCTTATCTACTTTTTTTTAACTATATTCAGTAGTAATTTGTCTATTCATTCAAGTTGATATACTAATCATTTTATTTATTAGTTTTTATTATTTTCTTTTTTTTCCATTTTTTAAAAATTCATATCAAAGCATTATGTTGCTTTCTGCTATTATCGAATACCTACACCATATCTAGTTATTTAGCCCTGATAAGACCCGTAAAGTGGGTCGAAACGTAGGACAATATATTTTTTATGACCGCCCCCCGAATCATCCCATACTTAATTTGTATTTCTTCTATGAATTATATTTATATATAGAACTTATTGGTAAATATTGTAGGAAAATTAACTCTGTTTGGCTTTATTGGAGTAGTTGAACATTCCCTCTTTCCTCCAAACCCCACAAAAAATGTATAAAGAAAAGATACATTTAAACTATTAGTGAAGGATGCACACTATTCGATTAGTGATTCCTATCTGTATGATCCTACATTATTCCACCAACATAAAAAAAAAAAAAGTCATACTACTTTACCCTTCCATCCTTATTATATGTTAATGACACAACTAAAATATTAATTTATGTCAAATTTACCAAGATAAGTTAAATAATATATAAGCCTTTAATATAATAGTATGACACGATCCTAGTGAATATCTGACCCAAATAGACTATTTTCGTGTGACAACCAGAGGAATTTCTACGGGTCGGCAAAAATTTGAACCGTCACGACTCAGCCCGTGCTGATATTTTTACCAACCGAGATCAAAGGTTAACCTCGCGAAATCCTGGCCTACTCAACGTTGCATATGAAAGGCCCTAAGTGAGCTTAACAGCATGTCCGAAGGAAAACACTAAATCATACGTTCAAACAGTCTTATCATCAATCAAAGCCAATATAGCTTATAGATCCATGACGAAGAGGTTTTTTAAGAAAGGCAGCTCAATCTTTGAAAGGTTGTTTTTTTTTTTTTTTTTTTATTTATTAATTTATTGAAATTTACAACTGTATTAGTAAATACATCAAGTAAATTGGCTCATAATATAGATAATATACATGAAAAGACATGAGGAGAATATGCCCATTGGCAACACTCCACTGGGTAATCTACACTTGAAGGTCTCGAGGTCATCTTCTTTTCAGACGCCTCGGAGGATTGTCAGGAATGGTAGAGGAAGCTAGGATTGAAACTAGTGGGTTAATGTGGGAGTGGAGTTTGTCATGGAAGGAATGATACCTCGTACGGGCCAAATCAGCAACATATGGGACATTAAGGTCTTTATGGATGAGTTTGTTGGTGACAAAATAAGGAGCATTGAGGATATTTCGAAGGATTTTGGACTGTAGGGATTGAATACGGGTAGAATTTGATGGTTTAGTAGAGCTCAAAAGCTCAACTCCGTACGTCCAGATAGGCCTTATGATGGTAATATAGATAAGCCTTTTGTAGTTAAGTGGAAGGTTAGAGCGTCTGTCCAGTAAGTGTTGAAGTAAGCGAAAGCGTTGGGCAGTTTCTTGTCGTTTTAGGCTTGTGTGCGGATTCCAAGTTAGTCGTTTGTCAAGTAGGAGTCCTAGATAGCGAATCTGTTGAACCGGGACTAGCGGAATATTATTAAAGGACAGGATGTCGTAGGTTTACCACGAAGGGTAAAGAAAGGTAATTTGGTGGGATTTGTTGGAATTGATTTTGATTCTCCAATTCTGACACCATACTTCAAGGTCTCGGATGTGGGATTGAAGAGTTTGAGAGGCAATAGTAGGATCATTATTGACTGATAACACACAAGTGTCAGCATAGGTAGAAAGGAAGGTGTTAGGATGGGTTGGGATATCAGCTGTAAAAACTGTGTAAAGAAGGGGTCCTAGGATACTGCCTTGAGGAACGCCAGCAGACTGAGTAAATAGGGATGAATAGGAACTATTGTGGTTTATTTTGAAGGATCTTCCAGAGAGGTAGGACTGGATGATGAGGTAGTATGTAGGAGGGAGGAATTTGCGGAGTTTGTAAAGCAGTCCTGGGTGCCAGACTCGGTGAAATGTCGAGGTTATTTATAAGTTGTAATTGTGAAGTGAGAAGGATGCACTTTTCTAAATTACTGGACGATTTGGGAATATTATGCTCTTTTAAGAGACAGAAAGAAATATTTAGAAGAGTACAGGATACTGTCGATTCTCTCATTAGATAAAAATAAACAAACAGAAAAGTAAGAGTATTTAAAGAATTTTAAAATTTAAAAGTTTGAATAGTGTACTTATATTTGTAAAAAATTTAACTCAAATTCTTAGTATTTTTATCTTTCTTCTTTTTTTTTTTTTTTTTTAATTAACAGCTCCTTATTTACATTTCTGATAACTTTATTGACTCGGAATTATAACTCATTTTTCTACACATATGCAAAACCAAAAAAAAAAAAAAACGTTAAAAAGGAAAGTGTATTCTCGAAAGAGAAGAACGTAAGGTATTGTTACCATGTATATATCATTTCAAGTATATTTTAAATGTAGAGATGTACAAATTTAGAAAATAAGTAATTCTTATTTTGTGGCAAGTGAAAGTTTTGTTATCCGTGCACAGTAACGGATTTTATTTTATTTTTTTATTAATTCAGATAAAAATATTAAAAGTACCTATTATCGTTTTAAGAAATAACGAGAAAAAAATCTATTGCATGAAACTATATTAAAACATGACGATAAAATATTAGGGGTCTAAATATTAAAAAAAAAAAAAAAAGAAAGAAAGATTGCATTTTATTATGTATACTCTAATTTAAATAGTAGTGGATTTAAGTATATGAATGTACGTATTTAAAATGAATAATTGTGTTTCGACTTAAATAAAAAACTTTATCTTTAAATTTACTCTTCAATAAATAATTATTCATTATTTTTTATTTATTTTTTTTATTTCTTAGGTGCGTTTAAAAAAAATAGTTCAAATTGATTATAGAAGCATTGTATAGCATTGTAGAAGAGTATCTCATCAATGTATTCCAGTTTTGCAATTATTTAATTTCATATATTCATACATACTATTTAAAAAAGTATTTGTGTATTTATATAAATGAGCCCCTTTTCCCTTGGTGATCGCATCACGCGTAAACGGTATGACCGATTTCGCGAATTCTTTTTAGTTGTGTTTACGTTTATGCTTTTTTGTTTTGTGTTTAACAGCCGGGAGAAAGATCTTATGAAAGAAAAAATTTATAATATATATTTTATACAAATTGTAATATATCTCAATAAATATTTTAAAATAAAAGTAGTTAAGTTTTATATTTTTTAAGGTTCATCTTTATCTACATATATAAATATGAATCCTATTTTTCTTTGGTCTTATATATACTTTTTGCTGTTAAGGGTGTTTTTTTTTTTAGTTGTTTAATTATTATTATATAACAGTTTTCAATAACCAAAAATTATTGATAATAATAATAAATAAAGAAATGTTGACTGTAGAATAAAAAAAATAAATATATCACAGAGTTCTCAGAAAACCGAGTTCCGGAAGACATTACAGATACAGTAGATACTTTTAAAAAACGGTAATATAGATTAACAACAGACAGGGTCCATAAACCCCAGCAAAGGGCACACCCTCAGTACCCCGAACATTTAAAGTTCGAACAGAAAGGTTCTTCCTAGCATCGTGCCCTTTAATCCTCGGTGAACTTTAGCTTCTAGCTCGCCTGCTACAGGTACTAATTTCCGATCAGGGTATTAATTGACCTTTCAGTTGGATAGTAATGATACCAATAAGGCAATGGCGGTATTATATCGCAATCAAAAGTTAATTCTACTAACAAGCAGTTGTAAACACAATTACATTCCCTGTCATTAATCCCGTCAACAACGCCAACGTACTTAGACTAATTAACCATATTATTATGAAGAGCATTATTCTAGTAGCTAGATTTAGAAATGGGTCGCAGCTATTACATTCCTTACAGCGATCTTTATCGACTACGTAGGAGGGACCATGATCGCTAAACGAATTCCAGGCCACATTTTTTCAAGTTTGAAAAGAATATAAAGTTTAAAATTATGGTGTTAAAATGTCAGAATTGAATGCTTTGCTCGTTAGGATCCTGGTTTAAACAATAACATCCGAGTCAAATTATATGTTATAGTGACATGAAAAATGGATAATGAGTACAAAAGGTCATGTATGTTTTATTGAATTGTTTGATAGACCAGTAATTCAAATTAAAAAAAAAAAACACAAGTTCAGCCTTATAAAATGATATATAGCACTTCAAAGTCAAATGTAACCATTTCCTTTATATCAATTACTATTATAGAAGAGTAATTTAAGTTATGATTATATTAATCGGAACCATTTCCATTTTAAATGTAACCTTTTCAAAGACAATTGTACCCTTTTTTCCATTTTTAGCCTCAAATATTCCTTTTTATTTAGTGAGAAATAATTATCTTATAAATAAAATTGGAGGCTGATTTATACTTCACCACTCTTTTATTAAAAATCAATTTTTAGCCGAAACGTTGTGCATTGATTTTTAATAAAAGAGTGGTAAATTATAAAACAGCCTCCAATTTTATTCATATAATTTGACCTTCACCTTTAAGAATCTACACCTTATTAATTAGTTTATAATAATTTTGGAATGTACTAAGGACTTTTTTTTATCTGATTTTAACGAGCTAAAATTTATAAAAATCAATTACCGTCTAACCATTTCCCAAAAGGTTTGGTCACCGGAGAAGTTAGACCATCACCTCCGTAAGGAGAGGCCTGTAGAGATAATATTTTGTAAATATCGTTATAAATTAAGGAACATTAATTATATAGTGTTTTTTTTTATTTATCAAGTATATAAATTATTATTATTTTTCACTTAGCATTATATATATATATATATATATATATATATATATATATATATTTTTCAATTATATTAGAACTAAAAAGTAAATATTATTATTTAAATGTTATCCTGTAAAGGCTTTATTCATTCATTCATTCATGCAATTGATTTAGATTTTTAAGAGAGGAAGAGTGGTTTAAAAATAATTTTGAGATCAAAATTACTCCGTTTCAAAGCAGAAAAATGAAAAAAAAAGACAATAAGCCACAAAAAGTATAACTAAGCATCAAACCTAAATATTTTAATAGCTTTTTTCATTATATCGCTTTGAAAAAAAAAAAATTATACCAAAATTATTTTCCTACCTACACTAAAACCAGAGATATTAAATAGAATGTGTTTTTCGCACACTAACTTTCTGATTTCTCTACACGTCTCCTGGGGAGCGTTGATCTCTAAAATTTTGCAGATGCTAATCGTTCAATGACTAGTTTCACCTAAAAATGTTCATTAAAATCGGAGACACATTTGTGATCCTCTTCTTCCTAGTTTGCTTATTTGCTTATTTATTTAACGTCTACTGATGCTACAGAGGGAGTTCTATATTTTTTCTATCCAGGTTTAATTAAGATAGGACCTTTTTACGACCCCTCCGTAGGACGGCATAACTAAGGATTTTTTACTTCGAAGGTGACACCTTTAGCATAGAAGGCTGTTTATGCTAGCCAATATGCTACATGTGACTCTATTGCTAGTTTTTTTTTTTCTATTGAAACAATTTTTATTGAGAAAATTTTACAATCTGTCCCAATTTGGACATTAATAGTAGTGCTGAATGACATCAAACATACTACATTCATACAATATTCACACAACATAAAATTACAATAAAATATATACACAATAATGAATCAATACAAAAGTCAATAATTCACTTATACCTATATACACATACACACACTCATACATACATCACATTGAGTGGAGAATCTAGCCAGTGCTAGAACTCCAATATATTTACAAAAGGTCGCGGGGCCACTGCCGTTTCAACCTTCTAGGTGGGTTGTATGGATGAGTGGAGCTGGATAGGGATTGAGCTAAAGGATTAGGATGATGAATGAGGTTCTGGTGGAATTTGGAAAATTTGGATGGAATTAGGTCTGAAATAAATGGAACATTAAGGTCGTGGTGCAAGGTATAATTGGAGACATAATAAGGAGCATTTACTATTGTACGGAGGACTTTGGATTGAAAGGATTGAATGCGTTTGATGTTAGAACGTTTAGCTGTCCCCCACAGTTCAAGTCCGTAGGTCCAGATGGGCTTCAGTATTGTCTTGTAGATTAATAATTTGTTGTCAACTGTAAGTTCAGATTTTCTGTTGAGTAGTCGGTATAACTGTCCGAATCGTCGGTTGAGTTCTTGTCTTTTAAGTCTTGTATGTGGGTTCCAAGTCAATCTTTTGTCTAACAGTAAGCCAAGATACCGGACTGTATCTGAGAGAGGAATCGGTAATGAGTTGAAATAAACTGGCGGACAGGATTTTCGTCTAAGAGTAAAGGTTATGTGTTTACATTTGGCTTCGTTCACCTTTACACGCCAGTTATTACACCAGTGTTCGATAAGGAAAAGGTGTCTCTGAAGGTTTAAGGATGCTGTTTCAGGATTGGAACTGGATGATAGGATGGCGGTGTCGTCTGCAAAAGTTGCCAGAAAGGTATCAGGATGTGTAGGAATATCAGCAGTGTAAAGGATGTAGAGGATGGGTCCCAAGACGCTGCCTTGAGGAACACCGGCCTCAACGGGATAAAGGTTAGAAAATTCTTCACCACAGCGAACTCGGAAGGAACGGTTCAAGAGATAGGATCGGAGAATGAGGTATAGAGACTGGGGTAAATGGGTTTTCAGCTTGAAGAGTAATCCAGTGTGCCATACCCGGTCAAAAGCTTGCGCAATGTCCAGAAACGCACCAGAACAATACTCTTTGCATTCAAGAGCTGAGGAAATATGGTCTACAACTCGGAGCCCCTGTTGAACTGTGGAATGCTGAGGACGGAATCCAAACTGATGGGAAGGAAGATTTTGAGATTCTAATATGGGTAGGATACGTTTAAGAAGAAGCCTTTCAAAGATTTTTGAGAGGATGGGGAGTAAACTAATAGGCCTGTAGGATGAAGTGTTGTTGGAAGGTTTACCTGGTTTTAAAAAAAGGATGATAGTGGAATGTTTCCATAACAGAGGAAAATAGGTGGTGCGGAGGATGCAGTTGTAAATATAAGTAAGGAATATAATAGCTTTCTGCGGAAGTTGTCGGAGGATCTGGGGAGTAAGGAGATCGTGTCCAGGAGATTTACGGAGAGTCAGTTTTTGGAGAAGATATTTGACCTCAGAGGGATTAATAGCTTTAGGAGGTAGGGAAAGTGGAATCGGTGACATAAGAAAGTCTTGCACTTTTGCGGTGTGATTGATGTGGGATTCCGGGTGAGGAGTGAATACTTTGGAGAGGTGTGTGGCGAATTCCTCGGCTTTATCTTCATCAGACGCAGCCCAGGAGTCATCACCACGTCGGAGAGGATGGGAAACATGATGGTATTTTAGGATCTTTTTCGTGACATTCCACAGGGAATTATCACGAGCTGATAGAGAGGAGAGGTAGGAATTAAAGGACTGGGAACGGAAGTTCGCCAACTCCCTCTTCAATTGTCTACAATAGAAGTTATAGGAGCGGCGATCTGTTGGGTGTCGGGTGCGCTGCCATAATGATCTTGCTCGGCGTTTGGTGTGGATAAGGTCTATAATAGGTTATGGAAAATGATTTTGGTTTGGATTTAAATTGGAGTGTTTAGGAGAGGAAGCAGTCCAGACAGCTTGTTGGATGGCGGTGGTAAAGGAATAGACGGAATTATCTAGGTCATCTTGGGTTTTGAGGGTTACTCTGAGGTTAATATTATCGGTCAGGATTTGGCGGAAAAGGTTCCAGTTGACAGGGCCTCGGATGAATGATGGTGGAATGGGTTTTGGAATTGGAGTGAGAGATACTTTTAGGATCAGTGGACTATGGTCTGAGGATAGTTCATCAAGGCGAGTTAAAGACAAGTTGAGAGAGCCTAATCCGCTGTGGATAAAGAAGTCGAGGATGTCAGGATTGCGGTTAGGATCGGTTGGCCAGTAGGTAGGGGAGTCAGGAGGCAGGATATTAAAATTTCGGGAATTGAGTGCAGACAGCAAATTTCGTCCCCGAGAATTCGTGGTTCTGGAACCCCACTGCTGATGTTTGGCGTTTAAGTCTGCACCCAGAATGAAACGATTTCCTAAGGAATCCAGGAAGGATACAAATTCAGAATTGGAAATGGAATGTTTAGGAGGGCAATATGCAGATGTGAGGGTTACCGGAAAGGAAAAAGTCTTGATTACTATGGCTGTGGCTTGTAGGAAATCATAGGTGGGAAGTGGGAGTAAATGATGAGAGAGGGATTGGTGGACAATGATAGCAGAACCGGCATGGGCTTTACCGTCTGGGTGGTCAGTACGGTATGTCATGTATTGCGGTATTTTGAAGTACTGTTTAGTCGTTAGTCTTGTTTCAGTTATAAGTGCAACATCGATTGTTTTGTCTTGCAACAACGCTGTCAGTTCGTCAGTATGATTTCTAACACCATTCGCATTCCAAAGGAGAATGGATAAGGAGTTAGGTGAAGTCATTTAAGGATTTTTCAAGGCAGGGATTAGATTCGATACTAGATTTGTAAGGAGTGATATAAGCGGCATAACAAGAGATTTGATTTCGGAGATGAACGATGTCATTAGACTGGTAAGATCTGTGACGTTTGATGGTGGAGGGATATGAGAAATTTGATGTTGAGGAGTTTTTTGAAGATTAGGTAAACTTTGAGGGATAGATTCTTGTACAATAGATTGAGAATGTTGAGGAAAATGTTGTTCCGGCAGTGCCTCGACTTCATGATTCTGGTTACCACCTCCAAGCAAGTGGGCAAATGACACGTTAGAATTTACAAGTTTAGATGGTTCTCTTCTGCTTCTGGTTGGTACAGCTGTTTCATTCTGATCCTGAGGTTTTTGGTATCTGGTTCTGAGTTTCTTGTAGATTTCACATCCCTTGTAGTTAGCCGGTGGTCCTTGAGGCACAGAGCACATACAGCGGGTGTTGATCTTGATCTTGTACATTCTTCTGTTTTATGCTGTTCACCGCATTTCACACAGCGTGGTATGTGATGGCAATAACTTTTGGTATGACCGTATGCCTGACAGTTATGGCACTGGACTATTTCTTTCTTTGTGTAAGGTTTTTCAACTTTTACACGGGTATAGTACAGTCTACTGAGGTCATAGATTTTTTCGACTCCTGTTGATGGTTCCAAGTCCACGAAGAATAGAGGCAGTGGACTTTTATCTTTTAGAACGTTGGTGACTTGCCTCACTTGGAATCCTAATTCTGTCAGTTCTTCTTTGATTGCTTCAACGGGTGTTGAGGAATGTAGGTTTCTGATTACGACCCTTAATGCTCTCTCTTGGCGCAGCTGATAAGTATGAAAGTCAGCTTTGGTCTCAGTCAGATATTTTACAATCTTTCTGTATGTTTCAGCAGTAGTCGGCGATATTTTAGTATCATTGGTTCTACTTATACAATAATAACTATTAGGATCTGTTATTTTGTTTAAATGCGCACACATCAGTTTAAAATTTTTAATATTTTTAACAAATATTGGTGGAGGTAGTGGTTCTCTGGGTATAGGAGAAGATTCCATGGTTTCTTTTTCATTTTGGAGGATCTGAAATGGATTCGGTGTAAAAAACGGAGATTCATCAGTTATTCCTTGTGATGATGTGCTGGGCTGTGGTTCAGATCCTAATGAGGTAGCTGACGCGGTCGCTGGTGGAATCATTTTTTTATTTTGTTCACGGCGGGGTCTCTGTTTTGTGGGAGACGAGTTCGAACCTGCAGATCTAGATCTTTTACTTGCGGACTTTGAGGACATGACTTGATGGTAATATCTCATTGATTAAGAAAATAATAATAATAAATAAATAATGAGATAAGAATTAAAGATAAAAGAAAGATAATTAAAAGAAAAGCAAGCCCGAGCTTGCCGAGCTAGCGGCAATCAGCTGATCAGTGACCCTTCTTTCACTTTTTCGTGATTTTACAAAGTAAATTATAACTTTGCTTACCGAAACTTCTCCAATATTCACTGCCGTAATATTCCTGAGGTCTAGTGATGTTCTCCAGACTGAATTCTAGCGAATTCCTACTGAAAAAAGCAAAAATCTGAGAGACGATGTAACGTATGACTGTTATCATCGAGCGCATCCATTGCTAGTTTAATTATAATATTTGAATTACCCTTGAATTTAATAATAATAAAAAAAAAAAATTCCAATGAAGGGTAAGCGAAAAGTATATGATGAAACGATGCATTATTATATGGATTTATAATGGAGAAGAAACATTAAATTATTTTAGGAGATTTAAAGCAAATTTTTTATTCCCTCTGATCAACAACTCCTAAGTGGTGACCAACTATTTCCAACAGTATCCTAAACTAATCAGGGTAAAGGAAGAGAAAACTGACTGAGGTAATGCCAGTAATTGGTTATTACTTGTAACTACTACATAGCAACTTCTTTATTTAAATGGCTACTCATTCTTCTGGGTATATTTATTGGTCAGTCCAAACGAAACAGCTTAACCTTTATATGTGAGACTTATAATGAAAATATTCGCTTATTGAAAAGCAATATATATAAATGATTAACAATAAAGAAGTAATAAATCCAAATAAGGAAACTACAAACGTATCCTTTTAAATATTTCTCGTCGCTTCTTTTGAAGTAACGTTTTATACCTTCAAATAGTTATGTCAGAAAAAAAAAAATGGAAACAGCCTTAAATTCTGGAATACTTACTCATAGATACCCCGATCTAAAAACGTGAGTTGAATGTTGGACCTCATGAATATAAAGCATCGTGTTAATTCCATCAAGGCGAACGAGCACTTCAACAGGTGAAGGTGAGATGTAGAGAAAAACTAAAATAGAACATCGTATATACAGTGTAGTTAATGAGCTCATAGAATGGATTTTGTATTGTGTCAGCCTTATGTACGTTGATAGTTATCTCAACACCTTTTACCGAGGGTATATTGTTGGGTTGACACACAAACCTATTTACTGGACTATTGTTAAGAAAAATTGTCTGTCGAATATCGTATTGTAAAAAACTTCATCATCACCAACCTATTATTCTCATATAATTCTGCACTCCTATGCGAAGTTAATATAAACAACGTCTAATAAAAACATCTAAAATCGTTAAACTGAATTTAATACATAATAAAATGTAAAATCTGGTGCGCGCAACACACGACTTTCACTTACCTTCCTAATAAAAATCAATTATAGAATTTTTAAATACATTTAGAGATGAAAATAAATCGTTAAAGAATTAATTGCATTGAATTACAGTAGAGACATGTGTTTTATTAAATAATTTATTATATACAATAATCAGTCAGTTTTATCAGCTTTTCATCACTCTCCGTTAACTTTCACAATTTTTGTATAAGATAACATTTATTCTAAAATCTTTAGCTTCTCAGCGATATATTAAAAATCTATATTACTGTTTTTACGTTAAAAAAAACAAAAATTATATTTTTGTTCTTTTTCCGTTAGGACCAACTAAAAGATAGAACAGCAAAACTATTTTTTTATGTAATTTTTTTTTTTTAATAATAAGAAGAGTAATATAGAGGTATAATATACCGTTGGAAAGAAAAAGATTTTAGAAAAAATATTATCTGATACAAAAAGTTGTTATAGGTAATATAAAGTGACGAACAGAGAATTAACAATTTAATATAGGTATACTATTTAATCTAAATCATATGTTTCCAACAAATATATATATATATATTATATATATATATTATATATATATATATATATATATATATTAAAATCAACTTAATATACCTTTTAAATTGAAGTATATTTAACAGTTTTTAAATTGATTTTAACAGTCGAGGTAAGTGAAAGTCGTGTGTTCCCCGCACCAGATTTTTTTGTAAGTAGGCTTTTCATGTGTAATTTTAAAACGTTAATCCTTAGATTTCTCATTACATTATTCTGCAGTTGTTTTTTTTTCCAACAACTACAAAATATCCTGATAAAAACAAACAACAGAACTAGTAATAATACAAACCTAGGTTTGTATTATTACTAGGTATGGCTAGAAGACACGACCAAATTTAAGGGATCACTGACCGTGGGCCGCGTGAGCTCTCTGGATTGTCTTCGGGAGTAAAGCCCGCATGCCGACGTACTCAAAGCTCCACCGTGTATTATACATATGAATTTGTGTGTGTTTATATATATATATATATATATATATATATATATATATATATATATATATATATATATATTTGATAAAAAACAGAAAGCCTTAAAAATGAAACTAGTATAATGAACTATACAAATATAAGTAATTAGAAAAAAAAAACACATGGTTGTCATGTAATGCGTGCTCCATGAAAGAAGTAAACGAACCCTTTAAGTTCCGATTACAAAAAACCAACGATTTTTTAATAGATTGGGATCGATCTATTAGAAATCGTCCAGGCGATGCCGCTCAACATTTTCGAGTTTTATGAGTTAATGTTATGTTATGTTGTGTTATTTGTTATGTTACTTATGTTATGTTTTATGAGTTAAAGTTATTCTGTATTTAAAAAAAAAATGAAAAATACTTTTAGTTTGGCAGCCATTTTAATTCAGCACTGCGGCTGTAGACATATGTTGGGAAAACCTCTTCTAAGACCGTGCCACACAGCGAAAGAACAGGTAGGTAAAAATTCGTGGGATTTGGTGATAGTTAATTACATACACAAACTTTCAACTGATTTTAATAAATATTTAATCACCCTGTTTTCTATAAAACTTTATTTATATTATTACACACGTTACAGGCCTTCTATCAGACCACGCGAAACAATGATGGTTACTTGTTCTTCTGTTTCTCCAGTGCTCCTTTATTCGTTCACTGAAGGCTCTCTTCCTTTCTCCAGTCCACTTAGGCCTTTGGACATTAGGTGCTGTTTTCTCTGACATCACTTCCCACTTTTACACTTTGTCCAGATCAATTTTGACTTGTGTCATCCAGGGTGTAGTGATATTGAGTCCCTGGATGTATCTGAGGATGCTGTTGGTGGTTCTAGCTAGTCTGTGGACGTCTGCTGATGTGTCCATAAAAGTTAAGTCGTTCCTTTCTAATTGTCTGCCGAGATATAGGAGAACCTCTCTGTATTATTTAATAATTATTTTTTCTCCTTTGCTATGTTATTTTTTAAATAGGAATATTTGACGTTATTATCTGAATTCATTAAAAAAAGTTATGCTTTCCCCCTCTTCTACTACTTTCGTAACTCTCACAATACCTCGCTCTCACGAATTTTCATCTACCTCCTCCTCACCGTGAATCACGGCCTTAAGATATCAAATCAAAACATAAACTAAAAATACGATAAGATTTACATTGCTGTCTACACAATACATTAACCAAATAGAAAGGTCCTGTTCTAAGACAAATAGAATTAACACTAAACTATATAATAAAAAATAAACAAAGGCGAGTTTTTTTTCCTTTATGACCTTTTAACTCGCAACAAGTCTCGTTTTTTAATTAAATTTAGAGAATTTTTTAAAACACTTTCTTCACTATTTAGGTAATTTATTTATTCCTAACAGTTATACCCTAATATTGTTATTTGGGAATAATAAACCATAGTGTAATAATTTGCAGGGATTTTTTTCCCATCTAACTGGTAAAATATGAAAATTGAGCGACAAAGTTAATCAAAAGCGGATGGATGGATTTTAAATTGATTGACCCATTTGTAAAAACAATACTTAAGAAGATAAACTATACTAAGCGAACAGGATTAAAAAAAAAGGTTTGGTTACACCTAATTGCAAATTGACAAGTATGAGGGGGTGACGAAGGGATCAATATCCCATCTTCCTTGCAAACGAGACCCCACTAATCCAGCAAATTCATTTAGTGTCAACCCGTTTCCAATCAGGATCTAACCAGTCCAATTACTAGAATAAACTAAAACCTTTGGTAGGCTGCAGTCCAGCTTCAAAATTCACAAGATATACTTTTGCACTCATAAGATCAGATGGTAACAAGCAGAAAATAAGTTAATAACGTGATTTGTAAATTATACGAATAATTATAATTATGTAATTTAATTTTCGCAAAATCCTAATTCTTCCTTACTTCGTCACAAATAAAATCATCAATATTGACCTTAATATCCCATTTGTTGCAGACCTATCTCGTACCAGATATACTACTTTTTATTCTAAAGTCCCAACCCACATAAACCCTCTTATTTACAACCTATCAACCTCACATATTCCTGATAACCCTCCGAGGGGATGGAAAAGAAGTAGCCTCGGGATCTATCAACTTAAATAAACATTGAAGTTCTAGCGCTGCAGCGCGCTGGGTAGTTTCTTCACAAGCCTTTTCACGCCCTTCATTATAATTCAACACTTTTACTTGTTATATTTATGTTACATCCAGTTGTAAAATTCAATAAAATATTAATTTTAATTCTCTGCTTAGTGTTACACCATTTCAACAGTCACGAAAAAAATTTTTTTTTTGAACATTTAAAATGCTTTTTGATCTTCGACGGTAGGGAAAAAAAACATTCACAATAAAAATAAAAACTGTATTTAATAGACACTAAATAAAACTTAAAAAACATTAGGTGCGCATAACACCTACCACTACTAAATCTACTCACCAACCCCTTTACTTATGAAAATAATTAAACAATAGAATAAATAAATTATGAAATATTTTAAAGATTTAGGTATCAGAAAAAAACAAAACATTTTTTTAAAATAAATAATGAAGGAAAAGAAAATGTATAAAAATACGATTTGAGTTTTTGTGATTTTAATTTATTTCCATCACCATCCACGAACTTTATATATTTGATATTTTTTTCGGAAAGAGATAACTTATTAACGATATATATTGCATTGCTTATTATTTTTTTTTTTTTATCAATTTTGAAAAAAAAAACCAACAATCTAATTATTAATAATGGTTTATTTTTTTTAATGTATTTTATACTACTACTAGAGATAGTAACTGCAAATAGTAAGCTTCTTAAAAGAAAGAAATTTATGAAATGTGGCATTTAAACCCAGTCAGATCGGAATCATCTGTGGTATAGTGATTAACATAGCAGTCTTCTATACCCAAGGCCGCGGGTTCAAAACTGGCAGGAGGCTCTATGATTTGTATTTTTTCTTCTTCTTATTTTATATTAAAACTCTGTTATCAATTTGTTTATTTTTCATTTTGTCAAACACAATTATTATAACCTGAAAAGTGTTTATTTATTCATTTTTTTTATTGAATCTTTATTTATACACATTTGTAAATATTAGTTAACTATGTTCATTTTGTCTGTTGGCCAGTACAAACCTGTTGTATATTATAAACTGTACAAACCTGTTTATAGCCACCCGGATTAAAAATTATTTTCTATTCTATTCTAATATAATCTCTGTTCAGCTTAATTTATGTTAGTTTTCTTAGCTTTCCTACAAAAAGAAATTTCTCCCATAAAAACCTGCCTCTGACTTCACCTTTGCTTGTCGGTATGTATTTTCCTTTTGGTCGGTATGTATTATGCGCCTGCTGTACTTTCGTTTATTTTGACATTGACTCTGGAAATAACTATTATATGATTTTTTTTTTTTTTTTTTTTTTTTAGATTTTCAGTCGTTTTGAACTGTGGAAATCAAGATAATTAAAACTATCTTTGTAATAAAAACTAGAATGCTCTGTCTCTATCAATAAATAATATTTTTTGTAATTTTAATGAAGCTTTTACCTAGAAGAAGTTTTTGTAACTCAATTTTCCAACGCCACTCAGGGAGTTAACAATTTAAATTACTCCCAGCCCGTTCCCGCCAAGTCAATTGTTTAAATAGGCTTCTGCCGGAGACAGTGTTGGCCCATTGATGGGTTTGCTAACTCCAGTTATTTTGTTTTATTTTTTTTTTATTTATAAAGCTAACCGTTCTGGGATCTAATCGACGAGGCAAAATTGTACTCTCCTTTGAACTGTGCCCAGGGGAGATCACATACACAAGGGCGGTTGCATTATCAGGCCGAACACTGTGGTTGTTTTAGCCCGATAATATCTGACTTTAGGATTACGAACAACCCTATTCCATTATAGCTTGATCAGATAAGTCTAAAAGTTAATTATTTCTCTTTAACACATGGTGTTATATAACCAAATTAGTATTATCTATTGCTTTTAAAGAGTTAAATAACTGGATCTTTAAAGGTATACCGGGCTCCTTATGGCATTTCTGTTAAAAATATTTTTTTTTTTTTATTAAGAAGAAAATATACTAATAAGATAAATACATATATTTTTGTAAGCTATATGAATATAGCATCACTTATTTTGGTATTTTCATCGTTTAAACTGAAGCAAACTAGCTATTATGGAACTTTAATAGCAAATAAGCTACTAACCAATTAATTTTCAGTGAACTCTCACATCTTATTTCTTTACTAGCCAAATCTTACTAACTTGTCAATTCAAAAGTTTTGTTTTTATAATAATAATAATCTAATAATACTTTTTATACTTAAGTGTTTTAAAAATAAATTTTTCGAACTTTTTTTTATTTAATTTATTAATCTTTAAATTTATTTATTGTAATAACAACTAAATAATACAACACAATGAGGATTAGATGCGGGAGAAATTAGATAGTTAAGTAGAGCCCCAAAGCTCGATTCCATATGTCCAAATAGGTCTGATAATAGTGATGTAAATGAGTCTTTTGTAATATACTGGAAGTTTCGAACGTTTGTCTAGTAAGTGTTGTAGTAACCGATATCTTCGAGCAATTTCTTGTCCTTTCAGTCTTGTGTGAGGATTCGAAAAATTAACGACGGAATTTTAATATGAATATAATTGGACAAAAAAAAGGAAACGAGAAAAAAAAATGTAACTAACGGATTTTTTTTATTATTCGTCATTCGGGTTCTTCGCATCTTGAAACGTAAGCTCTCAAATTTTGAAGAAGGAGGTAATTTTTTTTTTTTTTTTTTTTGGTCGATTTCAAAGGGTCATTATTGAAAAAAACAAAAAAAAAAACAAAAAAAAAAAAAAGAGAACATATAGAAATGGAATTAATTTCCTGAAATGTAATAACGTAAAATAAATAAATAAAAATCCGGACTGACTGATATAATCATGTCGGAAGACCCAATTTCAAAATTTTAATGTAAACATATTACAATGTTCGTTATTTTTAATTAAATACTCAATATCGTGAAACAAAAGGAATTTGGGAAAACTATGAGGTATGACCTAATTTGTAAAAATGTATTCCAATACATCAAAGTTACTTTAGTTAATGCCTTTCTACCTGATATTTATAATATAAAAAAAAATATGCTACTATAAAAATGATAATAACTATTATAAAAAAATATGTTTTATTTTTAATGCTTAAATTAAGAATCTACTCTTCAAAGTAATATATTGGGTTGTTCCACATGAAATATCCGTTTTTATAGTTTCTGAAATACATAAAGGATTTTGCAGCTCTCTGTTGTTTTCTTCCGAATGTTTGCATATTTAAAGTAAACATTTACTAATCCTATACCTTTGTATTATAAACATCAGCTTCCCAATCAATTACCCACTTTTGAGTATACCTCCAAATATAGGCCGCTAGAAATATTTGCAAGGCGTTTGGGGAAGGGAGTGTTAATGAACGGAGCATTCGCCGTTGGTTTGCTAAGTATTCAGCTGGGGATACCGACTTGGAAAACTAACCCCGAGGAAGAACTCCGTCCATAATAGACAACGATGTCCTCAAACATACAGTAGAAGGAAACTCCTACCAAACAGTTAAAAATTGTGACTCTCAGCACAACTAGATGCAAGTGCATCTACCGTTTCATGGGTGCCTCATGATCTCACTGAGCGGCATTACCACCTGTTCAGGAATTTAGACAACTTCGTCAAAGGAAAACTTTTTGAAAATGATGATCAAGTGAAAAGTGAGTTTTCTGATTTTGTTTCACTTCAAAGCTCAGAGTTTTTCAGTTCGGGGATAAAAAAAGTTGGTGTCACGTTGGGAAAAATGGGTAGAAAAAGAAGGTAAATACTGCGAATAAGATTATCTTGTTTTCATATCGTATTTTTAATCAAAATCCTTTACCTTGCAAACGGACATTTCATGTGACACAACCCAATATACGCTAGCAAAACATTATATAATTATTTTCTATTTTTTATTTTAACAAATAATTATTTCAAATTTAAAAAATATATAATAACAATATATATATATATATATATATATATATATATATATATATATATATATATATATTTAATCTAGCAGATAACAAATGTGTAGAAGATAAGTGGAGACGACAACCTTGATGGAATCTATTAAGCTTGATGTACTCTTTATCAGCTTAGTAAGCATCGACTGTTACTCAATACCTGAGTGATTCATAGTATATTCTTTAACTTTACTTCTCAATGCCATCAACAATGACTGTTTACTAATGATTTAATTTATTATTATTAAAAAAAAATGTCGAAAACAAAATAATAATCAAGTGTCATGTACGAATTATAGATTGATTTCATAATGACTTTATAACATCATATTCACCGCTCAACTTTTTTTTTCATGATATTCTTACTATTTATTCTCTCTCCACCCCTTTCTGTTTAAAAATACTGTATATAAAATATTTTTCTGGCTAATACTTTTAGTGCTGCAACCATTTGAAGTCAGATTCGCGGCTGAAAACATGTGTAAGAAAAATATTTCTAAATCTTGTAATTTTGTATATATCAAATTAAAACAAATATTGACAGTAAGATAAGGGTAAGCTTTAAATTTGTTGTCTCCACAATTCATTGCATAAAAAGTAAATAAAGCGGTTAAAAATATTATTGAAATAATAAAAAAAAACCGACTTTTAACGAGTTAAAAGTATATAAAAGAAAAGCGACTCACAATTTGGTTTAGATTAAAGTAGTTTAATAAGATGGGCTGAAATGTTTATTGAATTATATTTCTAAAAGAAACTGAGACACAGGCACTAAATTGAACAGTACCTTACTTATGATATAGAGGTATAAGTTGTACAAGTTTCATCAGATTTTATTCAGTCCCTTTCACGATATCCCGCTTTTAACCTAGTTGAACTTGTCACTAACCGTGCCTAACACGATCGAAATTTCTGCAACCAGTATTACTATGATAAGACAATACAAAAAAAAAAATTAAGACTTTTCTAACCTTCCTTCTCATAGCGTACAATAAGTTTGAGTTGTAGTTATTATTAAAGATTCTTTTTAAAACCATTTTCTTGGATACTTAGGTAATGTACGAAAAAAAATGTAGGTAGTATTCTCATCATTAATCTATTTTCTATTTCGTTTTGAAATGTTCAAAATTACAGTAGTTGATATCTTTTTCAGAAAACGTTATTTTAACAGTTAATAGACTTTTATAACTCTGAAACCAGCTTAGTCTCAATTACCCAACTTATATCCATCGTATAGATCTGTAATCCGTATTAGTTTAATGATTTTTCAGTTAGAGATTTTCCCTTTTGAGATATTTCCGTGTAAACTTCGCAAAAAACGAAACTTTGCCATTTGTGAAAATTCATATACAAAAATCTGGTGCAGGCAACACACGACTTTCACTTACCTCCATTTTTAAAATCAATGAAAGAATTTTCAAATACAGTTAGAGATAAAAATACGTAAAACTATTAATGAATTAATTAAATTGAATTTATAAGAAACATGTGTTTTATTAAAAAATCTATTATATTATTATCTAAAATAATCAGTTAGTTTTATCTTCATTTCATCACGCTTTATTAACTTTTAAAAGCTTGTGTATGAGATAATATTTATTCTAAAATCTTTAGCTCTCCAACGGTATATCATAGATGTATATTATTGCTCTTATGTTTAAAAACAGAAAATAGCATTAAAAAAATATTTTTTCTGTTTTCTCCTTTAGTTGGGTATCGAATTCATTCAATTTATATATTTACCTGTTTTTTATCAGTGGTAAGAAAATAATATAGTTATTTTTATAGAATCAACAAAATTAAAGGTACTTAAGAGAAAGAAAATTTAAAATATCGGCATTTATACCTCATTAGACTATTTTAATTATAATGAAACCTACATGATGTTACATTGACAATTAAATTTTACATTGATATAACGAGTTTAATCAAAATCGTCGGAACCGTTTTTGAGAAAATCGAAAAAAGGTGCAAAATGCATGGTATAAGTGGCTCTTCTGGTAAGCTCATTTTGATGAAAAAGGTTTTGTAACGTCTCGGGCGTATATTTGCCTTAAATATGAAATTTCAGCCGTTTTCGCCCTCACACAAACACAGATATTTTTGCGGGACTTGGTTATTTCGACTCGGGGGACCCTAAAATGTGTATTTCCGTTGAAAACTAGAATTCGAAAATTTTCACGATCGCAATACTTTCCCTTACTATATATAATAAGTGAAAGTAAAAAAAGACCTATGTTCTCAAGATTAATTTTTTTTAAAGGGAGTAGGACTATGACTAAGCTATATAAGAAAAAATAATCAAAGGTGAGTCTCTTTTCCTTTATATACCATTAGATCGTTAAAAGTCTCGTTTTGTATTAATTTTCCAGAAATTTCTAAACATCTTTCTTCACTATTTAGGTAATGAGTTGTAATGACATAAATAGAAAGCATGCCCTTATCTTACTGTCAATTTTTGTTTTGATTTGATATCTACAAAAGTACAAGAATTAGAAATATTTTCCCAACCCATGTTTTCAGCCGCGACGCTGACTTAAAATTGCTTCAACACTAAAAGTATTAGCCAGACAAATATTTTACCTAAGGTTTTTCGTCAGGAAGGGATAGAGAATAAATAGTAAAAAAATCATGAAAATCAAAAATGTTGAGCGGCAAGGTCTGGGCGATTTCGAATATGTTGAGCCATAGCCGGTTTAATAAAAATTCATAACTAATATAAAACAGCAGTATTTATGATATATTAAATCAAACTTAATGACAATTTTTCATTTTAATCTTTTATTGTGCCTATAAAGCAAGGAGGCTTAAATGAAGTGCAAGAAAGTCCTTTTATATGAGTTTGGAAAGTATGATTTCTATTAAGTGAGATTAAGTTTGGGGCTGAGGGGGAGGGATGAGGTTTTAGGAAAAGTTTGAGGCTAAAGGTCGGCCAACTCAGGGGGCGAAATTGAAATTGGCAGCCAACACCGTCTTCATTGTATCTGATAAGAGAATCGGGAATTCCGAAGTTTATTTAATAAGCGGATTTTCGCAGTTTATTTATTATTTTAATAATGAAACTTAACAAATACAAATATAAATATCAGGTACGCCCAACACACTAATTTCACTTAAATCCCATATTAAATTAGGGATATTAGACAGGGATGAAGAAAGGTTAAAGAATTAATTAAACTGAGTTTCGATGGAAACATGGGTTTTATTAACATAACTTACTATTTAAAAATCTACAATTATAAGATAGTTTTACCCAGTATTCATCACTCTCAAATACCATTACAATTAGTGTATAAAATAACTTATTTTCCAAAATCTTTAGCATTCCTGTGGTATGTTATACATTCATATTACATACGTAGAGAAAAAAATTAGGTGAAAAAATATTTTTGGTCTTTTTTTCCTTTCGTTTGTCATCAAATTTGTATAATCAGCCGTTTTCTATAAATGCTAATAAAATGATGTGTTTTATTTTTCATAATCCACAAAATTAGGGATACTTTACAGGAGAAAAAATCAGCATTTAAACACTGTCAGGCTATTTCAATCAAAATAAATCCTACATGAGATGAAAGCATCCAACAGACAGAAACTTAACGTATACACTAATTTATTAAAACCAATACAGACTCAAGCTTGCCAAATATACGGACCTGCTAAAAAGACACACATACGAAAAATACAAACCTTTCAATCTCAATTTTTAAGCCTATTAAATTTTAAATACGTTGATATAGAAAAATTAATCAAAATCATTATAGCCGTTTTTGAGAAAACGTAAGGTGCAAAACACATATGTAAAATGTGACTCTCCTTATAATTCGATTTTAGTAAAAAAGTTGCTGTAACATCCCACGGATAATCTGTCTTAAATATTAAATTTCAGTATTTCAAGACTTTTCCTTTTTTAAATTTGACTTACACACACTCACACAGAAACTTTCGGGCTTGGACATTTGGACTCTAAAAGGGGTATTTCCGTTACAATTGTATTTTGAAGATTTTCACGACCGCAAAACTTTCCCCTAATATGTATTTCATAAATAGGCAAGTCAAAGTTAAAATAAACGAATGATGCTTATAAATTTAAATGGAAACAAAATTTCCAATATCTTTATAATCTGATTTATTGATTGAGGAAGAAAACATGATGATGATAGCTAAGGGATAAGATTTTCTTTCCAACGTAGTCGAGTCGCCAAAAGATATCATTCAGGTATTTCGGGAAATATATGAAATATGTTTCGATACTACCATTAAGTAATAACAAGTTTCGTAAAATAGTTGAGATGATAGGATCTTCCAAAGTTGATGGATTTAATAGACTCCAGAATCGTGCGCTGAGGCTAATGTTTTTAAGTGCAGTGTAGCATCTTGATTGGAAGTGGTTTCAGGCGTATGGTCATTATTTTGAAGATATATATTTTTAGAACACACAGAACATAATAAACTGACATCTTAGTTTGTTTATAAAACGAAAAGAAATTCAACATCAAAATGAAATTTAGCTCAATAGAACTTATAGAGAGGGTCATTGTGTAAGATGAAGAAAGATCGGATAGTATGTGGTTAATTTTTTTTTTTTTAATATATATGTTTTTTTATTGAGATTTATTACAATTTGTTTCATAATGAACAGTAGTAATAGTGATGTGATACACATGCATACAATATATACAGAAAATAATGATAAAGTCAAATTACATAAAATCGGAAATGAATAATTAAATGTTGTTAAATAAAAAATAATCTTTCAATTTAAACAGGAAAGAACTTTCAAAAGTAATTAATATTTATTAATAATGAATTAATCAACTTATATGTTCCGGCAATCGAGAAAATGACAATCAGAATACATTGAATAAATTGTAAAATTAAAACATAAGTCTATAAATGCCTCCTTAAAATGAAGGAATTATATAGATCGAAATAAACAGATAACATAATGTAAATTGAAAATTGACTGAAAACTTATATAAAGTTATATGATTATATCAATTGGAACATTCTCTTCTAATTATGTTTATATGTATTTATTTATCAAATCTAATAATCTATATCTATTTATATATAATATTAAACAGAATGTAAATAGTTTAAATGATAAATTGTTTCTAATTTATAGATAATATGTTCTTAATGTATATATAATTAGTTATAATATTTATTCAATTATATTTTAGATAATATTGAAAATCTGAAGATGAGGCATAGGGTACCTCGAAACGTAATAAGATTTATTTTTGACATGTTTTGATAAATAAATACATATAAACATAATTAGAAGAGAATGTTCCAATTGATATAATCATATGCTAAATTACTTTTCTATAATAGTAATTGATATAAAATTATATAAAGTTGACTATAAAAAAATTTAACAGCCCCAAAAAAAAAAACATAACAGTGAAGGCTAACAGATCTATTTTTAGTAATAATGGAGTATTATTTTATTTAAAAAAATACTTTATATCAATTATATTACCGTCGCAAGTATAATACAGAAAAAGATACATTTTATTTGTAAGCATAAGATGAAAAGAATGCTAACAGGTCGTTAAGATGGTTTACTTTGAGGGTAGGGATTATCTGAGCTAAGTAAAATCCGCTTTTTCAAAACGAGTTATCAATTATTTTTTCCCCATACGATTACACAAATATGAATCATAGTTTTAGGCCTTTATTTTACTAATAATAATAATAATAATGGAGGATATTTAATATATATATATATATATATATATATATATATGTGTTTGTGTGTGTGTGTATAAATATGGGTGTTAATTTTCATATTTATTATTGCTATATGTATTGCTTATTAGGGTGAATTTTTTTTTTTATGACCGCACCCCCAACCATCTTTCTCATCTAATCTTCCCTTACAATATATCCCATGAATGGGTAAGTTACAGTAAAAGTAATTAATTTGAACAAATATATATTAAATCAAAGTCTAAAAGAAAACTTTATTTACGTATTACATATTTGTTACAAATTGACAAAATATTTACAAACGATTTCGAATGAGACATCTTTAGAATCAGCAAAATGTTTGGTTAGTTTGATAATTATGATCTCTTAGCCTAATGACTAAATAAGTGATAAAATCATCTATAGTAGTAGGAAAAATCATACAATAACCTACATATAAAAAAAAACACCAAAAAAAAACAACAACAAAAACGGATAAAATAATTGAAAATATAAAATTTAGAAATTAAAGCGAACTAGCTTAAGTAAACAACACATAATTAGTTCTTTTATGAGGGTAGCGTTTCAGTGAAGTTTTATTATAGTTACCGATTTCCTTTATTAATGGATTTTTGGAGACTGGTGTTTTACAGAAGATGTTTGAGTGTGGACAAATTCTTTGACTGTTGGAAGCTCCAAGTCCTGGAGCAAAGATGATATTTTAGAGCAGCGGTTTTAATTGTTAATTATTCGCATTGATAGATTTTGAATTCTTTCAAGTTTTTGATAATTAGTCAAGCAGGTTGAGCTCCATATTGTCAATTTGTTACGAGGGCTCAAATAAAATTTAAGTTTTTATCATAAAGAAAAATAAGTTTTTTAGCTGTAATTCCATCAGGTTTTAACCATTACAAAACTATAGTTTGGCGTAGTAGAGACTACTGATGACCGTCCCACAACTCCTTCATTGTAATTCGGCCTTCTTAGTTTATACTATGAGATATAAACTTCATCACTAATAAGCAATTTCACGGAAGAATATGACATATAAATAAAATTCAGTATGTCATATGAATGATAAGTACGCTCTGAGTAGTAGCAACCATCACAGTTGGGCACCACTGTTTTGTTTTGTTGTACTTTTGATGAAATAAAGCATTTCTCTCAAGTAGGAGTTTTCTCTTATCTTTAACACCAATAATTCGTATTTCTGCTGCAGCGGTAGGAGTAGACCCGTTAGTTACAGTACGAAGCGAACTTCCATTATGGAAATGACAGACATGACGACCTAGCCCGAGGGTGATGAGGTAGATGTTTCCGGCGGATTAGCCCGGAGGCAGATCACTCGCGGTCCACTGCCTTCGGTAAACACAGTTCCTCCCTGTGTCCTAGTTCATTGAACATCTTCATCCACAGCTCTTCTCTTCTCTCTTATAAAGAAAGGAGACCCTTCTGCCCTCTTGAATATCTGGGTCAGCTTCGTACTTTTACCCAAAATAGAGACTTCAAATAAAACGGTTTTTACCCAACTGAGAAAACGACATCAAAAGTATAAATATAAAATATTACATTTATGTCTAATACTAGCTGACCAGACAGACGATGTCCTGTATTAACTATAACTTAGCTATAAGTCAATTATATTATCGGTCAAGCCGTTCACACGTGATGCGATGACCAAGGAAAAAGGAGATTCATTTTTATATATGTAGATAGAAAGATTATTATTGCCTAAGAATACTTTAAAAAAATAATAATAAAAAACCTATCGATCTAAGTGACTTTGAAAAAAAAGAAGACACCTATATACCAAAGTAACTTTTGTATTTTTTCTTTCATAAGATCCTTTCCATATTAGTAAATCATTCAATAAGGGGACTCTACAAGGTTCTACAAGGTTCTATGACCGATGGCAGAAAATGTGGGGCGATAGCCAAGTAAGCAAACTGAAGCATATAAAACAAACAGTGAAACCCTGGTCTACATCTAGCCGTAGCAGCCGGAGGGAGGAGGTCGCGTTGACCCGGCTAAGGATAGGACACTCGCGGCTGACGCACTCTTATCTTTTTGCTAGTCAGCCGGTGCCCCGATGCCGGCACTGTGATGGAACCCTTACCATTCGGCATATTTTTCAAGAATGCCCTTATTATTCATCACACCTGAATAAAATTGGACTAAGCCCGAATATTTCAGCGGTGATGGGTGATAGAGAGGAAACCATTGAATTAGTTTTTGATTTTCTTAAGGAGCAGTCATTATTACCGAAATTATAAAGACCATTCCTAGTCAGTTAGCATTACTAGTATTAGCTTTTTAAACAATTGTTTACATAAAAATATTTTTTCTTTCTTTATTTTTTTAAATTTATTTATTATTTATTTATTTATTTTATTATTTATTTTATTTTTTTTTATTATTATTTTTTTCTTTCTTTCTCTCAATCACTCATTACCTAATAGTTCTTTCTTATAAAGGTTGAATATGCATATAGTGTCTAGGCGTTGATGACCTTAGGGTTTTACGCCTTAAAAACAAAACAAACAAACAAACAAACAAGGTTCTAGTTTGTCACCAGTAATATGGAATATTCTAAATAACACAATTTTTGAAACAAAATTACCGGATGACACAAATCTTATAGCTTACGCCGGTAAAACGTAAAAACATTGAGGAGCAGAAAGCAGTTACAAACCTAGTTCTATCCCGGCTAACAAGATGGGAAAACCTTCACAAACTCTCTTTTAACCCCCAAAAAACATAATTCATTATTTTTTCGCAGAAACGGAACATACCTAAATTAAACATTTGTCTAAATTCAACGCAAATAAAATATCACGACACATCAAAATGAGATGATCAGATTTAATAATGCGGTAAATGTTTTAAAAACATTCTTTGATGTTGAAAGGCTTTGGATCTGTTAGTACATTAGTTGTTCCTTTCAGCCCTACAATTAATCAGTAAATACAACGACCCAAATCCACAAAGGATCCGAATCCTTGGAGATACAATTAATATCGGGCTGTGGCAAGGATTGGCTAGCTACCTTGGCAAGGTACCAATCCTGATTAGGACCAGATAAACTCCTAATATCTTTGTCTACGGTTAATGGAAAACATTCAACTGATCGCATTGAAGATAACGAAAGAATGGGGCAGGAAATAGTATGGTTCATATTAATGATGGGCATGTATCTTAAAATGAAAAGTTGTTAGAAACTGAAATTTCATGTTTGAGACAACTATACCCCCGAGATATTACAGTAACTTTTTCTTCTCAATCGGTTGACCTATCGTATATGTTCCTTTTTGTTTCCTTGCAATCTTTTCTATGCTAAACTATGCTGTTGCAGATAGGCTAATAGACCTGGTTGGCTTTGGATATCCTATTTGCTACTTCTGGGTCAATTTTCCCTGTGTTGCTGGTAATCGGTCCATAATAGGTGAATGCTTGAAGAACTTCTACTACTTCCCCATTACAGATTAGCTGGACATCCTCATGTTCCTCTCTTGATGTGACCAAGACTTTGCTTTTGGTATATAAGATATAATGGGCTTTAATACGATGTACGTTTCATTTTGATTGAAATAGTCTGACAGGGCTTAAATGATGATAGCTTAAATTTTCTACCTCTTAAGTACCTTTAATTTTGAAGATTTGAATAAATTCACCTTGCCATTTTTTTAGCATTGATAAGAAACGGATAAATATATAAGCTGAACGAATTCGATATTCAACGATAGGAAAAAAGCAAAAATATGTTTTCCTGCAATTTATGTATATTTGAAGATAAAAACAGTAATATATATGTGTAGCATACCGTTGGAAAGCTAAAGATTTTAGAAAAAATATATTCTATCTTATATACAAAATTCTAAATGTTAACTGAGAGAGATGAAAAGCCGATACAATCAACTAAATTGTCGTAGATAATAATATAATAGATTATTTAATAAGACGCATGTTTCTATTGAAACTATAGGACAGTGTAATTAAATAACTAAAGTGCTCAAAAAGCCCAGGCCAAGATGGTATTACAAATGAAATTCTGAAGGCTGGAGGAGAAGAACTAACAGCTCTACTGTGCAACTTATTCAATAAAGTTCTAGAAGAAGAAGAAATCCCAACATACTGGAAAATATCAAAAATTGTTTTGCTTCACAAGAAAGGGGACAAAACTAAATTAAATAATTTCAGACCAATATCATTGGGCGCTACTATAGGAAAAGTTTTTACAAAAATCATTCAAACCAGATTGACCAAAACAACAATTCTTTAACAATTTATTTTCACATCTAAATATATCTAAAAAAAATCCCTCTCTCCCTACTTTCGTGAACTGAGAGTTGACAAAAGCACTGGCTTTCACGAACCAACCAATCTTCTCTCACCGAGTAGAGCGGCCTTAAGATTATTATTGAATTTAAATGGATGAACATAAATACATTTTATGAAAAAACATGGGATAAATTAAAACCAGGTTCATAGGAAGAAGCATAAACGCTTATACTTGAATGCAATAAATGGCACTCGATATTGAATGCTATCAGGATGATGCTATGAGGATCAATGGCTGATGAAGTATTCGGGTTTAATAAATTAATATCTCCTCTCTTTTTTTTTTTTTTTTTTTTTTTTTGCTTTTTTTTAACCCAGCTTTAATATTTTTCTAGTTTTAGTATAATTCTTCCAGTTATCATCCACAAGTCCCTAGATAAAGCAAAAGTCTTTCCCTAACATTCGTCTCCCCATTTCTCATCTAACCGTTTCCTTCCCGTCTTCCTTCTCTTCCCTCCATCTCCGACCCTGGAATTGCTTTCTGTATCCGGTAATAATTCAGTTATGAAAGATTAGTTTAGGTAACATAGAATAAAAATGCCATCCACATCAATTTCATAAGTAAACTTTTACATAACATAAAACAAAATATACTTCCACCTCTCATTCACGAAATTTCCTCTTACTCAAGAAAAACATAAACCTTCGTTTATTTTTATAATAAGATTTTTCTGAAAGCTTATAATAAAACGATCCCTGCAGTTAGTTATAAAGTTAATGACTATATATTTTTTTGAAGATTTTAATTTCAATAAGATTTTACATCACTGTCGTTAACTTTTACAATATTATGTTTAAGACAATATTTTTTCTAAAACCTTTAGCTTTCCAACGGTATATTATACATCTATATTACTGTTTTCATGTTCATAAACACAAATTATAAACAAAAAATGTTTTGCTCTTTTCTCCTTTAGTTGATTATCACATTTGCTCAACTTGCATATTTAGCCGTTATTCATTAATCGTAAAGAGATGGTGTGCCTAATTTTTTTGAATCTACAAAATTAAAGGTACTTTAGAGAAAGAAAATTTAAAGCATTTAAGCCCTGTCAGACTATTTCAATCTCGAGGAAACCTACATGATGTTAAAGCTTATTAAATCTTACATTGATTTTGTCAGCCTAAATCGTTTGAGCCGTTTTTGAGAAAATCGTAAAGAGGTGAAAAATACATGGAATAAAGTAGCAGTTTCGGTCAGGCGATTTTGGTGAAAAATTTGCTGTAACATCTCAGACACATAGTTGTCTTAAAAATGAAATTTCAAATTTACCACACACTGACCTTTTTTCAGGTCTTTGTCATTTGAACTCAAGGGACCTTAAAATGTGTATTTTCGTTGAAAACTGGAATTCGACAATTTTCACGATCGCAATACTTTCCCTTACAATTTATTTTTTTTGTAGGTGAGTGAAAGTAAAAATATGTAACTAAGTTTTTCTCTATCAAGGAATCACATGAGTTCAGGAAACAGTAAATACGTAATTTTCTCCATCCTGATTTGGTGAGTCAGTATTTGCAGAAGTCCTTTTACCTTAAGTCATTTTCTTTAAAATGTTAAAACTAAATTAGTTATACAGAAAATATATATTTTTTTAATAATTAACAACGAATGTCAATAATTTAATGTAAAATACATTTTTTAAAAGGAAGAATAGAAGCATGTGGACACCCGATGATCAATAGACCTCACATAACTTTCCGCATAAATCAGGGATATTCACACGCGCCATTAAATATTGGGGCGAACATTCCAATACGAATGGATGAGCACATGAAGAGACGTTCTGTCTCCAGGGAGCTGAAAAAAAATATCTAAATCAAATATCTCTTCATTATGTATTGTTTTCTTTTCTTTTTTTAATACACATATAAATAACATGTAATGATAATTATATTTCTTTCAAAACTAATTGATCTAAATCGGAGCCATAATATTAATAATGAAAATGATTAACAAATATTAAACAAATTTTACTTAGAAAATATCTAAGTACATTTTACTTAGATCTAGATCAGTTAATTATAATAACAATATTAAAAAGATAATAAAACTATATTTTTATATTATCCTATTATAAAGAGTATTATAATATAAACTAGGTAATTTTGGAAAGATCTCTTCTTTTGATAAACATTCATTTATTCTTCATATATATTTGACGTTTCGGGGCTAACAATGCCTCTTCTTCAGAATTTTTTAGTCAAAACTATTAACAATTAAAATGAAATTAATTTAAAACATTTAACATTGAATTGTTAATAGTTTTGACTAAAAAAGTCTGAAGATGAGGCACTGTTAGCTCCGAAACGTCAATTATATATGAAGAATAAGTGAATGTTTATCAAAAGAAGAGATCGTTCCAAAATCACTTACTTGATAATAAAACTATAATTATTCCGAAACGTAAAACTCAATTGATAGGCAGGTAACTCAACGCAGATACATGTTATATGTTTTATGAAGGTTTGAATCATATTTTCTAATGTGAAGTGAGAATGGTTGACTAGGAGAAGTTAGTTGAGGGTGCAGTAAAATTAACACACAATTAAGTATAAATTTAATTTAATGGTGCTGACATTTCGGCCTAAATTATAGGCTTTCTTCAGGGCGATTGAAGGAATGAGAGTCCAACAATCTTGTTTGATAGTTGGAATGTTTTTGTTGGAAATTATTGGACTCTTACTCCTTCAGTCGCCCTGAAGAAGGCCTATAATTTAGGCCGAAGCGTGGCACCATTAAATTAAGTTTATACTTAATTGTTTGTTAATTTGACTGCACCCTCAACTAACTTCTCCCACATATTTTCTAATATGTAAGTGAATTTAATGTAGAATGAACTCTAATAAAATTACAAACATCATTTCTTATTCATTAAAAGTTTATTTAAAACAAGAGCAGTTTAAAGTCGGCTGCCATGAATATTATTGATAAATAATATCCATATCCATTTTATGAAGAATAACAGGATTCTAATAATTTTTTTCTTTCTCTAAAAAAAAGTAAAAGGATTAGAGCTATGGGGCTCTACTAAACCATCAAATTCTTCCCGTCTCCAATCCTTACAGTCAAAAATCCTCAATGCTTCTTATTTTGTCACGAATCAACTCATCCATAAAGACCTAAATGTTCCTTATGTTGCTGACTTGGCCCGAACCAGGCACCACTCCTTTCATGACAAACTCCATTCCCATTCTAATCCACTAGTTTCAAATCTTGCTACCTCTACAATTTCTGATAATCCTTCGAGGCGTCTGAAAAGAAGATGGCACTGAGACCTTCTGGTTTAGCATAGTTTTTGGAGATCAGGACACATCTCTACATCTAAATCATGAAAGTATCGTGTACTTATGTATTTTATGTTACTAAATGTATTTTATTATACAATTGTAAATCTCCATAAATAAAAAAAAATAAAGTAAAAGGATCCGTAGTATTTTAAATTCATCTTATAGGACCGTTTAGAATTGTCGTTAATTCATTTAGAAAACTTAATCCTGCGCTCGAACTGAGGTCTATAAAGAAAAACTGTAGCGTCGCTGAAGAGTTTTCACACTTGAAGCGATCGGTTTCCCGGAAATGAAGATTAGCCAAGTTCAACAACCCGTTTAGAGAACAATGGAGTTCAGTATCGCCGCCATTTAAGAAGAATAGCTGACCAGTCTTCATTCAAGTCCCCAATGGGGTTTGTACGTTTTCATTTAGGAAAAGTGCACTGGGGTGCAGTGTACAAACGGATATACCAACTAAACAAAAATTTAGGCACCACGTTAATCCATTCAAGAAATAATTTTCAATTATTTCTTCATGCGCCCAAAAAATCGTGCAATTCTTTTTTAGATTTTGTTTTTCAGTTAGAGAAAATAATAATTTTTAATGCTTTAGGACAAGTAATCCTGAAAGATTTTATTTATTTAACATCAATTTATAGTATTGTGGCTAATGGGACGATGCTAAAATGAGAGTCCTTAAGTTTGTTTATTCAGGTTTAATTAGATAGGGATCTTTAACGAGTATCTGACATAGCACAGGCTCGGGACCACCTTTTTACGTTCCCTCCGAAGCACGGCATAACTAACGATTTTTTACTCCCATTAAAAAATCCTAGGACCACCTGCGGGTATGAACCGTGACCTTTGCCATAGAAGGCTGTTATGCTAGCCAATATGCTACAGGTGGATCCTATTGCAAGTTTTTAATGCTAAAGAGAAAAAATGCTTCATTGGCACATCTTTTCGTCTAGTCTAGCATCGATACTAGCTGGCGATTACGTTGTAATAGCCATCCGACTATTAATATAACTGACTTTATTAGGTTATGTAGGTTTTAAATTTTCAATACAATAAGAAATTTACAACCATTTTAAATATCATTATACACAACTTGGGATTTGTGATAAAAGAAAACTTTTATGATTTGGATTAAAAGCTATTATCACATTAAAAATAATAAATTACCACAAACTCTATTCTTCGGAATCTAGAAACTAAGGAAGCTTGGAACCGAAATGTGTAGCATAAGTCAATCGAGAGAACATACTTATGTCGATAAGAACCAACATCATATCATGGATCCGTGTCCCAGATCAAAGAAGATACCAATAAATGTTTACAAGACTGAGGACCGACACACGAGGCTTACACACAGATATTTAATGGAATCCACAACTTCACCAATATGTGAATACCGCAAGGAAAGTCACCACAAAACATATATTAGTGGATACCAACCAATAACAACGAGCCACAAGAAATAATCCTATGCATGGATTCCAACTTTGCTAACAGGAAATAGTACTAAATTCCACAAAATGTAATACAATTCATAAAAGTATTTAAACATTAGTAATTTATACCAAGAAAACGGTGCATCTAACCTAACTTTGTGGTACACGGTACCAAAATGTGAAATAATTAAATGTTCTTCGAAAATATTTTTTTATAATTTGTTTATTAATACGAGTTCTGTCAGTAAAATGAGAATTGCTATCTGTTTATGCAATAAGCACTATAACTTTTGTTTAGTTCATTTAAAATTCCACGAAGTTATAATGACATTTTTTCACACTCTCTCCGTGTCCTAGGTTTTGTGAAAAAAAAAGAAGTTTTGTGACCTCGAAATAGCCTGGGAGTGACATTTCCAATTTAATGGCTAGCAATTTAAGTTTTAAGTAATTTGGTTTCGAACACAATGCCGTTCCGTTTCGACTAAAAATAGAATTATATAGAAAAAGCCTTCAGTATATCAAGTTCGTTAGTTTTAATCTATAGGTTTAACTCCAACTCAAATTGGTAACAATTAAATATGAAGACGAGTATTTAATTACTGACGAGTAAGTTTTTGTTTAGTTTTTAATTATAAATAATATAGTATAAAGTATATTATAGCTAATATTGTAATATAATAATGATAATTATGCTGATATTGTAATAAGTAAATTATAGCTAATATACTGAAGGAATTAGTCGGGTGGCGGTCATTAAATGAAACAACTGAATAGTTTCAACTATTTTATTGTTTGCCAACGTTTCGACCCCATTGTGGGTCATCATCAGGGCGTCTGGTAGGTGAGTGGAAACTCACACTACTTTATACTATAGCTAATATAGTATAAAGAGAGCGGCGTAGTCTAGTGAGTAGAGCACTGCTTTACTATCCTCCGTGTCCTAGGTTCAAATCCCGGCTTTGAGGGAAGATTATCATATATTTATCTTTATTATAAATTATAAAATAAAAGAAACAGTGAGCCAATAGACATCAAAAAGACAAATAGCAGTAAGCTATGTAATGGAAAGTGTATAAAGTGAGAATAGGGACAAAACCCCGAAACGTTGAAAAAAAATGTGATAGAAATTGAAGAAAAATAAATTTTATAAAATGAATTTATTGATTGCTTATTTTAAATATGAAATATACTAGGAAATATTCAGACAATCAATAAAGGAGAAAAAAGTATATTAATATTTTATTTTTATAAAATACTACTAATATAGTCTTCTTATGAACTGTTGGAAAGCTCAAGATTTTAGTAAAAATATCATCAAACACATAATGATTATGAAGTAATATGTAGAGACGAAAAATGCAGTCAATTTAAAATGTAACAAAAAACTATGATATCGCTTAATCAAAAATACACGTACACATGAGAAATGTATTTTGACCTTTAACTCGTGAGGTGAGGGTCTACAGGACCATCTGACTGACAGGTCTCACAAACCCCGGGGGAGAGGCTGTGAGCGAATCTACATTTAATTCTATCCTTATAAAAGCCCCGCCGGGACTGGGATTCGAACTCCCAACCTTTAGCGTGGGGGAGTAGCGTGCTAGCCACTCAGCCACGGGCTTTCTCCACCTCAGCATTACTGTTCGGATTTATTAAAAGTGTGTGTTTCAATTTGTTGAAAGAAATGTCTCGTGATCGTGTTATTTAACGCACTTTTTTTAAAATTTTAATAAGAAGCAGGGAACATCTTTGTTAAAGGAACACAGGAAAAAAACATAGAAGAATCAAACACATATAGTCAGGAGGCCTCTCCGAAGAATATTATATGTTATTTTTGTCCAAGAAACAAGGATAGGGAGTCATCTATAGTTTGTATTAAATGTGAACAAAATATCTGTGGACAATTTTCGGTTTCCTACCGCTAAAACTGTGCCTAATTTTATCTGTGCAAACTTCCTTTACAATATAAAAGTTTCATTTTCTTAATCATTTCCCGTTTTTAAATATAATAAACATTAAGATAAGGACTTATTTATATATTATTTTACAAATAATATTTTCATTGTTCAATCATATTTTCATTGCTCAGAATATAACATCTAAAAAAAAAAAAAAAAGAAAAAGTATTAATAAAATGTATTTAATTATATCAGGCATTTATTTAATTTCATACGCATCCTTTCGTATGGTACCTATTGAAAATTGGTTGAAGTAACGTATTTTATAAGAATAAACAATTCTAGATGTTTCAGGATTAAACAGGGTCTGAAAGACTCCGACTCACTGATTTTGACTATAAACTTCACCTCACCAGTTAAAGGTTAAAAGTTATCAAAAAGTTTTATCTACAAGTTTTATTTACGAGGAGGTTTTCATAAAATTATTTTTTCCATATGTATCCAGTTTCCCAAAAAGAAAACGCATTTCTATTAAAACAGTTACCCTCTAAATCATACGGTTTGCTAAGCAATGATTGACCGGAATAACTATTACAGTTGTGATGAGATCATACCCAGGTATATGTAACTGATACATAGCCACATCCGGACTTCCTCCGACGACAGTGGCATCCGTCCAACAAAGTACCGCTATACTTCCTCCTTAGCTCTGTCATAGTAACCGTTATTATTAATTATTGTGACTGTTACTAAAAAGATGATCTTATTTACAGTAACATACGAGAGTGCGTCATATAATGATAGCTAGCACCGTTTCATTTATATTACGTTGTATCTTTAAGTTGTACGTATAACCAGTTATAAGTTTCTTTACATCCTTTTGTTAATCCATTTTTTTATTCGTAAAAAAAAAATTAATCGTATTTTTAGCTGTTGTATCTAATTTCTGAAGTAAGACTAATCAAGGAACAAAAAATGGTATTGATGGTCAAAACGTATGATAAAAGTTTCATTGGCGATTTTACTTTCATGAGACCAACCGCAGAGCGAACAGAAGATATAGTGAACAATTTCCTTTGCAGAAAGGCTGAGAGTGACCTAAAGGTTTATTGTTATTTTTATTCACTTAATGGCACCTCATACTGCTGTGGCTAATCGGATGATGCGTCATAAGAGTCCTAAATTGTTCATATCCAGATTTAATTAGGATAGAGATCTTTAACGAGTACCTGCATCACACAAGCCTCGGGACTACTTTTTTACGTCTCCTCCAAAGGGCGGTATAACTAAGAATTTCCTACTACCATTAAAGTCACCTGCCAGGTTTGAACTCTCGACTTTAGGCATAGCTGTTACTCAAGCCACTTCACCACAGGTTTTGAATTCAGACTTTTTTTCTGGTATTAGCCCAAAACAAATATTTTTCGGTTGCTAGATTCTACCTGTCGCGCCACCGGAAAAAGAAGAAGATTCTACCTAGGTCAGGGTCTCATGCAAACAGAAAAGTTTGCTCCAGATGGAATTAACTACCCTAGTCTTCTTCCAGTGGCGCGACAGGCCGTGTAGGCCCTGGGCCTTGCGGTGTAATATCCTGGGAGATTCCACTCACGTTTCTCGATGCATTTTGTAGTATAGGATCATCACTCCCTACGCCTAATTTTGTGAGTGGCTACCGTTTGGCTGATGGATCTCACATGCGCGGGGGAGAGGCTGTGAGTGAATCCCTATTTAATTACATCTTTATAAAAGCCCCGCAGGGAATGGGATTCGAACTCACAACCTTAAGCATGAGAGACTAGCGCGCCAGCCACTCAACCACGGGCTCACCATCTCCCCCCCCCTCTTCCCACTAGTAGAGTAGTCAATCTCCGAGCTAGGTGTAGCTAAAATCGTCCCATCCAGACACAGCCTGTCTACACTACCGGAGTCCACACCTGACGTACCGGAGGACGGAGACGAGAAACGCAGTCAGCTAGCAGACTTCAGATAAGAGACTAAATTCTAGAGGCCCGATATACATTTTTTTTAATTTTATAAGTCAATAATTTATTAAATAACAAATAACCAAAATTCACTAACTCAATCTTTCATTTAAAAACAATTAAGGACGCCCGGCTGTATAGCACATTCCGGGCCTTGAAATTGTACACTACAGTGGCTCCAGAGTAAGCTAATCATATTCAGTTATTATATATTGTATTAGTTATTGTATATTTATTATACGTAGTTAGATAGTCGATTACGAGTATGTAGTAAGTACTCTCACAGTATGAACTTTCCACACGTACAACATCTAGTTACCAAATTAGTGCAACTAACACTACTGAAATTTTTATCGCATATTTGTACTTTAAACAAGATTGTATTTTTTAAAAAACTTGAATACGAAAAATTGCCTCACTGTTTATTCCATACATAGTTGAGATTAAAAAAGTTATTATTAATAACTGTTCATTAAAAAAAAAAAAAAAAAAAATCTTTTGCGATATACTGATTTTTAAGATAAGCTTGCTTAAAATAGGTCCAAATCTAACCACCATTTCCAAGGATACACAAAATTGCAATGCCCCACTGTGTAAGAAAACACAAAAAAAAACAATCTCTTGTAGCAACAACAGTGGGAATTGTGCAGGGATAAGTCATTACCCCATTTCTACATCTAGGAAATGCTAATTACTTTTCTCCTGACCTAAATTGTATACAACTGATTTTTTATAACGCGATTGTCTTATAACAAAAAAAAGAAAAAAAAAAAAAGATAGGTTTCTCTTTTTACCAGATGAGAAGAGTATGACAGACAAATTTAACGTTATTGGTTTTAGTTAAGAAAAAAATTACATATGATATTAAAGAATGACACAGAATTTCAAAAATAGTACGTTAAATAGTGATGAATACATAAACCTTAAAAGTTAATTTTAATAAAATTAAACACTATAGTTAAGAATTGCCACTACACGTTTCCTTAAATATTTAAGGATATAAAATATTCTGAACTAATGAAAATAAATACATATGTATACGACACGGGAAACCCATATTAAATTTATAATTTAATAATCCTAAATATTTGATTTTTTTTCTTCTACAAATAGCCAACATTTATAATGCCTGACACACTGTTACTGATTCGCGGTGCTATTTTCAACAGTATTATTAACCATAAAATAATAACACGGAAAGACTATTAATTTTAGTACTTAAATATGCAACAAAAAACTCAAATTAAATTATTTCAAATTGTCTTCAATAATGATTTGTTAGTTGATAACAAGCCTATAAATTTTTACTTCGACTCTTTCTTTTCGTTTCACTCACATATTGATACTTCAAAAGAAAAACCGTGAACTATACTAGTATTACTACATATAAAAATTTACCACTACCTATAATACATAAATGAATGGGAGCAAAAATAATATTTTTAAAGTTACTAGAATGTATAATTGCCTTCCTAAAAAACTAATCATATTAATAGGGGAGAAGATAGTTCTGGGTGCAGTCAAATGAACACTCAATTAAGTGGAAACTTAATATCTTTGTGCCTATGCTTCGGCCTACATTTCAGGCCTTCAGGGCTATAAAACAAAAGATAACAACCAGTAGTAAAATACAATATATAAAGATGAAAAGTAAAATAAAAAATAGAATAATGATAATTAGAAACAAAATAAAACAGTAGTTAAAACAATTGAAAAATAATTTAATAATTAGGAACAAAAGGACAATGGATTTTTTTTTTTTTTAATTTAATAAAAGTTGAAGAATTAGATAAAGTTTGGAGGAAAAAAAAATATATATGTTGTACAAAATCTCATAAAAAATTAGTGTCTCTGCCTTTACAACAAATCTCTTGTAAGCTAAATACCGATAGTATATTATGTGATCATAAGCGAAGATGAGAGGTAATTATTTAACGAACTTAGAATGAAATTAGAGAGTGGCAGTTTGCATTATAATTATTATGATTTAAAATCCATTAGATAGCAGAACTAGTTTTAGAACAGAAGACTTAACAAGCTTCCAAGCCGTCCCTGAGCATCCTGGAGACGGTCCAGATTACGGATAGTTACCGCGTCAAAGACTACCCTAGCCTGGAATTTCCAATTAACTCACTAACTGTAATAATCCTCAATGAGCATTCAAAACAGGCAGTGACGAGGCTCTGGTTAGCAGCCTGCAGTATAACCTAATAGTCACCTTCTTAGTGACATTTGAGTTTATTATAGATTATTTTATTGTAAGTATTAAAAAATAATCTGGAGCAGGCAACGACTTTCACTTACCTCGACTGTTAAAATCAATTTAAAAAATATTTTAAGATGATTTTAATAAAACGTGTATTAATTTTAGTTGGAAACATATGATTTAGATTAAATAATATATCTATATTAAATTGTTAACCAGTAATAAGTTTATTCCTTATCCGTCACTTTATATTACCTTTCATAACTTTGTGTATCAGATAATATTTTTTCTAAAATCTTTCTCTTTCCAACGGTATATTATACATGTATATTACTGTTCTAGTATTTAAAAAAAAACTGGCTTTAAACAAATATTTTTGCAGTTTTCTCATTTAGTTAAATTTTGAATTCGATCAACTTATATATTTACCTGTTTCTTTTTATCAATGGTAACAAGATGATATGGTTATCTTTACAGAACCTCCGAAATTAAAAGTACTTTAGAGGAAAACCTACGTGATGTTAAAGCCCATTTAATTTTTCATTTGATTTTATCTCATGAACTCTCAAGTGCTAGAAAAAGGTGATTTAGAAATGAAGTTATTTTCTAAAGGTACTATTTACGCATTTAGTTTCGTTTCAAATCATACTAAAGCATCTCATTCCACAACTTTAATACAGTGTTATTAATATAGTAAAAAAACAATTATAGATTTTAATACGGAAGTTAGTTTAATAATATAAGTAGTAACGAGATATTTTTGCAGTTCCTGTAACATTCCTTAGAATGGATATAGTAGTCTCTTTTGGAAATGAATGTCTCAATATCTGCCCAAGCTTGGCGCTTCTGGATATTCTTTAGTTGGAGGGATGGTAGGGAGGTGCTCTGCATGGTTAGGTACATTGCTCCATTTACAAATAAGAGTAAAGCTTAAGCAATAACTATGCCTACTAAAATTAATGCAAAGTAGATGAATGGATGGTACACTTCTGAAAGCCATTTTTCTTGAGGATGTTAATATTATCTTCACCGAGATGAAACTTGGTCTTGTCAGACCACCGCCCGGAGCGACTGTTGCCAGGCAGCCACATCTGCAAGGGATTAGATGAGATAATTACTGAAGGGGGATTAAAATCCTATCTCCATCCGGATGAAGGAGGCGCTGAGGAAGGAGGCATTCGTTTTGCATGGAGATCGATACCTGGTGCTGACATCGACATGAGGTCCCCCCCACGGAGGGTTATTAGCGAAGGGTGGCCGCTACCCATATTGTCGGGGTGCCAATATACCTGCCAAGAAGGGGGGTGGAAGGCCTTCGGTACTCCACGCAGCAGATCAACAATTTTGACGGCATTTTACAGGGCAGTTGTGACATCACCGGGTGTCATCGTCCGTAATACTTATAAGTTTATCCATTTAATCTTGAATTTATCATTTTTTTTTTTTTTTTTTTTTAAACTTCTTTATTTAAATCAAAATACAGACATTTTACAATGCAAGTAGAAGTCACAATCCTACTAAGGCGAGCCCATGTGTGGGAAAGGAGTTCACCTGCGGCAATTCAATAAAAGTACAATAACAAACAGTAACACATTGCACAGTATGATACAATACAATAATTAAATAATATAACACAATATATATTTAAATACAAATATAGAAATTTTCTTATTTTTGTTTTTAATTTGATTTTTTAATCTTAAAAAACACGAACATATACTTACTTAGAACAAGAGAACATAGATTACTTGAATGAAAAATTATCATTTATTGAAGGTAAAGGATAGTTTTCCACATTTTTTTTTCTGTTGCAGTGCTCGTAGGGATAGATTTAATATCATTGTTTTTAAAAGTAAGATTTATTTTAAAAAAACAGGTATGATATACCCTTAGCAGACAAACAGAATAAGGAATGCATAAATTAAATCAGGGAGTCCGTGGATGAATGGCTAGCGCCCTACTGTCCCACGCCAAAGGTTGTGATTCCGAATCCCAGTCACGGAGGGACTTTTTCAAGCATATAATTAATGGAGATTCACTTAAAGCCTCTCCTTAGGATATGTGAGACCCGTCAACCAACTAGTGGCCATTCCCAAAAATAGGCATAGGAAGATGGCCCTACTCTACAAAATTTCATCGAGCAACGATTATATTCTCCCAGCAGATTACACCGCGCGGCCATGAGCCTACATAACTTAAAATACGGCGATTAAGCACAAAATTAGACAATAATTATGCAACGAACTGATAATTTGATTTAAATAAATAAATTCTTTATTATCCTGGGACATGTCCCTGTAGAATAAATAATACAGAAAGTACAAAGTGTGCTTTGGAGTCTTAAAGTATATTAACTACATATAAACAAATTAAGAATTACTCATATAAACTAGACATATTTAAATGTGAAGAAAACAACAATCACGACAAAAATATAATGATAATGATAAAAAGAAAGCTTATTTACAATTTTATTGAGCCTGGATATTCATTAAGTAATTAAATATGCGGGATTTAAAGTTAGAAAGAGAATTGGAGTGACGGATGGAAGGAGGGATAGAATTCCATAGGATTGAGGATCGAACGAGAAAGGATCTGTCGAAATGTGCAGTTTGGTGGGCCGTGCTGCATAAATCCGAAGGCCTGGAGCGCGTACGAGGATGGACAGGGGATTTGAATTGTAGGAGGTCAAAAATGTACGATGGGCGGCGAGATTGGATAACTTGGTAAAGGAATGATGGCAAAGGATTTACTGATGAATATAGTCCTTGATGCCCTGAAAGCTTCTGGAGTTCTATAATCTACAAGAACACAACAGAAAAAAATTTCGACTTTATTTTTTTTTCCGCAAATAAGAATAATAACATAGATGTATAATTCACCACTGTAAAGCAAACATTTTAGAAAAAAATACCTAACATACAAAGCTGTAGAAGGCTAAGTAGAGTGGTGAAATGGCATAGACATAAGTGATTCTTGTAGATAATAATTTATATTGTTAACTTATTTAATCTAAAAAGATGTTTTCATCTAAATAGTATAACACTTTTATTAAATTTACGTTAATTTGGAAACCTTGATTTTGAAGGAAGTAGGAGTTGTGTGTCACACGCAACCATTTTATTAAAGTTCATTTAAAAATCATGAAAGTAAAAAATAAATTCACGTATGGATAAATAATCAGAAGGCAGTCAGTGAATCAATATTTTTATTTTGTCGATGTTTTAGCTTAAGCATGGGTCTAACATAGCCGGAGCGTCGGCAAAATAAAATTATTGTTTACCCGACTGATTCCCGCTAATTTCAACTGTCGACTATACATCCTCAATACAAAAATTAATTTATTTCCAGAATCACTAGACTACATTATATTTTTCGGACTATAGTATTAATATCTACGGTATTTTTTCAGAAGCCCCCCTTTTAAAAAAACTGAGAAATTTACATGTTCTGGAATGAAATATGCTATAAAAAAACTACACCAAGGGAGGTAATAATTTCCGAGGAATAGGGTTAAACATGGTAAGACCCCCTGAGACAGACAGCTCGTAGACACATTAACATAACTGAGTACCGTTATTAACACAAAGCTGGTGATATACTAGCGGCTAACTGTGCATTAATTAGGCTAATCCCTCTACTGGAGTGGGTCGCTGTCCGGTCCGTTGGGCTAATTGATACTTCGGATATAGAAGCAGTCCCGATACAGGTTTATTAGCAACTGATTAGACTGATATTTCAACGGAAATGTGTATATAATATATATATATATTTTATATATTTTTATATATATATATATATATATATATATATATATATATATATATATGAAAATTAAATTATATTCTTTTGGACCGGCTTTGAATAAAAGAAAAGAAAGTTGAATTGAAATAGTGACATCTGTATATTTTTTTTACAATAATTAACTTAGTAATACGTAATTTTATGTATTATGTTTGTTTGTTATATTTTGGGTTCATTGGGTACAAGTGCCTCAGGCTTTTGTTTTATTGAGAGATGATCAGCTGTTTAGTACGTAATTTACTTACAATCCGCATTTTTTCTGTACATATTTTTTTTTAAAACTGATTGCTATCTTATGCTTGAATTATACAGCAATGAAGTTGCTTACTTAAGTTACTTACTCCAACTGTTTAAAAACCTAGCTTTTTATGGATGAAAAATAATGTTTATTTTGGAACATTTCGTCGTACAATGATCAGAAGTCAAATTTGTCAGGCTTCATTTGATACATAGTTATTTAGACAAACAGTAAATTTTTAAAGTTAATATAAATATAATAATATCAATTGAGGTTATTTATGTATTATCAAATTCAATAGTTATCACATATGTGTGGAAGATTGATTTCTGAGGAGGTGGATAAATAATTGGTGTTTGAAAATGGTTAAGGATCACACTATACGGAGGGATATGGGTAGAGTTGCAAAATATGGCAGCACAGATGATAAAGGACTTTTCATAGAATGATGTTTTTTGAAAGGGTAGGTATAGATCGGTAGGTTGACATCTTGTATTTTGGGTGTGCACGGAAGAGCGCGGGGTAAGGAGGTCAAAGATATAGGAAGGTTTTCTGGTTCGCAAGGATTGGAATAGGAAGATGCCAAGTGGGTATTTTCTTGGGGATTCGGGATGGAGCCACCTTTGACCAGAGTGGTCTCAGTGAGAGACGCGTGACTGTTGGAGAGGGCGTACATAAATCTTATAAACCGATTTATAATTGGTAATTGTATAAATAAGTTACCATTTATGATAGTTAATTGTTTATCTTACATATTAAATACAAGTGCGTTAATAAAAACCGGTAAAGAAATAGGACTCGAAATAAATACCGATAAGACGAAATATATGATTAGTAGCAGAAACGGTGGCGATCTTGGTCATATTGATATATCAGGGCATACTTTTGAACACGTAGAGAAATTTAAGTATTTAGGTTCAATGATAACGAGAAAAAATAAAATCCAGAATGAAATAAAGGCGGAAAATGCGTGTTAATACTCAGTTGCTAAATTACTTAGCTTGCGGCTTTTGTCTAAAAACTTAAAGGTTAGAATTTACAAAACTATTATTCTTCCGACGGTCCTTTACGGATGTGAAACGTGGCCGCTTACTTTGAAGGATGAACAACGGTTTAAGGTTTTCGAAAATAAGGTACTGTGTAAAATATTTGGTCCGAAGAGAGATGAGGCCACTGAGGAGTTTAGAAGGTTGCACAACGCGGAATTGCGGAGCTTGTACCCTGTGAATATAATTGAGTTGATATCATTGCGGAGGCTCAAATGGGCGAATGAGTTGTTGGGTCGGTAAGGAACGAATTCCGAGAAAGTTGGTACTCGCTGATCCGACTGATAGGCGTCCGAAAGGTAGGCCGAAACGTCGATGGGAGGATTGGGTTAAGGCTGATCTTGAGGGCTTCGGCTTGAACGGTGAAAATGGACGAGTCTGTGTAGGCAAAATTTGGTGGTATCGGCATCGAACCTTCGGGTTCGTTAAGCCTATTATTATTATTATTAATTGTATAAATAAATAAATGATTGTTATTTTTGTTGACTGGGTTCATTTAGTTAACTAAAAATCACTCATATAAGAAAGATGTTGTCACAGAGCTTCTATAGAATGCTCATACACTGTATTATTTAAAAAAAAAAAATAGTTTTAATGATAGATATATCAAAGTATCCATTTACGCGTTGCTAACCGCTAGTTTCTTCCAAAAGTAAAAGTTACAGAAAGTGAGATGTCAGGGACTTAGTTAAGGGCTTATCAACATTCTTTCTTCGTCGTAATGGTATTTTAACAAGATAAATGTATTTAGTCCTTAATCATACTAAATGCTAGGAGAACGCGGTTACACAACGCATGTGTGGAAGTTAAGAAGCATAAAAATAACTTCAGAAACCCTTAAGAATGAGTGACATTTAAAGGGGAACACCTTATACAGGTTCTTATTGAACACGGATACTATAACAGTGGAGAGTACAGGCCATGTAAGTTGGATCGAAAGTGAGAACGGCATTTTACAGCAGGAAGACTTTGTTTTTCCCAGGCGCTCCATAGTTCAGGTTGGCAATTACCGTATTTCTCTCTTCAGCACCTTCGAGGGAAATCTGAATAGTTATAGGCAAAGTGTGAGGCGTAAATAGAACCTGGATGTGAGTAAGCAAAGTCCAAGGTCCCGCTAAGTCAAGGCTCGTCGAGGAACCTGGTCAAGGCGTTACACAATTCCACAGCGCTCAAGCCACCAGCAGTCTGGAGAAAGTGGTCCCGTGTCATCTTTATGAGCAACCAAAGATTAATCTATTGGTTAATTCATAGCTTTAAAGGTGATAATAATAAAATACATAATTTATTGAAAAACATAGTAGATTACTATAAGAAATAAACGTAAATAAACAGATTAAAAGTTTAGTCAGTAAGGTATATGCGAGATTGATATTCAAGAAGTACTGTGTTCATTTCAGGAAATTTTAGAGGAACCCAAAAAACTTCTTATTATATTATATTATTAAATGTATTTGATCTTTTTAAAATTAAAATCTAGCAGTGTTTTTAAATTATTAATTACTTTATTTTTACATCATGTTAAGAAATGTTTTTGTTTGATACGTGACGTGTATTGTTAGTACATTTTTCAAAAACAAATTTTATTGAGTAATATGTCCTAATTTCAACAGTCATACAATATTTACTACACAGCAATAGAATTATAATAAAATATATATACCATAATGAATCAATGAATGTATACAAAGTCTATAAATCACTCATAAATACACGTCATACATACATAAAGCACATCTTATCTGCCTCGTTAAAGCTATTGATTTAAGAAGAGATTAAGTTAATTGCAAAGACCACCGCGATGAAAGACCACACTATAAATTAGACTACTTTGCGAAGTACGGTGAAAGTAAGGTTGTGGGAATCGAAGGCCAGGACTGTTTCCAATCCGCCAAGTCAATAATTGACGGTAAATAGTTTAAAAAAATACAAACCTTAAATTTTATTTAATAATAATCCTCATTCGCCTGGTAATAAAATTAAATACATAAAATAGAAAAACCTTAATGACATGTAGTTAATTCGTGTTTTTGGAACCACGAGTGTACACCAGTAGAAAAAAACCAAACTAAAATTCTTTAAATCGTTTTTCCACCGGGATTTGTCCCTCGCAACCACCCACCAGTATTCACTTGATCTCTGCGTCAATTCATCCCTCTACCTGGGATGTGGTCGTCCCCCCTCCCTCCCCTGCTTGCGGTCCTCTCTTGTGATCCACCCCGTGCAAGCTTTGGTCCATCTCTCGTCATTCTGTCTGGCCAAGTGCACAGCACATCTCCATTTCAATCCATGGCTCTCAACCCTCAGACTTTAAAATCTTACCTTTTGAGGAATCTGTTTATTTTTTCGCTTTTCTTAATAAACAATAAACTCCTTAGGAGCTGCATTTGCATGGTATTCAACCTCATATCAAGTTTTCTTTTTGGTCCCCAGGTTTGAGCCTCATAATATTAATTATAAGAATGCTTGGTGAGTTGGTTATTTAAAAAAAAATACATAGCTACATAACATACTATAATAATAATAATATACCATATGTGTGTGTCTGTCTATATAAAAGAGTAAAACCTGATGATACGTTGTTATTTGTTCTCTCAAAATCACTGGCATCATAACAAAATAAGTATTGAAATAGAAATAGAAATATTAAAATTTTAACTGTTGGATATTTCAATGCAGCATAGAAAACACAATGGCGGCTGGAAAACTATGCCGATACCACTCTTCAGATTCAGCAGAGACGGAAGAGGAACAATCGGATTGTGACATGTGGTGACCCTTAGCGCCCCATCAGGATGTAAGCGGGAGCGGGGATATTTGGCAGCGATGACAGCTCCTCTGGCATAACAATGAGTGGTGAGTAAGCCGCTGTCTCATTGTTGGAGCCTTCTCTGCGTGGGGTCAACCAGGAAACTTAGTGGAATCATGAGGACAAAGCGTCTTGCAACTTTTAACAAGAAGTTTTTTAATGTTCAAAAGTAATGAGTTAACATTTAGTTTGGATAATTGATGACGGTACATAAGACCCCTACTACATTTAACCCCTCTTGCATTCAAGATTGAGAATTCCTTAAACAAGAAACAAGATTATGTGGAGTTGTGGCCTGACCTTCTGTGTCTAAGATTGCCGGTTCGAACCTGGCAGGTGGCTCAAGGACTTTTTAATATGATTAAGCAATCCTTAGGTATGCCATTCTTCAGGTGGAAAGTAAAAAGGTGGTCCTGAACCTGTGCAATTACCAGGTATTCCTTAAAGATTCCTATTCTAATTTTAATATAATTTTACAAGTTCAAAAAAACAAAACAACTTAATTTTACTGATTGTAAGGGTCTCACACTTGAAGCCATATGTAAATAACGTAAAAAAAAAAACTAATTATAATAAGAAATGATTTACAAATCATGCCAAGAATAGCATTGGACTCTTCCTCCGCTACTAAAATGTGGATACTAACCTAAAACAATGAAGTTGTGGAACCATTATTATAATTTATTAATGTGAAATTCAATTCTTAAACCAATAAAACTGGATAGTATTTTCTTGCTTGGATTTTTCCCCACGCCCACACCTACTATTTGCATCAATTTCCATATTCAGAATTAATTTAGAAGTAATTAATTCAGGGGCTTAGGTTGCGATGCGATAACAACGGCTAGTTTCCATTGTGTAACTTGCAAGTCAGTTCTGAGTTATTTTCGTAAAACCTAAAAATATCTTGTAATTATTATTTAATATAATAATAGCAGATTATAGAATATATAGAAGGACGGTTTGGCACGAACACACAATTTATGATAAATGAGAAAATGGTATTGTGGGTTTAAAAAACAAAACACATTGTCTGATAAAATGTTACTAACTTTTATACATCCATTTGTTCTTCCGAACCAACACAATAGAGTTTCCTCTGGAATTTCGTTAAGTGGAAGCATTTGGAATTGAATTTATCAGCGGCTTTGCCAACGGCTCTAAAAGCCTTTATAGAGGACAATGTAGGCTGAGGGTTGGGAAAACTAAACGATTTTATTCAAAAATGTTATAAACGAACACACAATTTAATAAAAACTGATTTATTAAGTGACATCAATAGTATTAAAACAATTTATGTTACTGCAATAATATAATTTAATTGGGCATAAAATAAAAATTGAAATATACGATACAATGTAAATAAAATAGAATAAATAGACCAAAAAGAAATAAAAATTGGCTTGGGGAAGATAAGAAGTGGCTAGCATAACATCCTTCTATGCCCAAGGTCTCGGGTACAAACCTGGCAGGTGGAATTGAGATTTTTTTTAAGGAAGTAAAAAATCCTATTTATGCCTCTGAGGGGACGTAAAAAAGTGGTTCCCAGCCTGCGTAAAGTCAGATACATGTTAAAGATCCCTATCCTAACTAAACCTGGTTATGAACTTTTGGTTCAACCTTAATAAATTGAAAATTACACCATTTGGCCAAATTTACACTGTAGTTTAGATTTATTAAAGCTTATTCCGACTTCTAAAATAAGTGCAGAGATCCCATAACCATTTTTTCTATTTATTATTAGTAATTTGATATTTATCCTTATACAAGTATATGTATTATTTATTTATTTTTGATTTTTTCAATTACTGTTTTTTAATTTTGTACTATGTTATGTTTCTTTATAATTGCTTATTATATAATATAATCTTGTATTTACATGCCTTAATTTTATATCTTGTGTATATGAATTTGTATTCTTTGTTGTTCTTGGTTTAGTCAATTACTTTTTATTACTCTGTACTGTTTTTCTGTTTCTTATAATTTTTTTTTTTTGTATTAGGTATTATATAATTTAATTTTGTATTTACATGCATTAATTTTATATATTGTAAACATGTACATGTATTCCTTATAGCTTTTTAACTTAGTCAATTAGTGCTTCATACTGGGTACTGTGTTACTGTTTCTTTATAATTTTATTTTTATATTCTTTAAGTAATAAATTGTTTCATACTGTGTAGTGTGTTACTGTTTCTTTATAATTTTATTTTTATATTCTTTAAGTAATAAATTGTTTCTTACTGTGTAGTGTGTTACTGTTTCTTTATAATTTTATTTTTATATTCTTTAAGTAATAAATTGTTTCTTACTGTGTAGTGTGTTACTGTTTCTTTGTAAAAAATTGTGTTATATTATTTAAGTATTTTATTGTATCTTAAATGTGTCACTGTTTATTATTGTACTTTAATAGAATTGCCACAGGTGAACTCCTTTCCCACACACGGACTCGCTGAGTGGGAAAGTGACTACTTGCACTGTAAAATGTCTGTATTTTGATTTAAATAAAAAAAATATTAAAAAAAAAAATTACAACTTTATTATACAACATAATAAGTAAATATGCATAAACAAATATGAATGGCACGATTGCAATTAAATATTTCTTTTATTCGTAAAATTAAAGAAAAGATCCGTTTTAAGTTTTATTGTGTTTATATAGTATAGTTACCTCCTTAGCAGCCGTCAACATCGTATTAAATAATGATTAGCACTACACATTCAACTGTATAAATATGCCGTTATAAATATACAAACAATAAATAAAATAGTAATGGTAACTTCAATGAACATGAAAAGGTTCGGAGCCTAAAGTAGACATATTTAAAAAACTAACTTTAATATCCTTGGAAGCCTGAGATAAGGATATCTTCTTCTGCACGTGCTAAACATCTGCCGACTTAATTTGTGAGGGCAGGTGCTATCTATAGTAGAGCGTCTTCAGGACTGTGCGCGTAGGGAACTTCAGACCTTCTGGGTAAAGTGGACTATCATACTAATTTAAATGAATTTTAAGATAAGGATTATATTAATCTCTGTAATAAAAGTATTCACCGGCTAGTTGATTCGTTTCGAGAAGAAAGAAAGTTTTTCAAATAAATTTTTGACAGCTTTGCAGGACTTTCATAAAGTTTGCCTTAGAAAATTCCGATCCTCGATTGTCAAATTATTAAAAACTTTTATTTTAATATGTTATTTATTTATCTTTTCAAAGTAAAAATTAACAAACAAAACTGTGGCTTTATACAACAGAATTATCTTTTGCACTGTTTACTTTCTTTTATTTCTAAAATGATCCTGTGGTTTATCCGTCAAAAAATCCCATAATATCTTGTAAAATAAGAATAACTAAATGTACAATGTTCTCTCGTAGGCCAATATTTATATAATAAATTTTCGAACAGTTTTCAATTGAAAATATTATAGGCAGTCAATAATCCTATTTTTCTATTTATTTTTTGTTTGTGGGTCCGCTTCTACCCGACAGGAGAACTCCAGTGGTAATAACCATGCAGTCCATTATTAAGGATACTTCTAATTTTCTATTGTTTGTTCTAATATAGTTTTTTCCCTAAATGTTCAAAATTTCGGGTCCTCTATTTATTAGTAAGTATGTAACTATTAGAGTAGCGTTATCGCATTTTACACAAGTGGATGTTTCCAAGTATCTTTGTCCAGTTCTCAGACTGCATAACATGGTTTCTTCCATCCTAGAGACTCTGGAGGTTGTTTTCCACTTCTGACAGTTGGGTTTTACTGCACCTAATTTTGTTTATTTTATTTTCCAATACTCCACCCAATTGATTAACAATATTCTGTATGAGTGGACCACACTATGTTCTACGACCAGTTCCAGAAATTCAGTAATTTATATTGTCTCTCCCATTCTGGCAGCGTTGGCTGCTTGTTCAGCTTTTTCATTTCCAGGGATCCCGCGATGAGATGGTAGCCATACAAACATCACGTTTGTATGCATTGATTATAATTTCCCTACACTCGTTTAAAATTACACGGATATAAGAGTTAGTAGGTGTTAAGTTGTCGATGGTAGCTTTCACATATATATTCCCACATAACAAATCAATATATATTTTTAATTACAATATGACTGTAGTAGTTGGAACAATCTCTTCTCTTTCTTTATACATTTATTTATTATAACAAATATAAAACTTGATTATAACAACGTTTCGAGGTACTTTCTATGCCTCATCTTCAGATAATTAAAAATCATTTGCTTCCTTATGTCCACTTCATATGCTTCCTAAAATAATATTATTATGGAAGTGGAACACCATATGATAAGAGCAAGGAGGACATTAAATGTGGAACTGAAAACAATTTAAGTGGACTTAAGGAAGCAAATGATTTTTAATAATCTGAAGATGATGCCTAGAAAGTACCTCGAAACGTTGTTATAATCAAGTTTTATACATGTTATAATAAATAAATATATAAAGAAAGAGAAGAGATTGTTCTAACTACTACATCCATAATTACATTTACTCTTCTATAATAATAATTGATATATTTTTAATTATATCTGTGAAGGTCGTGAATAAGTGGTTGTCAAAATCTTTTATTGTACAGGTGAGCGATTTAAACTTTACGTAATATCCAAAATAGAATATTAACATACAGCTATCTTTCCACCTGAAGCCAATTTAACTCGACGTGGGAGACGGTCTGAGGAAGCGATTCGTGGAGTTAACTCATTTTTGATATAACTCGAGCTATCCGGTTTTTTCACGACCGCCACAGATATGAAATAGGGAACCTTATATGGTCACCAACAGCCGTTGCGTAATAACAACACAAAAAAATCATTTTATTAATTATACAAACCAAAAACGTATAAAAACAAATGCGTGATAAATATTTAATTTTTATAAGACATGTTTAGAAAAATGAAAACAGTGATAATTGTAGCTATTGCACATTTGTATTTATAGAAAACCAAATATTTATAAATATTAGCGGCTGTGACAAAAATAAAGAAGCAATAATACAGATAATCTCTTTAATAATATTTTCGAAGAGGCTTTAATAATTTTAAAATGAAGCATTACACATGCGTTTTATTAATATACAATAGTTCCTAAAAGATAAACTTTCTTTTGAATAAATTAAAGTAAAAAAAAAAGATATATGATAAATATTATTGGTAACGCTAATAAGCCGAACGCCTTTCAAAGCAGGGAAGTAACAAGATAAACCGTTTTATACCAGAATAACTCCAAGAGACATCTTTCCTTTTTTTCCGACCACTCACATTTATTTATTTATCACGAATATTTCGATAGATAAACGTCGAATCAAGGTTTATCATCCATAAACCAATATTTGAAAATAAACTGAAAAGATACAAAAAATTAAAAAAGATAGGTTTTTAGATTACTTGTTAACTAACCATACGATGTAGTCTAACCATAATATGAAATCCCGAAGAGAGAAAATTCGAAACTAACAACACGTCAAACTAGACAGGGTCGGTAATGTCAGCACCCACAGTAAACAAGGAGTGACTCTGCCATTGTTTAACTAACGCCTCCACAAACAAGCCATACATGTGTCCTACATGAGGCGTAGAGTCCGCTCTATAAGGCCACGTCTCGGCCTAGGGTGTCTTCCTGGCCCACGCTTCATCTTCAAAAGGATTATCGTGCTTCGTAAAGCGACTACCAAGGGATGGGCCCAACATCTCAAAAACCAAAGATATCAATAAAAATTAATTACAAAGTTGTTGTTTTTTTTAAACCTGTAATTCAATGAAACAATCAGGGCTATAAAAACAACACGGACTTAACAAACCTCTCCGAATAATTCCTGCAATTCCTCAATTAATATAATTTTCTTTATCCTGTAAAAGTAAATATAAATTGAAGCATTGTAATTTATGACTGTCCGGATATGCAAGCATATGAGTTTCGTCTGACAGAAATTTATAAAATAATAAAATAACAGAAACAATTATTTATAATGAATTCAAGATATTTTACGTTAGAAGAAAAATCCTCTATAGGATTTACGTGATCAGAAACACTTTTTTTCACGTTCAACATAATTAAAATCGTGAACAATAGTTTTCTCGATCGTTTGCCAATTCTTTATTTCAGTTTATATCGCCGAAACATCTATAAGTTTGCAGCTGGAATACTTAAGCTACATCTGTAGCTAGAATATTTTTCAATTTAATTTTTTGCTCTTAAACAACGTAGAGTTTTTATGAGGAATAATTTGTCTGTTTTATATAGTGTTATATTGTCAGGGTATTCCCTTTTAGATGTCACCAGTGGTGTAGTGGCTAGCATAACAAACTTCTATGCATAAGGTCGCAAATTTAAAACCTGGCAGATGGCTCTAGCATTTTTTAATTGCAGTAAAAAATCCTTGAATATTATATCCTTGTAGTACTTCGGAAGGGACGTAAAAAAGTAGTCTAGAATCTGTGCGACAGGAAATCGTTAAACATCTATATCGTAATTAAAATGGATAGACACAATTTAGGAATCTCAGTATAGCATCGTCCGATTTGTAACAGTAGCAAAAAGTGACGTTAAATGAATAATTACTATTCCCTTTCAAATCTTTTTTGCATCGATTTTGCATATCAGTGATTCTCAACAATAAATTTTTGCGTATCCCATTGTCCAATCACTACATTGGCCCCTTAAATTAAAAAAATTATATTTCTTTTCAAAAGTCCATAAGTAAATATATACCACATTTATTTAAAAAAATATCCTTCCATAATGTTAAAAACAATTCTACATTTTTATTTTTTTTTTTAAACAATTAAATTGGTAAAAAAGCCTAAATATTTAGCAAAATGTACAGTACCTATTCCAATTTATTTTATTAATTCCAAGGCGCATCCGAATAACCGAACACTTTTGTTGTAGAAATAATAGATTAACGACTAAGTGGCCGCAGTCAAAATAAATTGTTATAATAACCCAAAATAATATGCTAGATTCAGACTCTAAGAAGTAACCACAATCTGAAAAACAATATTCTCTGTGAATTGCTAAAGTTCGGAGTTAAAAAAAGATGTGTCTACTATCATTTGCCACGCGCAATTGAATTCAATGCGTTAGTTATTTTTATCACATGCCTTTAATGATTTTTGATTAAGGTAATTTAATAAAATTTTATAATAGCTTCCCCCCAAGACATCGTCTGCGAACCCCAAATGGTCCACGGACCACTCTTAGGGTAGTAGATAAAAAGTCTCAATGGTGCGCATACACTTTTTTCATTATCACCAAACCAAATAAAAATTTTATTTTTAAATCGGTGAAATTTCAAGGTTAGTCAAGATGATATTAAGATGACCGTAAAGAAAAAAGTGAATAATGGATGAAATCAGTGAAAAGAAAGGAAAATCTATTTATTTTTTTTAAATATTCTTCGATAAGACTGTTTTTTGTCAGTAAAAAAAAGTAGCATGTCCGTTGTAATAACGATTAAATACTGACTAACTTCTCAGACTAACCCTGGTGTGAGGCAGCAGTAGCACCAGTATTATCATGGAGCCGAAGACAGTAGGAGTCGGATGGGTCCATGACTAGACATCATCAGGCGGAGCTGGAGACCAGCAGAAAGGCTGATGAACTGCGAGGGGTAGATGGGGCTCCTCAGTCGTAGTGAAGGCAACCTATATAGGGCCCCTGGCTCCTGATTAAAGCCAGGAACCCGATGTCCCTGGGCAAGGGGCCTCCAGGACTGGGCCAATCACCCGTATGGAGTACAACTGATTCAAAGTAATCAATATAGCCTCGGATTCGGACAGTCAAATGGTTATGGACACGGCAGGGACAAGGATTTACGTTTTGCCACATGGAACATAAGAACACTTACGGGAAAAGAAACAGAATTGGTTGAGGAAATGAAATCTTATAAGATCCATTTAACGGGATTGAGTGAGGTAAAGAGAAGAGGAAGTGGGCACCAAACATTGCCTGATGGATATAATTTACTGTACTCCGGTGTTACTGTGAGAGAAAGAGCTAAGGGAGGAGTTGCCTTCGTGATGAATGATGAACTGTATAATAAAGTTGAATCTTGGGAACCAATCTCATCAAGGATCATCACAATGGATATGGAGTTGTCAGTTGGCAAGGTTACAGCTATACAAGTGTATGCCCCAGTGGAGGACGCTGGAGTCTTCGACAAGGACCAATTCTATGAAGATCTCCAAAGGACAGTAGACGGTGCCAGAAACAAAAACAGAATGGTACTTATCTTTGGAGGCTTAAATGCTAGAACAGGAGATAACAATGGTAATGCACATGGTGTAATGGGTCCCTGGGGAGGAGAAAATGTATATAACAGTAATGGACAAAGGCTGATAGAATTCTGTATAGAAAATAACATGCTCATAGGCAACTCATGGTTCAACCACAAAAAGATCCATAAGATTACATTTGAGAGTAGAGGGGAACATGGTTCAAGAGAAAGTATCATCGACTACTTCATAATAGACCGAGATCTTCGAAGGTTCTTTATCGATATAAAAGTCATAAGAGGGGCAGAATTAAGTACTGACCACAAACTTCTTGTAGCGGACACAAAAGTCATCAGACCAAGAAAAAGTTTCAGCAAAGCATACAATCGGATAGATGTGAGCAAGCTGAGGATGGAAACAAAACAGGAGGAATACCGGTCATTGCTTGAGAGACGCCTACAGGAAGTAAATGGAGACAGTGAGCTGGACATTCTTTGGAGTGAAATAAAGAAGTGCATACTCAACACCGCAAGAGAAGTATGTGATACCCAGAAAATAAAGCCTTCGACCAAGAAAACAAAATGGTGGAATGATGAGGTTAAGAGAGTGGTTAAGCTCAAGAAGGAGGCCTGGAAAACATATAATATAACAAAATCACATATTCACTGGGAAGAGTATGTTAGGAACAGAAATGAGGTCAAAAGAGTAGTCAAAGCTGCGAAAATGAAGACCTGGGAGGAGTTTGGCCGAGAGCTAGAGCAGAACTATAGGGAAAATATAAGAAAGTTCTGGCATATAACCAAGGCTCTGAGAGGGAAAACGTCTAAGCCTGTGAGGAACGTCAAGGATGCACAAGGGAGGCTGGTGACCGAGGAAAAGGAAATACTAGAAGTTTGGAGGCAGTTCTTCCAGGAAAAATTTAGCATGGAAGAACGTCGAAACAACAACGTTCGAGACTGCCGAAGAAGAGGGAGAACAGATGAAGCATACCCAGATGACATGAATGATGCAATTGAGGAAGATGAGGTGGATTTAGCTGTTGATAAAATCCAGCTAGGAAAAGCTCCAGGGCCAGATGGCATAGCCCCAGAATTCATTAAATATGGGGGAAACGAAATGAGGAAGTGCCTCCAAACGCTTTTTCAAAGAGTTTGGGACTCGAAGCGTTTGCCACAAGAATGGGAGAATAATATCATAGTCCCTATACACAAGAAGGGCAACCAGAGTGAATGTGGGAATTATAGGCCGATCTGTCTATCCTCAGTCGTATACAAGATATATACACGAATATTAGAACAGAGGCTGAGGCATATAGTTGAACAAGACCTGGAAGAGGAGCAAGCCGCCTTCAGACCTGGTAGGCAGACACAGGATCACATATTCTCCCTCAGAATGATAATAGAAAAAGCATGGGATCGTGGCAAGGCAGTGTATCTGGCGTTTCTGGATCTAAGGGCAGCCTTCGATTCAGTTATGAGGCAAGAGATTTGGGACGCGCTTATTAGAAGAAAGGTACCAGCAAATCTGGTGAGCGCCATAAAGTCAATATACCAGGACCCAAAAGGTATAGTCAGGCTAAATGGACAAACATCCGAACCTTTTCACTTTATAAAGGAGTAAAGCAGGGGGACAGTCTTAGTCCTTTGCTTTTCATCGTACTCATGGATGAGGTGTGGAAGGTTTGCAAAAGGAGAACACCAAGAGCTGTGGTGGGATACTGGAACCTAACACCAGTGCTCGCCCAGGCTATGATCTATGCAGACGACATAGTACTGATTGCAGACTCCCAGGAAGCTCTCCAGACATCACTAAATGAATGGTAAGAGGAACTCCGGCTAAGAGGGTTAAACATAAATCCAGCCAAAAGTAAAATTATGTGCGTGGGAAGAGAAAATCTGGAGCCAAGTATATTATGTGGTGGTGAAACCCTAGAAACGACGAATGCCTACACATATCTTGGAACAGTTATAAGCGATGATGGTAAGATAGACCAGGAGGTTCTAAATCGGGTGATGAAGGCCAATGGACTGTATTACCAGATATCCAAAATGATTATAGGAAAACATGAAGTTAGCAGAGATGCTAAAATTAGGATTTTTAAATCTGTTTTCCTTCCAGTACTCTTATATGGATCTGAAAGCTGGACAACCCTTGATAAACATGCTAGCAGGATGACAGCGGCTGAAATGAGATTTCTCCGAAGAATACTTGGAAAGACCAGGAGGGACCATATAAGAAACGATAGGATTCGCGAGGATTTGGGAGTACGACCAGTGCGTGACATCCTGGAAAAGCGGCAATTGAATTGGTTTGGGCATGTCTGCCGAATGAATGATACCCGAAAGGCCAAGTGGTTTTTTGAAGCCAGACCGGAAGGAAGACGTCCTCGTGGCAGACCCAGGTGTATGTATTCAGACTACATTGGGAAATTGGGTGCAGCAAGAGGACTAACCATCCCAGAGATGAAAAGAATAGCTAGGGACAGAGACCAGTGGGCTCGATGGACCGAGGCGGCAACTCCACGCTTAGCGGCACACAGGAGTTAGAGGAAGAAGAAGAAGAAGAAGAACTTCTCAGTGCTTAAAATAGCTCTTATATCAGTTCAAAAGAAGTTTCATAACATTCATCCCTGAAAGAAGTGAGTGGCAAATATGGAGTATTAGGTCAGGAACAAATGTTCTTGATCCCTGGTATGATAAGCATGGAGTTGTACCTACCACAGAAAAGTTATTAGACTAGTTGGCGAGAGTAATGCTCCCAGTTGTAGACAATGGGACCCTTCCCAGGGAGATGGAAGTGTTCTCGGAAGACTTTCACTTTAGACATTGTCAAAGGCCAGCTCTCAGCAAAACTTCTTGTCTATAGAACCAGCATTAATAACTTCACGCTGCCAAATCAGGAAAGCTTGCCGCTTTGTATAAAAGCTTTATATACGCGTATTACGCAGTGCATGGAGATTATTTAGTAATAAGTACCGCTATTAAATCTTAATAAAATATTATGAAAGGGTTGGTGATATTAAATTGCAATGACCTTTGTTGGTCACGATAGTGCCTCTTCGCAAGGTTAGACATGAGAGAACAAAACACATATTATAAAAATTCTAAAGTAGTAAGCCTAATCTTATAATTTTAGTAATGACTTTTATATTTAGTTATTTAATATTTTATTTATTATTATATTCGTTTTACTTTCCTTTATTTTGCTTAAATCGATGTACAAATTACTTCAAGATAATATGTAGCGTATTTTAAGGGATTATCTAGTCAATGTATTATAAATCTTCCAGATATTTATAAATAAAGATTTTAAATATATATATATATATATATATATATATATATATATATATATTAAACAATATATATATATACATATATAAACAAACAAACAATATATATATATTTTAAACAATATATATATATATATATATATATATATATATATATATATATTGTTTGATTAGTTCTCGACAGTTGATAATTTAAGTTATCTACAGGCCATAAGGTTCCGTCAATACATAAGCAATTTTATTTAGCTACATTTCGAAAATTTATTGTTCTCACATTCATGCCCAATCAGTGGGGGAAAAAACAAAAACTGAACATTTGTATACAATAATTAATAGACTATTGTTAGAGGGACAGAAAAGAGTATATTGAACAATTAATAGGTATAAAGTAGTTAAATATATATTTTAATTAGAATTTACATTAAAATATTATTACAAACTTACTAGCAATTTGAGACAAAATAGTGTCTTACATAGACATGTGTGTAAACTATAAACTTAGAAAGAACACTGAAAGAAAGATATGAATATAGAAAGAGAAAAGAATTGTTCAAAAAGATGTAGGAAGGAATTTTCTAAATTAATGACGTCAGAGAATCAGTGGTTTTCTCCCGGGTTTTTTTTAAATTTATTATTATTATTGTTATTCAGACATATTTTTAATATTTATTTATTAAATTTTAACAACATGAATTAAGATTTTGGGTATCATATTTTATGTTTGTTGTTTGTTTATATAAATAAAATAATTTGCAAAACTTCATCGAATTATGATTCCGCCAAAATATAATTTAGGATTAACCTTTGTACTAATTTGTAATATGAATAATTATTTGTATCTTATTAATAATTAATGGTTGATACCGGAAATATGAAGGGATAATATATAACAGTTTTATTACAAGTATAGACATCAAACTCTAGAAATAAACCAAGGTATTTGAAAGAATTCCTAGAACGGGTGAAATAATAAGGGATGAATTTAATTAATGATTAGAAATGAAACGAAAATAAATTAAAAAATCAAAACAAACATAAATAAGCATACGTTGCTGATTGGGCCGTGCTTTATTTTAAAATTATTTTTATTCTTTACTTTCAATTACCTATATTTTAAATTGGAATTTGTTTGGAAACAGAAATTTTAATTCTGTAGATTTGAAAAAAAAATTACCATTTCATCTTGTTAGCATTGATAAAAAATGGGTAAATATTGAATTTGAATATATATATATATATATATATATATATATATATATATATATATATATATATATATATATATATATATATATATTTTTTTTTTTTTTTTATGATAAAAATACAATATTAATATAGATGTATAATGTAACGTTGGAAAGGTAAAGATTTCAGAAAAACATTTATCTTACACATAAAGTTGTCCGATGTAATGATGAGTAATAAAAAACAGACAACACGGAGGGATTGTGTATATAATAATGTAATAGATTATTTAATTTGAAACACATATTTCGATCAAATATGTGTATATAATGTTATATCTTTTTCAATTGTTACTTTTAAAATTTCTTAAATTGATTTCAACAACGGAGGTAAGTCCGTGTCGTGTGTTGCACACACCACATTTTTTTCGTGGTAGAGGAGAGGAGGAGTTTAACCTTCACAATTATAACTAATTAAAAAAAATCTGGTAATCCTAAGGTTACCAATCGATTTTCATTTGAATGGAAAATTCATGATTGATTCTTTGTTGTCGGGTCTCGAAATAGATACAACTGCAAGGATCGATTATCGAATTAAATTTAGTTAATTTCACGTTGATGCCTTATAGTCGAGTATTTACTGTAGTAGATAAGGGTAGTGGTACGTATTATGTAGTTGGTAGATAAAATAGTATTTTTAATAAGCTAGTATTATGTTTTTGAGACGTACCAGCCCTGTTTTTATTTTTTTTAGGACAGGAAAAGAGCACTAAGGTAGTGAAAAATAGGAACGTGATCAGACACACTGCTATAAGAATTAATTTAATCTGTCCCCATTAAAATAAAAACAACAAAATAATTGTAATTATTTATTAGAGTAAGAAAAAAATAAAAGTCTCATCATTTAAATAAAATGTATACGATCACTGTTTGAACTTTTCTTCCCCTCAAACAAAAAAAAAATAAAAATACATAATTCAAAAGAGGTAATTAATTGTTACCAAAATATTTATGATATTAACATTTTATTTTGGGTTTGAAAAATACAAAAGACCGAAATAAAAGAAGTACTTACATTACGTTGGCTCAAAAATGCCGCTTAAGTCATCCATACAGTCATAACAGGACTTACCTAAAAAAAATATATATATTAGTCAGTTTCGCACTCTTCTAAAAGTTATAATAATTTTTTTATTAAGTTATAATATCAACTGACAGCTATGTTACGTAACACCTTACTCTTAGTCCTTCGTGATAAACTCGAATTTATAGTATATTAGACATTTTAAAAAAAATTATTTATTCAAATCAAATTATATACATTTTTACAGGACAAGTAGAAGTCACAACCACACTATGGCTAGTGGGGGTAAGGCAAGCCCGCGTGTGAGAAAGGATTTCACCTGCAGCAATTCGATAGAAGCACAATAATATAGAAAGAACAATAAATGACTGAACTAATAAAACAAAAAACAGTATGTAATACATGAACATATAAACACGGTCAAAAAAACAAAATGTTACATTATTAAAAAAACAAAAAACAAATACATCATAAAAAAATAGCAAGAAAACTACAATGAATGACGAAGGGTGGCATTGAGGACGACATGACTATAACCACCAATTTGAAATTAATAAATTAGCGAATACAGATATATTACTCAATAAATCAAGTAATGAACTTTTTAACTTTCGCTTAATACAATGTTCAGTATTATTATTATTATTATTAAATAATACTCTTTTAGGTTACGTAATATACTATAACTAGTTTCGCGCAGGTGCAATTTTAATTTGGTGTAATATACGTTTAAAAAACGGCTATGTTAATACTTATATTTCAGGAATAATTTTTATGACTTGGTCACAGCAAATTAATTTTTCCCGTTTAGAGAAAAGCTAAATATCAATGGATTTTACTTAAAAACCTTCAAGAAACAATGCTCTTTATGATGGTGACAACTGTATCACAATCCGTCCAGTGGTTTAGAAGGAGTTAGCGGAAACGAAAATCCCGTTACATTTTATATATATATATATATATATATATATATATATATATATATATATATATATATATATATATATATATATATAAAGTAAAATTATCAATTGAGTACATGTTTTAAAATCAAAATAATACATACAAGGAAAGAATGTACGGGAAATATTGCTAACGTGATCTTCACATAAGGACTCTAAGACCGAGAAGGAAACCATTTTCAAAAGCTGCTCACACAATGCTCTTTCCCCTCAACCAATTACTACTAAAATCGATAGGGCAATGAAGCACAAATCGAACCTATTGCTGAGTACCACAATTCTTACATTTAGCAATTATTTGCTAACATCATATGAACAGCTTAGCTTAACATAACGTTTGTAGGTCAGAACAATAATCTAGTATAGTCATATTTTAATTTTTAGTTAATTAATTTCAATAATGAACCTTAGTAATCGACCAAAAAAAAAATTACTCCCTCTCAAATTTTGAGGGCTGGCGTTTCAAGATACGTAGAATCCAAATAACGAATAAAAAAATCCGTCTTTCGAATTTATGAATACCCAAAATTATCTGCATATAAATTTTAAGTACTATCTGGGAATTAAATTTCCAACAAAAGGAAAAAAGAATCAATGAAATCGGTTCAGAGATAATATCCATATAGAAAAATATATAAATATAGATAAGATAAATATATGAGGATGAAAAACCCTTAGTTATCCATCCTTCGGAGTTCCTCAGTCGGTGCGATGTCGGGTACTCGTAAAAGATTCCTATCCTAGTTAAACGTGGATTGACATAATTTAGGAGTCTTAGTGGTAGAATCGTACGATTAACCACAGCAGCATGAGTTAAATAAATAAAGATAAAAACTTCATACAACTTTCTGTAATCAGAAAAATTATTGGAAAACGCTGAAGGAAACGAGAACTGAGACACGCTTTGCCTTCAGGATGGAGGATATCCGACGACATCGATAATGAGGGAAACTCTCAGAGGCAGCTAGCGATAAACCACAAAGGGTTTATCACTCTCCAAGTGTTCAGTTCCAGCAGCTATTATGACAACCCGGGGTAGCTAGAGTGGCAACAGGAACTACTGTTGTTTTTCCTCCAATCGTCTAGAACGGTAGGGGAAAACGAGAAATTTGGGTAAAAATAAATCAAATAAAAAAACCAGCTTTCTGTTAATCTAAAATCTTCCAAAGGAACACAAAATAACGATTAAAAAATCATGGAAAATAAAGATATTATAGCTGTGAAGAAAGAACCATTAAAATTTTAAATTACTATCCATATGACAACCAAGTCAGAATTAATTTTGTAGTATTAGATTTTTCAAGCTATCAGTTCTTGCTTTGCAACTATTTAAAGTTCGCAGTTGAAAACATGTTTTGGAAAAACATATTTTAATGAAAGAATTTTATAAACATCAAAACAAAAATACAAGAACGGTGCACTTTTCACTTTGGGCCTCACAACACATCGCAGGTGATGTATAGGATGTGAGGAAAGTTTTTTAAAATTTCACGAAAATTGAGATAAAACGAGACATAAAAAGTGTACAAAATAAAACAGACTAATTTTTAATATTTAATATCGATAAAAAAAATTAAAAAATATTTCTTGAGATTTACACCTGTGTTAGTTAATACGTCGAGTAAATTAGGTGTAAGATAAAATACATGAAGATAAAATGCCCATTAGCAGCACTCCACTAGAAATCTAAACTAAAATGTCTCGAGGCCATCTTCTTTTCAGACGCCATGGAGGATTGTCAGGAATGGAAGATGAAGTATGGATTGAAACTAGTGGGTTAAAGTGGGAGTGGAGTTTGTCATGGAAGGATTGATACCTGGTAGGGCCAAATCAGCAATATATGGAACATTAAGGTCTTAAATACGGGGAAGATTTTGATGGCTTAATATAGCCCCAAAGCTCAACTCCATACGTCAAGATAGGTCTTATGATGCTGATATAGACGAGCCTATAGGAGTTCATTGGAAGGTTAGAGCGTCTGTCCAGTACGCGTTGAAGTAAGCGAAAGCAACGAGCAGTTTCTTGTCATTTCAGTCTTGTGTGCGGATTCAATAATTAACAAAAAAAATCAAATATCTTGTATATTGGTCAAACAATTACTAAATAAATAAATAATAACCATGGAAGATGATGATCGTGTTTTAATAATAACGATCATAAATGCATATCTTACTGCAACAACTATTTAATAAATCAGTGAAAAGACATATATATGTCTATATAAAATTAACAAGTTCGTATTGATTATTAGCTGGAAACCTATCAAGAAAGCAAACTATAAAGGGAGTCTCTTATTCTTAAAACAATTTAACAACATAACAGAAAAAAAGATGAAGGAAATAAAATTGATTATATAAATGTGTTTGGTAATAACCAAGAGGTTGAGCACCTATTTATTCCAATATCCTAACCCTAAAAACAAAACTACAGAACACATCCTTATCATAATTTTAGTTTTAGTTTTGTTGTGATACCAACAAAGCTACCGGAATAGTTATAAAAAAGCATAAAATAAATGCCGAGCGACATTGTCAAGATGGTACAAATGTATTGACATGTAAATATTTAAAAAATAAAATAATCAATCTAAAGTAACAAAATGAATGAAAGAAGGCTCATGCCATGACTGCCTGCAATCCTTCCACAGCCTAATCGATCGTCAATAAATCACTGGAGCAATTCTTGAATAGCCCTACTTCCACTCATCTGTCCACCGCTCTGGTCGTTATTGTTAGCGCTGTCAAGGGATGTTGATTTAGGGGTGGCAGTCTATGAGCGGTAGGGCTATGGCATTAATCCCCATTGTCCGACCTATCAGCAACTCGATATATACTCCTCAAGGTATCCATTAGACCTTAGGATATTTAAAAATACAAAGTAATATTTCATGTTCTTAGGTAGGAAGCACGTTAATAACTTAATGGATTACTACATAAATATTTTATGACATAGTTGATTACTTGTTTCTTCATTTCAGAGTTCCATCACTAACTATTAAGAAGTTTATTTAATCTTACTAATTAATTTCCATAACAAATTTCAAGTCAGAGGTAGATACTAGGGCTGATATATTTCTTCCAAACACTCAATTTATTATTTTTCCATCAAATTAAAGTTTCGTCGGGATCTCACTCCCATCATCAGGACTCTACAAGTAAATTCAATGATTTCAAATTTCAGAAAACAACTCTAGTGAAGTGAATTATTATTATTATATATAATATTATTATTATTATATCAAAATTATTTTAAAAAATTTATATTAAGCTATGTGTCCATATTAATAAAACCTAGATTATTTTACTTGTACTGTGCTGATGATGAGAGTGAGATCAAGCGTTGATTGGATGTAAAAATAATAAATAAAGAGTTTGGAAGAAATATATCAGCCGTAGTGTCTACCTCTAACATTATGCTAGTTCTTCTGGTAGTAAGAGTATAAATATAATTACGTAATAAAATTCCAATATATATAAATTTATACAGTGCTTATACGTAATCTAGTAAAAAAAAAAATTTTTTAATTAGTTGTTTGGAAAAGTTTTGATAAAGTGGTGGAATTAATTGACAGGTTTTATTTATTTAATCTACGATATTAATTCATATATATCACTTATTTTTTATTAATCCATTTTTTTTAAATTTATTTATTTTGTTTGTGTTTTCAAATTATATACAGTAATTTTTATGCTATCACCAGGGTATTATTTGAATCAGTGTTTAACAGAGATACTCTTGAATTTGTTTATTTATTTACTGTTGGTCACTTGATGCTACCGGCTAATCGGACGCTGCTAAAATGGGAGCCCTAAAGTATTGTCTATCCAGGTTTAATAAGGGTAGGAATCTTTAGCATTTACCTGTCATCAATCAGCTCGGCAGCTGGAATTCACCTCCGAAAGACGGCATAATTGAGGAATATTTACTACTATTAAAAAATCCGCGGGTAATCTGACAGGTTTAACCCGCCATTTTGGGCATAGATGTCTCTTATGCCAACCACTACACCACAGGTGAATCGTATGAAGAATAGATAGAAATCAAAAGGAGAATACATGGGGAGTCCATTACCGATTTAGATAGGTCTTTCTTAGAAAAAACAAATTAATATAATTGATCTAATTTATTCTGCCATATTCTGTCAGGACTCAAGAAGGTGAGACAAATAATGTAATGTATTTTATTACTGACTTTTGCTAACATATGTTTGAAAATGAAATAAATATGTTTTTTTTTAAGCTAATAATGTTCAAGGGCATCATTTTCATCTTCACGAAGGCCTTAAATAAAACAAAAAATTGAAATCTAACTCATGCCTCTGTTTCTCGCATGTCAGATTTTTTTAAAGTTTCTACCAACTATTATGGGTTCCACTAAATATTAGTTTTTTAGTTAATTTTATTTTATTCTGTAATCATTATATATTATCATAATCATTCCTTTTGAATCTGCGCTGCAGCTGTCTGAAATTCCCCTTCAACTCATATTCGCCATGCTTCTTCTTTCTCTCGTTCAAATCCCACCTTTTCCAACATCTTTTGCCACTCCAAACTGACGCAAAACAAATACGAATTTGGAACTCAATTATCCCAATTTCGATGTAATATATATTTAGCTATGTTGTCCTGATCCTAGGATTGTTGAATAATCAGTTTATTTTAAATTTCCTCAACACTAGTATTTTTTAGGAGAATTCTTTTCTTTATTTGCTTATAATCAATATTTGTTGAGCATAGTGCATACTTAGGTTATATATTTGCTTATTTTATTATTTTTTTTGGCACATTGTAAATTTTTAAAAATATTGTATAGTTTCTCGGCCAGACATATATATTAAAATGTACTGTACAATATTGTTATTCTTAAAAACATAGTCCCAGAATAAAGTTTTTTAATTATTAATATTATATTTAACAGAGTTTCAAAAATTGTTTTAGAAAGATTTCGGTCAGGTAGTAGAATTCGGAATCAGCCTTCCTTCCTATACAATAAATAAATTCATTCGTCCTCTAAAAAAATCAAACTCTATCATTATTTGTCTGATGTTTCGGAAATATTCGATTAAAGCCAAAATAACAGTTTTGGTTGGTTAGTTGGGAGTAAAATCGTGTTTAAACAACTGTTCTAATAGGTAAAAAGGTAGAGACCACTTGTAGCAGAGTGGGTAGCAAAACAGCCTTCTGCGCCAAAGGTCACGGGTTCAAACCCGAAGTAGGTCCTAAGATTTTTTAATGGGAGTACAAAATCTTTAGTTATGCGGTCAGTCGGAGAGAACGTAAAAAGATGGTACCGAGCTTGTGCGATGTAGGTTACTCGTTAAAAATCACTATCCTAATTAAACCTGGATAGGCAATTTAGGACTCTCCCACTGTAGCATCGTCCGATTAGCCACAGTAGTATAAAGCGACGTTAAATAAATAAACAAACAACGTAAAAAAGTTGCTCTAGGCGTTAGAAATCAGAATGAAATGAATAAGTCAGTGGTGCATTAAACATTTCTCAGTTTAAGACTTTATATAATTTCAAATCTTCAAATAATAAATCATCAAAAATTTACAAGCTTGTGAATCCGAAATGTGACACGCGTTCATCCCTACTACTGGCATACCAAAACTAGATACAGACGCCGCGTTATCTAGATCTACACAGACCACAGTGAATCTAAACAGTCTTCAGTCTGTCCTAAGCGGAAACTATGAGCCTAATGCCAACCACGTGTAGGAACTACTATCTTTGAATCATAGGATACAATAAATTAACTAATAAACTATATCTGATCCGTCTGGAGTCCAGCACCAGTGATAAAAAATTGGAAAGTGTTAATTAGTAACAAAATTAGCAAACCTGTTACTGTTAAAAAAAAACATGCGGTAGCTGATAAGTAAACCAATAAAAATATTATTTTTAAAAACAGAAGACAATATACAATGACAAAATTAAATATTTCAGAAACATCAGACAAAAAATTATAAGACTTTTCAGAGAAAGAATGAATTTATTATGTAGGAATACTGATTTCGTACTTTTTATGAGTACTATTTTAATTAATCTCAAATTGTATCTACCTCACTCAAATGTTCCCCAAAACATTTGTTTACTTCAAAATACCTATATATGAAATAAACAACAGAGGAAAATATTGCGACAATGGAAATTTTCGAATCCTATGAATAAAATTGGAGGCTGATGTAACATATATAAACCCTATCCTGGAAACCTCATATAGCCCAAATTTCCCGTAGATCTATAAGTACCCTGAAGTTTTTTCATCGCTCCAAATACCTTCTTCCACAATCCACGCGTAAGCTCCTCGTTTCGTCTCTCATTTTCCCCCACTTCGACTACTGCTGCGCAGTGTACGGTGGTCTCCCTGTGGTGCTTGAGAACAAGTTAAAGCGTCTCATGAATTGTTTTTTAAGATTTGTTTTGGGTACCTCGAGGCAGTCTCATGTGACCCCCCGCTATGCCGAGTTGAAGTGGCTCCTTCCCTCCACACGCAGACAGTACTTCCTTGGGTCATTTATCTACCAAACTATAAAATCCCAGCATCCATCCTATATCTACAGTATCCTTCAATATTAATCCTCAGTCCACTTGCTTGAAACAAGATCGCGCCATTCCGACCTTTATATGCCATCCCACAGAACTAAAGCCTTCGATCGATCCTTTCTTGCCCGTTCCATTACATTATGGAATTCCATTCCTTCCAATATACGTAATGCTTCTTCCTTATCCACATTCAAATATCGCCTTTTCCAACACCTATTATTCCAAACTGACGCTTGTTAATCTTTAATTTTAAATTAGATTTTTCATTATAATCGTTATAAGGAATGAATATCCTATGTTTACCTTCTTATTTATTTTTTATTTTATTTCATATATACATGTATATATAATTATTATTTTTCGTTTGAGTGTTCAAAATTAGTTGTTTCTTACTTTCAATTTACTATTTGTTTACTTTACTTTTTTTACGCTTTTTCTTATCTTTGGTACATAGAGATGTGTATGTACATACATTTATATAAATTTCTTTTTCTACCTCTTTTACTTATGTACATAATTATGGTTATTTAATGTTATCTGGCCAGATGTGCAACCTTTATTTGTAAATTTCATGTTATTCTTCAGGGACAAAGTCCCAGAATAAAATTGTTTTTCTATTCTATTCTATTCTATATAACTTCACCACTCTTTTATTAAATATTGATGCACAACGTTTCCGCTAAAATGCCATTATTAAACATTTGGTTTTATTATGTAATTTTCATGGTATAATTGTGAGATTGATTATTTTTAATTGGACGATATTTAGTCCTTACAGATAAAATTGTTCTTTAGCACCTGAAGATGGCATTTTAGCCGAAACGTTGTGCAACAATATTTAATAAAAGAGTGGTGAATTTATATATCAGCTTCCAATTATATACATAGAATTTGACCTTCACCTTAAAGAATCTTCGAATCCTATTTTTCAACGGAGATACATGTTTTAGGGTTCCCTGTGTTCAAATAACCAAGCCACTCGGAAAGGTCTATTCGTAAGGCAAGTATAACAGAAAAAAAACAACAGATGTAACAGTAACTTTTGCATCTGAATCGACTATCATGAAGAACCACTTAACACAATAAATTTTGCACCTTCTTATGATTTTCTCAAAAACCTTAACTCAACTATTCGACATTTTGATTAAACTCATTAAGACGTTGTAAATTTAATGAGTATTAATACCATGTTGCTTTTTTACTTATTGAAATAATCTGACAGAGTTTAAATGCTGATACTTTGAATTTTCTTCCTGTAAAGTGCCTTTAATTTTGTACATTCGAAAAAATGAAACACTATCGATCGTATTAGAATTGATAAAAATATACAAGTATATTTTAAAATATAAAAAAACACGGCTCAATATAAAAGTTGAACGACTTTGATAACCAAATAAAGAAGAAAAGAACAAACATGGTTTTTATAATGGTAGAGTTTTTGTTGACCGTTAAGAATTAGATGAGGAAGATGGTTGGGGGTGCGGTCATAAAATAGAAACCCACATTTAAAACAAGTGCTATTTTAATTATGTGCCGACGTTTCGGCCTACATTGTGGGCCTTCCTCAGGGTTGACTCTGAGACGGTGTCAAAGGAAGTCACTTGTAGCCACAATGTAGGCCGAAACGTCGGCACATAATTAAAATAGCACTTGTTTTAAATGTGTGTTTCTATTTCATGACCGCACCCCAAACCATCTTCCTCATCTAACATGATTTTTAAGGTAATTCTTTTTTTCCTTAAGACAAGAATAGTAACATAGATTTATAATAAAAAGAGGAAAAGGTCCTAAATTTGAGTTATAATTATAGATAATAATTTCTATTGTTATTTTCATCTAAACTCAATTTAATAACTAACTTCAATACTAACCAATATTAAATTAAATTTGATATGCTGATAAAAGAGAAACACATTTTTTTTTTTCAGGTAATTTCTTTTTTTGTTCAAAATGTAATGGGCTTTACTATCGTGTAAGACCAATTCTGATTGAAACAGTCTGACTAGGCTTAAATGCCGATATTTTGAATTTTCGTCCTCTAAAGTAGATTGTAGATGCAAAAAAATAAAAACATGCCATATTATTAAAATCGATAAAAAACCGCGCTACATACAAGTTGAACGACTTTGATTACCAAATAGAAAAGAACAAACGTGTTTTTTAGTTAATTCTTTTTTTTCCTAATACAAGAATAGTAACATAGAAGTATAAAAATACCGTTGAAAATAAAAAATATCTTTTAGAAAAATGTTATATTACATACAAAGTTATTAAATGTAATACAGAAACAGGAAAAGGTCATAAATTTGTGTTATTATTATAGATAATAATTTCTATTGTTGTTTTCAACGAAGCTTAATTTAATTCGTTAAAGCTTTCACAAGTTTAACGAAAATAACATTAATTTGAAATTTTTATAACTGATTTTAACAACATAGGTGAATAAAAGCAGAGGTTTTTGCGCACTCAATTTTTAGAATACCATTAAATCTATACTGATTATAAAAAAGAAAATAAAGAAACCAATACTTGAAAAAAAAACTGCAAAATCCATAAAAATTTCAGACATACGATAAATAGACTCATGAATTGGATTGCAATAAAAGAAAAAAAGATGATGAACCAGCAATAAAAAACAAATGTCAAATTATAAAAGTTCCCGGTCACATTAGCAGTAGAAAGCGACCCTCTCACTTTACGTATTCTATTTTACGTAACACGACTCAAGAGTAACTACTGCAAATTACGATTTCGAACACAACGATCACCCAAGAAAAGTATTCCGTCTCAATAAATGTAGCTATGCCTAAAGGTCGTTCCCAAAATCACATAACTCCTTTCTTTTTTTTTTTCTGCTCGATTCTCCAGTTTGTCCAGTCCTGTTCCCATTGATAAAAAAGGAATAGCATTCAAAACCGTTATTTGTTTACAGAAACCACTTCCTAGTCACTTTTTCGAACATGTCTTCACTGTAAGGATCCGAATATATTTTTTAAATTTTCCTCAGGTATATACTAAAACCAAAGAAAGAAATAATGATGTAAAAAAAAAATAAAAAAAAAACTAAATTCTTTTATGCTTACACATATGATTATATTAATAATCATAATAGGCTTACCGAACCCGAAGGTTCGATGCCGATACCACCAAACTTCGCCTGCACTGACTCGTCCAATGTTCGCCGGTCAAGCCCAAGCCCCCGAGATCAGCTTTAACGCAATCCTCCCATCGCCGCTTCGGCCTACCTTTCGGACGCCTACCAGTCGGATCAGCAAATACCAACTTTCTCGGAATCCGTTCCTCACCGAGCCCAACAATTTTACTTGCCCATTTGAGTCTCCGCGACGCTATCAACTCAATAATATTCACAGGATACATGTTCCGCAATTCCGCGTTGTGCAACCTTCTAAAGTCCCCAGTGCCCTCATCCCTCTTCGGACCAAATATTTTACGCAGCACCTTATTTTCGAAAACCTTAAGCCGTTGTTCATTCCTCAAAGTAAGCGGCCACGTTTCACATCCGTAAAGAACCGTTGGAAGAATAATAGTTTTATAAATTCTAATCTTTAAGTTTTTAGATAGAAGCCGTGAGCTAAGTAACTTAGCAACTGAATAATAACACGCATTTCCCATCTTTAACCGTGACTTTATTTCTTCCTGGATTTCATTTTTTCTTGTTATCATTGAACCTAAATATTTAAATTTTTCTACGAATTCAAAAGTATGCCCTGATACATCAATATCACCAAAATCGCCACCATTTCTGCTACTAATCATATATTTCGTTTTATCGGTATTTAATTCGAGTCCTATTTCTTTACCGGTTTTTATTAACACGCTTGTATTTAGCTGTATGGTTTCCGTGTCTTCACCTAGCAGTACCAAATCATCGGCATACCCCAAAACCGGAATCTTGTCACCCATATTTAAGCCTTTCTCCGTACACATCACCTTTTCTATGACATATTCTAAAGCTATATTAAACAAAACAGGTGAAAATATGATTATATTAATTAACCAAAATTAATCTCATGAACTGAATACTCCCACAGCCATATTTAAAAATCTTAATAATAAAAATGCGGCATATTAGAGATTTTTTTCAGAATTATTTATGTAGGAGAAGTATACCTAAAGTTTTAGGGTTATACAATGACTAATAATCATATCGTGAAAATGTTTTTTTTTTGTTAGGAGTTTTATTAAATATTCACTTTTTCTATCAAAAACCAAGCATTAAAAAAAAATGCGTTAAGACGATTATATTTTTCTATTTTATTTTTTTAATGCAATATTTGATTCCTTCGTATACCTTAAAAGAGAGGAGGGAGGGTCATTATTTTTTTTCTTGGCCAATACATTCATTAAATTCATCATTAAAAAGAATGACCAAAAATATAATACCATTGAAATTGTCTAAAACGTGAATAGAATTCCCTGTTTAATAATTATAATAAACAAAATGTCTAAATTTCAACAATTTGGAATAGAGAAACGGATTGTCAATTTTAAAAACATAAATGAAGGACATACTATCGATTTTATTTTTAGAATTGTTAAAAGAATCGTTTTACATTTTAATCAAATTAATTCGGTAAATTAAATAAGATTATCTCATTAATTTTTTTTTAATTAAAAGGACATCAGGTGAATAAAAATGATTCAGTTTTCAGATCAAATTATCACTTTTAAGTTATTAACTAATAAATATATTATATGTTATAAAAAAAACTAATATTACAAAATATTAAACAAGATTATAACTTTCATAGCTGGGGATTATTTATCTCAAGTCCATATGATTCTTGGAAAAGGAATAAATAACTTTTGAGATGTTGGAGGAATAAATTGAACTATAGATTTATAGAGAAAGTTATTTTTTTTTAAATATATATATATATATATATTGTAAATGTTTCTTTTCCTACATTAATTAGCATAATTCCCTATGGACTGATATTTCATAGGTTTCAATCCACCATATTTTATCCTCTGAATTTCATTCAATCTCATAACTTTTTCCCACTTATTACCATATAAATCAAAATATTAAATTAATATCCATTCCGTAAAACAAGGGTGAATAAAAAATAATAGTAAAATGGACGACACGAATTTTCTACTAAGTCCGTAGTTTTTATGAATTATTATTTAAATGGAATTATTGTATTTATTTTGACGAATAATAAATTATTCAATGTCACTTTCATTATATATGGCTATGAAGGAAATGACAAGGAAAAAGGTTTCGGTAGATACATTGTGCTTTCAGAAAAAACCCATATTCAAAGTATATGTCATTAATATTCAACTCAGGCTAAGTGCGCTCAATGATATGTCAATATTTTCTTTAGCAGTTCATAATTGATAAGTATGGAAGAAAATATTTCATGTAACTTATGAAAATATATATATTTCACTATCCCATAAATTATTCTGAAAAAGGAAATTCACTAGTTTTAAATTTATTTAAAGCTACTAAAATAATAAATCCTACTAAAATATTACTTTATTATTGAGACTATATTTTCTGTACATATAAGTATGAAGTAAACGTGATCAATGAATGAAGATAGTAAGAAACATCAGTTCATTCAGAAATATTACCTGATTAACAAAACGTCTGTAAATATTTAACTGCTAACGTGAACCTATTTTAATCCTGTAATCGGGGCCACCCATAGCGTAATGGTTAGCATAACAACTTTCTATGCCAAAAGTCGCGGGTTCAAACCCGCGGGTGGCCCTAGGATTTTTTAATGGGAGTAAAAAATCCTTGTTTATGCCGTCCTTCGGAGGGGACGTTAAAAGGTGGTCCCGAGCCTGTGCGATGTCAGGTACTCGTTAAAGATCCCTATCCTAATAAAACCTGGATAGGCAAAATTTAGGACTCCCACTGTAGTATCGTCCGATTAGCCATAGCAGCATAAAAGTGACGTTAAACGAATAAACAAACAAACAATCCCGTAATCAATTATTCCAGAATTCAATAGACAAGTTGAAACATCAATAGCCTAATAATTTTCTACTTAAAATATCTACCACATCAAAAAAAAGAAATAAAAAAACACTGAGAAAATTAGATAATTTCTAGTTTAAAATATTAATGAATGTACTAAAGTATTAAAACACGTCGATAACGGAAGTAAATTATCTAATTCTTTTTTTTTTCTACCTCTATTTCGGCTTTGGTGGCTATAGAGGGGTTTCTCGGTTCAGGGGTGAAGGCCAAGGGGTAAGGGACGGGGGATTAATGCCAAGTGAAAAGCTCTCCGGCACCCAGCCGCGAATTATTTTATTTCTAGTTCCTTATCATCTGGTTGCTGGGCAACGCTCACTATCCAACCGGACCACCCACCGCTCACCATAAACTACCATTCAAGTCAAATAACGCCGGTTCGAATCCTGCCAGGGACCAGGCATTGTATCGCGACCTTCCAACTCCAGCTAGTCCCACTAAGCATATTTGGCCTGATTGGAGTTGTTATTGGGTTTAAACCCCTCCTTCTGCTCTCCCCCCACCCAAAAAAACAACTTAAAAAGTAGAGTTGTATTAATGTAGTATGAATATTGTACTTGATCACTATTATAAATGTCCTAATTAGGACAGATTGTAATAACATTTAATAAAAATTGTTACTGAAGAAAAAAAAAGAAAAGTAGAGTAGATTTATTTTACACACCAAGAATCATTAGCATTGGAGGTCTATGACATTACCAATACCACTAAAATCGCACAAATAATAATGAGTTACGCATGTTTTTAAGTAATCGTAAAGGCATTTCTGAAATAATTAATTAAATTAGTAAAAAAATATTTTTTTTTTTTAAGAATCCAATAAATTTTCGCCATGATAAAACTGAACCTCATTCTTGCTCTAAAAATTAAACAAAACTATTGACCTTTATTTAAATTAAAATTATGCATTATAACCATATAGGGAGTGGCGTGGTTTAGCGTATAGAGCAATATTTTACTTTTCTCAGTAATCGGCAGTGAAATAATAATTATTTATACTGTTACTAGAGCCCCGGGGTGACCTTCCTGGGGAACACCCATCATCATCATCATCATCATCATCATCATCCGTGGCGCTACAGACCGATGTGGTCCTTGCCCTCCTCAATAAGTCTTCGTCAGGTGGTTCGGTCTTGAGCAGCCGCTCGCCAGTTGCGGGCGTCAAGTAGGCGAAGAGCATCCCTGGCAACGGTGTCCTCCCATTTAAGCCGAGGTCTTCCTCTTCCCCTTGTCCGGTGGAGCCTCCCATCCAGCAGCTTTTTGGGAATTTCATCGTCTGGCACCCGTACTACGTGGCCAGCCCATCGCAGTCTTCCTAAGCTGATTAACCTCATCACATCAGCTTCGCCATAGATCCGGTAGATCTCCAAGTTTGTCCTCCGCCTCCAGGTTTCCCCGATCTTAACTGGCCCAAATATCTTTCTAAAGATTTTTCTTTCAAATATGAGGATATCCCTCTCCTCTTTACCAGTGAGGGTCCACGTCTAAGATCCATAAGTTAAGACGGGCCTAATGAGGGTCTTATACAAAAGGCACTTTGTGCGACGGGTGAGGTAGGCACTTCTCAGGTGCTTTCTGAGGCCAAAATAGCACCTGTTGGCTTTGAGGAGACGCTGACTTGTTTCCCCGGAGATCCCATTTCCACAATTTACTACTGATCCGAGGTACACAAATTGGTCAACGCTCTGGAACGCAAATGGGCCCATTATCACAGGATGTCGGTCTGCAGTCTCTGTTTCCGGCCCAGCTCTCATGTATTTTGTCTTCTCCTGATTGATGTGCATCCCCATATCCTTCGCTGCCTCCGCCAACCTGAGGAAAGCATCTTCTAAGGACTCAAATGACCTTGCGACAATGTCCAGGTCGTCAGCAAAGCCGAGAATTTGGACCAGCCGATTGAAGATGGTGTCCGAAGTCTGTATCCCTGAATCGCGCACTACCTTTTCCAAAGCCAAATTGAACAACAAACAGGCGAGGCCATCACCCTGCCTAACACCATTTGCAGTTTCGAACTGTGGAGAGAGGTCCGTTTGAATGCGTACAGTGCACCATGTGTCATCCATTGTCATCCTGATCAGCCGAACCAATTTCAGAGGAACTCCAAGCTCTACCAACGCTGCGTACAACTTCGGCCTTTTTACGCTATCATAAGCACTCCGGAAGTCCACAAATAGATGATGGGTAATCATTCTGTACTCCTGGGACTTCTCGAGAATCATTCTCAGGCCAAACATTTGATCCGCTGTTGATTTACCTCCCCTGAAACCAGCCTGATATTCACCTATTTTTCTCTCGGCAAATGGTTGAAGCTTACCATAAATGACGTTGGAGAGAACCTTGTAGGCGCACTGTAAAAGCGATATGCCACGGTAATTAGAGCATTCCAGGATATCACCTTTCTTGTGGATTGGATGAATAATGGCTTTCTTCCACTGTTGAGGCATTTTCTCATGGGGAACACCCAGCTTTTATAATGTGCGTACCTGAAAATTGGAGAAAAACTGGCGGCCGGGTATGGTTTCGGCTTAATCACCTTCTTGTACTTCAGCCGTTTGTCTAGAAACAGTGATGTATCCAAGATATAAGGGTCGTAAAGGTTGTAAAGGTACAATTTTTTTTTAACTGTGTAAATACATATATAATGTATTAATTTTTTAATATAATATAATATATTTAAATATAATATAATTTTTAATGTAATATAAATAAATGATATTTTTGAAGTGGTGAATTATGGAGATAAACGTTAAAAACCTTTAGAATGTAATACCGAGGAGTCGTTCCACATATTTCACTATTACAAGTCCATTGGCCTTTTCATTGATAAAAACGTACATTCTGATACGATGAGTCTTTTAAACTATTAAAAAAAAACAATACGAAACCCATACGGTTTTTTTTAATTAGCCAAATTAAATCCATTCACAAACACTATCATCTGTTTATTATAGAGATTAGACGACCCTGCCGCCGACTTTCGAGATAACATCCATTAGAGATATCGATTTTCGAAAGATAAAGGAAAGACTCAGAGATGCTGTGATGAATTATTGATGAGTGTGTTAAGTGCGGACAATTACAGGTTCGTCACGAACAACGCCGAGGGCCAACACATCGAATTCTTGGAGCGAGGTCAGGCAACGCAGTCCGCGAAGCGTGTCCTACCGGGGTACTTATTGATGTATTGTTTGTTTAAGGAAGGTTAAATGCTAATAACGGGCATTGCTTTGCTGAACCTCCACTTTGATTACGGAATAATTCAATAAATAAAAAAAAAAATTAAAAAAGGCCGGTAAAAACGAAGAAGTCTTGAAATTTTGAAGGTCAGTGTGCCTACTTCCGATACTAATACAGCAAAGTAAGCTACAGTCACATATCTATAGAATATGAACTTTAATAACAATTTTTTATTTTATCTTATATTAACAAGCCAAGAATGGTGAAATGACATCAGGTAATCTTTGTCCCCAACTGAAGATCTTGGTCTGTGCCTTACCTGATCTTATTTTACCATTCTTCACTTTTTAATTAAATTTTTGCAACAAATAATGAGGTTTAATGAAAAAATGTAAAGATTTGTTCTAATATCGGGATTCTGAGGATAGGTAAAATACCCCAAAACGTTAGTAACTCATTTAAGTAAAAAAAAAAAAAAAAAAATTGGTTTGGAAGAAATAAAAAATCAAGCTTACTGCTTTTTACCTTTAGAAATACTAAAATTTCTTCCGGATAGTAAAAATTTACTTTACAGGTACTTCACTAGTCATTTTTAACACTAAATATTTCATTCCAATATAATGAAACTTGTTATCCTCAAAAGTTACTTTAACCAATCTACCTTCACGATATCTAAAAGTATCACCTTTTTAATATTCTATTCTCACCATATATACAAAGTAAATAAAAAAAATAAATAATAAATGCATAAAGAAAAAAATTTAAATATAAATTAAGTAAAACAAAATAGATTAACTAACTTTCAAAACCTACATACTGTTAGAAATACGATCTTAGAAGAAGAATGAAGATCACAAAATTTATCGAAAGTCGTAGATATAAGAGTTACGTTGTTCGTTTTAATATCGTTATAAGAAGATTGCCTCGAGACCTTGTTTAGTTTCACTACCAAAGAGTGCTGCCAAAAAGAAGTTTCTCCTCATGTTTTTTCGAGTATTTTTTTATTATTTATCAGCAAATTTACTTGTTGTACTATAATATACAGTTGTAAATCTCAATAAAAAACAAATTATTATACTTCAATAGGATCAAAAAGAAACGGGTACCATGACAATAAGTTTTATTTATCTGGTAACAACAGTATTTTGATCTCAGTTTAAAATTCAAAACTTCCTTACTACACATTATAAGGGTTTTTTTATCCTCTATTTCCCAGTATCATTTTTTTCTCTTACAATTTGAATTTTTCTACGTATCATCAAAGATGACTATGCAACTAATGTTTGTAAATCAACCAAGAACTACCAAAAAAAAACCCAGATATTGAAATATAATTTAAAAAATAAATAAATAATATATATTTATATAATAAATTTTCCTTCCAATAAATTCCTGTTTTATTTAAAAGAATTTAAATAAATTTAATTTAAGAACGATTCCGGATCGTGTAAAGAAAGACATCCGTAAAATCCCTTTCGTCTCGCACTGTTACAGAAGAGCAGGTAATTTCAACCATACACAAAAGGCTATGGAAAAAAGATACGCTAACCTTACGGAAAGTAAACGCTCATTAAATTAAATAAACAGGAAAGATTAACTATTTAATTTTCTTCATTAAATAATCACAACAACAGATCTGTTATCCACGACTCCATTGCCTCCTCAATGTGGTCGATTCGAAGTAATTTGTATTATTTGTAGGTCTTGGAGCCGGAACAGTGTTCCATTAAAACGTTTGCTGTAAGTTCAAATGTGTTCATTAACCACTGGAATAAGTAATTCAATCTGCAAAGATTTCTTGTAAGGATACTTTATAAATCTAACTTATAATATAATTAAACTTTATCGACATTTTTTAGTTGTTTGTTTATTTTATGTCACACACAGCTGATCGGACGATGCTACAGTGGGAGTCTTACATTTTGGCTATCCATGTTTAATTATAAAATGGATCTATAATGAGTTCCTGACATCTCACATGCTCTGACCCACCTTTTATCTCTCCTCCAAAGGACGGCATAAAAAAGGAATTTTTTACTCCCAATAAAAAATCCTTGGTTTGAACCCGCGGCGACCTTGGACATAGAAGGCTGATATGCTTGCCACTACACCAGAGGTGACCCAAAACGTTATAGTAGTTGTATGGATGTCAGTTCGATGAAACCATAAAGTTCTTATGTATATTTAGTAAACGTGCATAAGTAATGAATTGGATCTTTATATATTTTATCGAGTTTCTGTCAAATCTTTTATATATCATGTTGTATCTGATGGTGCAAGGAGGTTTCCGATATTTAATATTCTCTGTCCTTAAAACAATGGTTCAAATAATGGAAATGTAAGATAATTTAACTAAATGATTTAATTAATTAATTTCTCTTTTTGTATAGTTAGATAATTAAATATTTCGATTGTTTGTACCCAATGAATACGATTCAGATAATAATTTTACACAATTATCAATTAATTATGAAAAGTTGATTGGAATATGTGCTAATTACAATAAAAAGTTTCTGACAAATTAAATTAAAGTTAATTATTATTTACCTAAGCGACACTACTGGGTTTAAAACTTACTAGAACTAAACTGTGGAATCCAATTCTGGAGGATTTCGCTTTGCACTAAGGAAAGGGTCTTTTATAGCAGTAATTAACTTTTACAGCTAGCTTTATCTACTCGTTCATTAATTGATTCAGGTAATGGATTAACCAATTTTCTACTACTGACTTACATACTACCTATGAAAAATAATAAAATTCACATAATTAAATATTTCCACGCCGATTGTATTAAATATTCAATAGAATTGCTAGGACTATGAAATAGTATTTCTTAAAGAAAATAATGATTAGTTCCAAAATAAACCTGCAAAATAAGAATACTGTCGTTATTTAAATGTCAACAAGCATATGTCTTTGTTTTTATTATGTAGGCATTTAAATGATATCTTCCTATAATATTTAAGCACAAATTAAACAACAAAATAGAACTAGCATTTGGAAATATTTATTACTAAATAGCAAAAAATATTGTATTTCCTAGAATAGCTGCTTAAACAAATTATAATTATCCCGGTATAATATGCATAATTAATATGCAGAAAACATAAAAGATTTACCTATCTTAAAGAGACCTCAAAAAAATAAGGAAAATACTAAATAAGGTGTGTGTAAATCTAAGGAAACATAATTGATATAATAAAAAACGAAATGAAAATTATTATAAACAACAAACATTTCTGTGACTGAACTCAAACCAACGACTCCTTATAAACAACTATGTTGAATGAAAATTTAACAGCACAACCATTCCAAAGGACGGCATAACCAAGGATTTTTCACACCAGTTAAAAAATCCTAATACCGTCTGCTGGATTTGAACCAGCGATCTTTATCCCTTTACTATTTTTAGAAAGTTGTTTCCCCCCCGTTTTTCCATTACGACAAAGCTAAGACCTTTAAACAGTGAAAGAAACTTTTCAAGAAATTTACAATATATTTAATCTTTTGCAATAAGTATACTACTATTAATACTTTAAGAAAGATAGTTTACAAAAAAACAGTCCTTGCTATATTATCTTTTTTTTAAGGTATATTTGAAGCTTTCGTAGTCACAAGCGTCATATTAATCTGTAACAATTAAATAAAACATAAAAAAAAAGTTACAAATAAATATAAGTGACCCCGAAAGCTTCAAATATACCTTAATAAAAAGATAATTAAGCAAGGAATGTTTTTTTTTTTTTTTTTAACTGCCCTACTTTAATATATTTAATCTTAATATGATCTAAACTCATTTTTATTTGTCATATCATATAGATTGGGTGAGATAACTACTAAATTAAAACTATATTGATAAATGAAATACTACCTTAGATAATAGTTAAGCGTGTTGTGAAACATACCTGACACAACACACCCTGACCAGGTGAACCACCCTGTTCAGTAGGCCAGTAGCCCACACCTGATTACAGGCATTGTACCTCTCTCATCAACATAGCCTCTAATCAAACACTTGCCAAGCACCTCGTGTGGTTAGGTCTAGTTGTGGTCAGGCCATACCTCTAGTAGCTAGAAGCCAGTAAACCAAACTATAATTATCATTAATGATCGATATTAGGGTGCAACAGCCTGTACTAGTACCGTCTACCAAGGCGGAGTCGAATTATTGATAACTTATAATTTTTGGTTTATTATTTTCAACAATGAACCATTGTAATCGACCCCAAAAAAATATCTCCCTTCAAAATTTGTGTGCTTACATTTCAAGGTAGAACTCTAATAATTAATTTTAAAACAACCGTACACCGTCCGCGGTATTTCTCCGAAATTACTGGGCCAATTTTTTCAAAAATACTAGGGCGTGCAACGATGGTCCTAATACCTATACGTTGATATCAGCTGGTTATTTTTAAAATGGCGGCCGATGGTGATTTAATTCAATAACTCGCTCATTTTTGAAGATAGATAAAAAAAATTAATAGTGTTTTTAACTTTTAAAAAAAAACGAATAATTATTTTAAAAAAAGAGAAAAAAGAAAAGAACAAAAAAATTGAAATCTTATCCATAAATACGCCCATAACCCAGTTATTTTTTTATAATAATGAAAAAAAAATTATTGACATTTAGATCGCTTCTCCCCCCCCTCCAAAAAAAAAAATTGATCTACATTTTCAAATCACAAATTATAATAGATGTAATTCCATCAAAACCAGATCATTAATGATTAAGAAAAATCTAAAAGGTTTTTTTTTTTTAAATATAAACAGTCACACTCTAATATATAGTTATTTGGAAAAAATTAACCACTGTGAAATAAATTGCAGCGTTTTTTAATAAAATAATAACCAAAGAAAAAACAACACAGGATTTAACAAATATAATGTTTACGGGTATATTAAGCATATTAATATTTGTAATTTACTTTATGAATTCATCTGATACGTAATATTGGTTTAATTATTTATTAAAATTTATAACGCTATAATACTATAAAATTAAGAACAACGATAAAAAGGCTTGAAACAACCGTGTAGAGAAACATTTGTAGTATTCCATGTCAATTTTTAATTTGATCATATATAAACTTGGCGACTCTTAAGTACTTTCTTGCGGCACCCACTTACTTAGAAAACCAGTATAATAGAGATTAACTGAAAATATAACAATACAATTCTCAGCTGGACTAAAGAAACTAAAAAAAATGTAACTGTAATAGTAAATATAAATAAATTAAAAAAACCTGTGCCACTACAACCCATGAAGGGTCTTGGGATCAATACCTACAGAGATTCGTACTCTTTCTAGGCCAACGGCTGGGCAATGAGGTGATTAGGCCTTGATCACGCTCAGCCGCCAGGTTTTTCCCCAATGTTTTGGGTAATCACTTTATAGAGGCCGGGTCTGACCCAGGAGGGTCTCCATACCTTAAGGTCGCCTCCCGACTGAATTACAGAATAAATAATATTCTGCTACAGCCGGAATTGGGGACTGTAGAGTAGTGCTCTATCCACTAGACCACGCCGCTCCCATAAATGAATAAAACAAATTGATAATTTTATGCTTTGCAAATATTCCTAAATAAAAAATAACATTATCAGTCATTTAGTTATTATTTAACTTCCTCATATTAATTTTTTTTTTCTTATGAATAAGTCTAATTTAAAATCAAATAAGTGAATTTTCTAAAAATTATGAAACGACAGATTTTCCTAGAATTCTTACAGTGTTGTGTCAATATTATTTAGAATTATATTTGTCACTGACCAATATTAAGCTTATTCAGGATTATAATTTTGAACCATTATCTGTTTTCAGTAAGATTTAATTCCTTAAGTATTAATATAAATACCACTCCGTCAAACCTTAATTCCTGTAGTAGCCTATATCTATATATGTTACTAATTCAATTTAAAGTTATAATTGCTTTATGTTTTGTCAAATTTTTAAACACTTTATTCCATATTGGGAAGACATAATTAACGCAACAGAAATTAATGAAGTTGAGAGAAATCACTAATAAAAACAACAAAGGGATCACTTGTAGCTGGGTGATTAGCATAACAGCCTCATATGCCAAAGGTCACGGGTTCAAACCTGCAGGTGGTCCTAGGATTTTTTAATGGGAGTAAAAAAATCTTTAATTATGCCGCCCTTCGGAGGGAACGTTAAAAGGTGGTCCCAGGACTGTGCGATGTCAGGTACTCGTTAAAGATCCCTATCCTAATTAAACCTGGATAAACAAACTTAAGGACTCCCACTTTAGCCACGATTAGCCACAATACTATAAATTGACATTAAATAAATAAAATCTTTCAGGATTACTTGTCCTAAAGCATTAAAAATAAAGGAAATAATGGATGGGGTGACAATGGTGTCATTTTTTATTTAAAGTCTAATACAAACATTGCGGTGTGTTAAAAATAAATATTTATATAAATAAATAAAGGTTGAAATATTTAGTCTAAAAAAATTTAGATTTACCATTAATAAAAGCAAATACCACTGAAAAATGGTATAAAAAATCACAAGTCAAAGTAGAATTATTTAAAAAATTGTTGGTAAAGAAATATTTATTCAGTTTTTTTTTTATGATGATTAAGAACTTTTTTATAATTACTTTAAAACTTTTATAAAATTGCGGCTTTTTAAAAAATGTGAAACTCCACACTATTTCCGTAAATCCTCTCACACATTTTCAGCTGAAAGGCTTGCTTTGACCTTCCACTAATCTTGGTGTGAATAAATGTTGGCAGAGGTATTTAAAAGATAAAACGTTAAGCGGATTCTTTGAAAAGCTTTTATAAGGTCTAACGCTTCCGCTTAGAGGGCATTTATTTTTTTTTAATTTATTTATTTTTCTCCCTTTTTATATACTATATTGAGCTAGAATATTGATATTATAGTGACAAAGGGTATAGCCGGGTAAGTATGGTAAATCTGCTCCCGTGACTTTTTTTACTTAAATTTAGGGGATCAGTTTGGTGTCAAATAAAAATAATTCACCTAAATTTTTAGCTTTTTTTTTTTTTAAATTATTCAAACGGTTTTCGAGATTTTTTTTAAAAACTTATTATTAATAATAATTATAATAATATTTATATAAATGGTTTGTAAGTAATGTAATTTTGAATTTTCGGTTAGAAATATTTGTTTACACACTTTCCAATCATAATAAGATACATAAGTTAATTGCAAGATTTCAGGAAAAAAAAAATGAGTTTTTAATTTTTTTTATATTGTTCCACCACTTCGAAAAATTCGAAAAAATTCCTATGTATAAAGAAGTATATAAGACATTTTAAGAAAAAATCTGTGATTAAAACCTTTCAAAAAGGTTAAAAAAATATATTTTTTTATATTCTTTTTTCCGCTGAAAATCGGCTTTCCGTTTAAGAGTCATGATCATGTCATGTTTTCATATCTTTGATCTAAGAATCAGATAAAAAAAAATCATTAATTAATTCTGAATATTACTATTTAAAAAATAATAAAAAATCGAAAAAAAGGGTTTTTATTTTAAAAATCACGAAAACCGTTTGAATTAAAAAGCTGAAAATTTTGTTGAATTATTTTTATTTGACACCAACCCTTAACTTCTAGTCAAAAAAAGCCACGGTGGCAGATTTACCATAATTACACGGCTATAGCCTTTGTTAATATATATCTTGAGATATAATTATTAGAACAAAAAGTTAACTTCACATAACCTTGATAAAGGTGATATAACAAATACAGAAAGGACTAACAAATAAAACAAGATATATTCAAAGCTAAGGCTTCACACGGGGATTAGATTACTCTGAAAACTCTCACATGCAATGCTGACCCTCAATGTCACTCACTACCTGTATCTCTTAGGATAACTAGGTTGATGATTAATGTTATTTCACCTTCATCTTAATACAAAAATAAACATAAAAAAATATAATTTACATTAGGGTATTCACTACGTTAGCTATAGCACAAAAAATATGCTATAGCAAACGTAGCGAGTACCCCTATTATATCAATATATTGAAGCTTAGCAATGCTCTTTACTGTATTTTCAAATGATTAATGATTAAAAAGGTTAGCAGGTTGTTTATAGTTTATACTCTTCTATAAGTACGACTACCACACAGACTCGCATTCGTAACAACTATATACTATTACACAAGCATAAAAAAATACATGAAGTTGTAATATAGTAGCATATAAATATTCAGCCTGTGATGCAAAAAACCCGTTTCATTAGATCTCTTTTCAGTGAATATCTTTCCAATCAAGATATTCGATAAGAATACATAAAAACTCGTGTTACGAAAAAGAAAAAACAACAACGTAGAATATACAAATGAGAACATTCTCTTCAAAGCAGCTTACACCTAAAACATATTTTTTTGTATTATATAACATTCGAACAGTTCTTTTTCCACTTTTTTGGGGGAAACGAATTTTTGGAAGATTCTCGCCATTGCCATTTCCACACATGAACCAGCATCGCCTCACATCAAAACAAGCATTTTCTGATATAAAATGAATTTTAAGAACTAGGTTTTTAATCAGAGTGTGGTAGGTTGATATTAGTTGTGTTTATATATTACTGATGTTTGGACAAACTAGATTGTCATAATTTTTATGAAAATGAGGTTACAATATTTTTAAATAGATAAACCGATTTTGTTTAAATTTATATTTTCTACAAAGAATAGCCCTTTATGATATAATATACAATAGCATTATGAATACAGAAATATTTAGACAGGATTTAAAATGATTTTTTTTTTTTTTTTTGGGGGATCACTTGTAGCTGGGTGGCTAGCGTAACAGCCTCCCATGCTAAAGGTCACGGGTTCGAACCCGCAGGTGGTCCTAGGATTTTTTAATGGGAGTAAAAAATCCTTAGTTACGCCGTCCTTCGGAGGGGACGTTAAGAGGTGGTCCCGAGCCTGTGCGATGTCAGGTACTCGTTAAAGATCCCTATCCTAATAAAACCTGGATAGGCAAAATTTAGGACTCCCACCGTAGCATCGTCCGATTAGCCATAGTAGCATAAAGTGACGTTAAATAAATAAATAAATAAATAAAATAAATAAAATGATTTTTTAAAACTTTGGAAAATCGGCCTGTAAACTTCACATTCCAAGACTTAGGCCCTTTTGCCCAAACATCATATAAAAATAAAATAAGGTATTAGGGTAATGCGTGCAGTTAGAGACTGTGTTTACTTCCAAGTACGTTCTTAATTTTCAAATTAATACTGGTGAAAAAAACAAATTAAAAAAACAAAAAAAAAATATAAAAATTAAAAACAATAAAATAATAAAAAATAAAATAAAATAATATAAAAATATTAAATAAAAATATTTAATATAATATTTATTAATATTAATAAAAATAAAAAACATAAAATAAAAAAAAGGAGTTTAACACAAAGACAGTCTTTGTTCGGAACATTTCTTACCGAGCAATTGTGAGATTTAAAATCGGAATTATTAGGCCTACCACCCAGACTTAAATTAAAAGAATCCTCTGTACCAACATACAAAATACCATTAATTTCATCTTCAACCGACACTTAGGGCTCTATTCAAAGAGAAATTCGTGTTGATAAACGTAGTTAAATTAAAACTGTAAATACGTTAATACGAAATTCGGCAGAAGAAAGAAACAGCAAAATTATTAAGACAAAAATAAAAATACGACACGATTCTAATAAAAATCAACATTTATTTTATCATGATAAACGACGAAAATAAATAACTAAAAGAATTAATCATTTCATTAATAATTGAACTAAAGTGTAATAACTAAATTAAAACATGATTTCAAAAAAAAAAAAAAAAAAAAAAAAAAAAAAAAAAAAAAAAAAAAAAAAAAAAAAAAAAAAAAAAAAAAAAAAAAAATCAGCTGATGCGCTCGATGATAACAGTCATATGTTACATCGTCTCTCAGATTTTTGCTTTTTTCAGTAGGAATTCGCTTGAATTCGGTCTGGAGAACATCACTAGACCTCAGGAATACTACGGCAGTGAATATTAGAGACATTTCGGTAAGCAAAGTTATAATTTACTTTGTACAATCACGAAAAAGTGAAAGGAGGGTCACTGATCAGCTGATTGCCGCTAGCTCGGCAAGCTCGGGCTTGCTTTTCTTTTACTTATCTTTCTTTTATCTTTAATTCTTATCTCATTATTTATTTATTATTATTATTATTTTCTTGATCAATGAGATATTTTCATCAAGTCATGTCCTCAAAGTCTGCAAGTAAAAGATCTAGATCTGCAGGTTCAAACTCGTCTCCCACAAAACAGAGACCCCGCCGTGAACAAAATAAAAAAATGATTCCACCAGCGAACACGTCAGCTACCTCATTAGGATCTGAACCACAGCCCAGCACATCATCACAAGGAATAACTGATGAATCCCCGTTTTTTACACCGAATCCATTTCAAATCCTCCAAAATGAAAAAGAAACCATGGAATCTTCTCCTATACCCAGGGAACCACTACCTCCACCAATATTTGTTAAGAATATTAAAAATTTTAAACTTATGTGTGCGCATTTAAACAAAGTGACTGATCCTAATAGTTATTATTGTATAAGTAGAACCAATGATACTAAAATATCTCCGACTACTGCTGAAACCTACAGAAAGATTGTGAAATATCTGACTGAGACCAAAGCTGACTTTCATACTTATCAGCTGCGCCAGGAGAGAGCATTAAGGGTCGTAATCAGAAACCTACATTCCTCAACACCCGTTGAAGCTATCAAAGAAGAACTGACAGAACTAGGATTCCAAGTGAGGCAAGTCACCAACGTTCTAAAAGATAAAAGTCCACTACCTCTATTCTTCGTGGACTTGGAACCATCAGCAGGAGTCGAAAATATCTATGACCTCAGTAGACTCTACTATACCCGTGTAAAGGTTGAAAAACCTTACACAAAGAAAGACATTGTTCAGTGCCATAACTGTCAGGCATATGGTCATACCAGAAGTTATTGCCATCACATACCACGCTGTGTGAAATGCGGTGAACAGCATAAAACAGAAGAATGTACAAGATCAAGATCTACACCCGCTGTATGTGCTCTGTGCCTCAAGGACCACCCGGCTAACTACAAGGGATGTGAAATCTACAAGAAACTCCGAACCAGATACCAAAAACCTCAGGATACGAATGAAACAGCTGCACCAACCAGAAGCAGAAGAGAACCATCTAAACTTGTAAATTCTAACGTGTCATTTGCCCACTTGCTTGGAGGTGGAAACCAGAATCATGAAGTCGAGGCACTGCCGGAACAACGTTTTCCTCAACAATCTCAATCTATTGTACAACAATCTACTTCTCAAAGTTTACCTAATCTTCAAAAAACTCCTCAACATCAAATTCCTCATATCCCTTCACCATCAAACGTCACAGATCTTACCAGTCTAATGACATCGTTCATCTCCGAAATGAAATCTCTTGTTATGCCGCTTATATCACTCCTTACAAATCTAGTATCAAATTTAATCCCTGCCTTGAAAAATCCTTAAATGAATTCACCTAACTCCTTATCCATTCTCCTTTGGAATGCGAATGGTGTTAGAAATCATACTGACGAACTGACAGCGTTGTTGCAAGACAAAACAATCGATGTTGCACTTATAACTGAAACAAGACTAACCACTAAACAGTACTTCAAAATACCGCAGTATATGACATACCGTACTGACCACCCAGACGGCAAAGCCCATGCCGGTTCTGCTATCATTGTCCACCAATCCCTCTCTCATCATTTACTCCCACTTCCCACCTATGATTTCCTACAAGCCACAGCAATAGTAATCAAGACTTTTTCCTTTCCGGTAACCCTCACATCTGCATATTGCCCTCCTAAACATTCCATTTCCAATTCCGAATTTGTATCCATCCTGGATTCCTTAGGAAATTGCTTCATTCTGGGTGCAGACTTAAACGCCAAGCATCAGCAGTGGGGTTCCAGAACCACGAATTCTCGGGGACGAAATTTGCTGTCTGCACTCAACTCCCGAAATTTTAATATCCTGCCTCCTGACTCCCCTACCTACTGGCCAACCGATCCTAACCGCAATCCTGACATCCTCGACTTCTTTATCCACAGCGGATTAGGCTCCCTCAACTTGTCTGTAACTCGCCTTGATGAACTATCCTCAGACCATAGTCCACTGATCCTAAAAGTATCTCTCACTCCAATTCCAAAACCCATTCCACCATCATTCATCCGAGGCCCTGTCAACTGGAACCTTTTCCGCCAAATCCTAACCGATAATATTGACCTCAGAGTAACCCTCAAAACCCCAGATGACCTAGATAATTCCGTCTATTCCTTTACCACCGCCATCCAACAAGCTGTCTGGACTGCCTCCTCTCCTAAACACTCCAATATAAATCCTCACCAAAATCATTTTCCACAACATATTATAGACCTCATCCATACCAAACGCCGAGCAAGATCATTATGGCAGCGCACCCGACACCCAACAGATCGCCGCTCCTATAACTTCTATTGTAGACAATTGAAGAGGGAGTTGGCGACCTTCCGTTCCCAGTCCTTTAATTCCTACCTCTCCTCTCTATCAGCTCGTGATAATTCCCTGTGGAATATCACGAAAAAGATCCTAAAATACCATCAAGTTTCCCATCCTCTCCGACGTTGTGATGACTCCTGGGCTGCGTCTGATGAAGATAAAGCCGAGGAATTCGCCACACACCTCTCCAAAGTTTTCACTCCTCACCCAGAATCCCACGCCAATCACACCGCAACAGTGCAAGACTTTCTTATGTCACCAATTCCACTTTCCCTACCTCCTAAAGCTATTAATCCCTCTGAGGTCAAATATCTTCTCCAAAAACTGACCCTCCGTAAATCTCCTGGACACGATCTCCTTACTCCCCAGATCCTCCGACAACTTCCGCAGAAAGCTGTTATATTCCTTACTTATATTTACAACTGCATCCTACGCACCACCTATTTTCCTCTGTTATGGAAACATTCCACTATCATTCTTTTTCTAAAACCAGGCAAACCTTCCAACAACACTTCATCCTACAGGCCTATTAGTCTACTCCCCATCCTCTCAAAAATCTTCGAAAGGCTTCTTCTTAAACGTATCCTACCCATATTAGAATCTCAAAATCTTCCTTCCCATCAGTTTGGATTCCGTCCTCAGCATTCCACAGTTCAACAGGGGCTCCGAGTTGTAGACCATATTTCCTCAGCTCTTGAATGCAAAGAGTATTGTTCTGGTGCGTTTCTGGACATTGCGCAAGCTTTTGACCGGGTATGGCACACTGGATTACTCTTCAAGCTGAAAACCCATTTACCCCAGTCTCTATACCTCATTCTCCGATCCTATCTCTCAAACCGTTCCTTCCGCGTTCGCTGTGGTGTAGAATTTTCTAACCTTTATCCCGTTGAGGCCGGTGTTCCTCAAGGCAGCGTCTTGGGACCCGTCCTCTACATCCTTTACACTGCTGATATTCCTACACATCCTGATACCTTTCTGGCAACTTTTGCAGACGACACCGCCATCCTATCATCCAGTTCCAATCCTGAAACAGCATCCTTAAACCTGCAAAGACACCTTTCTCTTATCGAAGACTGGTGTAATGCTTGGCGCATTAAGGTGAACGAAGCCAAATGCAAACACGTAACCTTCACTCTTCGACGAAACTCCTGTCCGCCAGTTTACTTCAATTCCATTCCAATTCCTCCTTCAGATACAGTCCGGTATCTTGGCTTACTATTAGACAAAAGATTGACTTGGAACCCACATACAAGACTTAAAAGACAAGAACTCAACCGACGATTCGGACAGTTATACCGACTACTCAACAGAAAATCTGAACTTACAGCTGACAACAAATTATTAATCTACAAGACAATACTGAAGCCCATTTGGACCTACGGACTTGAACTGTGGGGGACAGCTAAACGTACTAACATCAAACGCATTCAATCCTTTCAATCCAAAGTCCTCCGTACAATAGTAAATGCTCCTTATTATGTCTCCAACTATACCTTGCACCACGACCTTAATGTTCCATTTATTTCAGACCTAATTCCATCCAAATTTTCCAAATTCCACCAGAACCTATTTCATCATCCTAATCCTCTAGCTCAATCCCTATCCAGCTCCACTCATCCATACAACCCACCTAGAAGGTTGAAACGGCAGTGGCCCCGCGACCTGTTGTAAATACATTGGAGTTCTAGCACTGGCTAGATTCTCCACTCAATGTGATGTACGTATGAGTGTGTGTATGTGTATATAGGTATAAGTGAATTCTTGACTATTGTATTGATTCATTATTGTGTATATATTTTATTGTAATTTTATTCCGTGTAAATATTGTATGAATGTAGTATGTATGATATCTTTCAGCACTACTATTAATGTCCAAATTGGGACAGATTGTAATTTTACTGAATAAAAATTGTTGTTGTTGTAAAAAAAAAAAACATGATTTGGTTAAATATAAATAGCTATTTTCTAAAAGTCAACAGCAACAACTTTTAAAAGCGAAATACTAATACGACATATGTTAGAACTCGATCCTTTATAAAAATGAAAGAACTTAATTAGAAGAAAGAACTTAGAAGAGCGATGAAGAAAGATGAAACTTCCGACACTGCACGAAAAAAATCAAAGATGAACAAAATAAATAATTAATGAGATGGTTTAGGTCAAATATAAGATACTACTTATTAAACGTTTTAGTATCATAACATTTCTAAATGAGTTACTTAATGATATATTATGTTGACTTGTAAGTTGTAAAGATTTTTTAGATATGTGTTTAGATGGATTATACAACTGTTTTAACATTTTTATTATTACTAAGTCATTTTAAAATACAGTTTCGATATAAAATTTCACTATGAAGGCAATTTGATTTCTATACTACTTGTAAAGAGGCTTTAAGATATTGAAATCCCGCTAGTCCGGTAGAAAGGCTTGGTACAGATGACGTCACGGCCTCACAGGCAGATGCGCGTGAGCCCTACCGTATTGTTCTAGTTGCCATGGATCACCCGAGCGTGAACGTGTCAAATGAAGTTAAGATGATGCTTTGCGTATAGAGGTTAGTATGGAATTCCAAAACGAACAAGCGCGCAAAATAAAGAATTTTTTAAAGGAAGATGTTCAGTGAGAAGGAAAATATAGGTTAGAAAATACTAAAATATGTTTCCACAGTAAGCCAATGGGACTAGGGTACGATCTAAAAAAAAGTATAAAAGACTCGCACAGAATATTTCGTTTCGACACTCCTCAGTCTCGATTTGAATAATAAGCCAGAGCCATGTCAGGACTTAGGCAAACAGATTTCTAGGCTAAATAAGAGAGAAGAAGGGACAATGGTGTATGTATAATGGATGAAGGCAGTTAGGGGAGTACCACCACCGCAGCCGTAACCTTACCTCAGTATACATATATATATTTTATCAGGTTCTACGGCTGGTTTAAGTGCCCCTCAGGAATGGAGGAACCCCAGCCATGTCCGGGGTATAAGGGGGAAGTAAAACCGACGTACTGTCGTATTTATTCTATTAATAATAAGTGTCCAATCTTCCAGTAAGAAAATAGCCTCATATCAAACAGTCTATAACATGATTAATTACAGAAATTCGCTTTAAAAAAATTACATTTTTAACCTTAGTTGCTTATTATTTCTTATATATATATGTTGAAACATTGTGCGGGAAAAATAAAGATTGAGTTATCTGTTAACTACCTTCATAAAATGGAAATTAATAAATATTTAAAAAATTAAATTCTTCAAAAAATACTTTAAGAATAAATAATTAAAAATAAAACCACAGAACTTTGGTTTAACCATAGCAAGTAGTGAGTCTCCTAAAAGATCGATGCAAATTTTAATTTTAAAAAGAACAAATTTAGGTAATTTGATTACATTTCATAAGAAGCTTTGTTTGTTTATTAATTTAACGTCGCTTTATGCTAAAGTGGCTAATCGGACGATGCTAAAGTGGGAGTCCTAAACATTGCCTATCCAGGTTTAATTAGGATAGGGTGTTCAACGAGTATCTGACATCGCACATGCTCGAGACCACCTTTTTACGTCCCCTCTGGAGGGTAGCATAACTAAGGCCTTCTTTCCCCCATTAAAAAATTTTAGGACCACCTGCGGTTTTGAACTCGTGACCTTTGGCATAGAAGAGTATTATGCTAGCCACCCTGTTACAGGTGATCCCTTCATAAGAAGGAATATTCCTGGAGAAGGATAGATCAAACTTTTTGAGACTTTTCCGTGTAAATATGGCTAAAACTGAATTTTTTCACTTTTAAAAACTAAAAAAAAACAAAAAAAAACTACTATCTCAAGATAAATTTTTTTTACATCATCTATATTAATGACTAAGGTATATAAGAAACAATGGTTAAGGACGGACCTTTTTTCCTTAATAGACGTTGGACTCCTAAAGTCTCGTTTTTTATCAAAGTTTTTAACAACGTTTTTCATCGTTTAGGTAATATGTTGAGAAGACAAAATTTGTAAAGCCCGTCTTCATTACACTGTAAGTTTTTGATTTCTAACAAATTACTAATTTTGTGTATATATATATATTTTTTTTTTCTATGTGTGTATATATATTTTTTTTCTTTTATTTGTTTAGTCTTTATTCATTTTTTTTCTTTAATTTTATTTACAATGTACATATGGTATCAATGATTTATTTTATCTCTAATACTCATTGCCCCAGAAGGTGGCAGATTGTATTATCTCTTAATAAAACAAATTAAAAAAAAAAAAAAAATTATAAAGATTTTCCCAACACGTTTTCAGCAGCGAAGCTGATTTAAAATGACAACAACAGTAAAAGTTTTATACCGAAAGAATAGAGAAATATTCAGGAAAAAAATATAGAATAATAGGTAAAAACAAAAATCAATAAAATCTTAAATGATGAGCGACATGATAAATGAAAATGGGACGGTTTCAAATGGATTGACTCGTAAACAATAATTAATTAAATAAATAAATGTTGGTTAGTACACCAGATAGCTTTTTTAGGAATCATTTGTAGCTGGGTGGCCAGCATAACAGCCTCCTATGCCAAAGGTCACGGGTTCAAACCCGCAGGTGGTCCTAGGATTTTTTTAATGGGAGTAAAAAATCCTTACTTATGCCGTCCTTCGGAGGGGAAGTTAAAAGATGGTCCTGATCCTGTGCGATGTCAGGTACTCGTTTAAGATCCCTATCCTAATAAAACCTGAATAGGCAAAATTTAGGACTCCCACTGTAGCATCGTCCGATTAGCCATAGTAGCATAAAGAGAAGTTAAATAAATAAACAAACAAACAAGATACAGTGAGCCAATATGATGCAATAATAATTGAATTATAGTAATATAGCTATATTAACCATGAAATATAAATAAAAGGTAAATGTTATATAAGAATTAAATTAGACTGTGTGAGAAATATGGTATTTCAAACAACAAAAACATGTATGTTGGTTTAATTTATATTATTTACTTTTTGTGTTTTTTTTATTTTAGTCTTGATAATGGGGATAAGATCCCAAAACGTAGAAATGTGATCAATTTAGAAAACCTTTAATTAAAAAAAAAATTAAACATATTGCATGCTAAAGGTGCTGATTTATAAAAACATCAAGAAATATCTTAAAAGTTAGGGGAATAGAATAAACTTTAGAAAAATAAAGTGATAATAATGATCAGATACCAAAAAAGTTTACTCCATCCCCAAATAGCATCGAGCCTAAACCATTTACACTTCTACATACGTTTATTGATCCGAGTAAAAATTGGTTGAGGGGGAAGACTACTGTGTTCCTCTTATAGAAAATGGTTTCACGTCAGCTTCCGTATTGTTCCCTATAAATGTATAGCAGTCCCTAACATATTTGAGAACGGCAACCAATTGTCCCTCCTTAAAAACCACGTAAGGAAATATTGTTAACTTTAAGCTGATGTTTTTTTTACAGTAGTCCATTATTATTTGCAAGCCATGTAATTATACGAATAGCAAAATCGGAAAATAGTACATTATCATGGCAAATTAAAATTACAAATACATAGCAGCTTTTGAAACTAGAATCATATATTGTATCACAAACAATTTGAAATGAAACCATAATATAAAACAAAACAAGATAATCCCATTTAAAATTATTTTAATATTTCTCTAAAGTTGAGCAGATTAGAGCCCAAAGGAGAAAATCTGATTATTCAATTTTCCTAACCTCATTTCCATTTTCCAGTGTCCGGACCATCTACGGGAATAAGATAAACAGCATTCCACAGCTTTGGAATAATAACAAGATTAATTATAAAAGGTCTTTGGGAATATTTACACTGAATGAATTTATTATTAATTCATTAGCTTTAAAACTCGAGGTTTGTTAGGATGCTTTGTAATTTGATATAATACACTCCGACTTTGAAGATTAAAAGACCTAACACCGAAAACCAAAATTCTCTAATAAAATCTGTAAGCTTGAAATTAAATCAATACAATTATCATATAAAAGAATATATCTTTAAACAAGAGCAGTACAAATGAAAATATAACAAATTAATAATTCACTAATTGTATCTGTGCTAGTTCTGAAGAAATACTCACCAGAGACTACGAATCTTTTTGTGTATATCTCCGATAGAAAGTTTTAATAATAATAATGAATTCATAACTCAATAGCTGTATATTGAGGTCCAAACAAGGACAGCTATGGCTTGGCGGAAATATTGGAGCTTAGGGATGATTATGAAGAACAACAATATCAGCCAGCCTCTAAAAACGTTAGCCTTCAATAGCTGTATTTTGCCTGTTCTATCTTATGGATGCCAAACATGGTCCCTCAACAAGCTACATGAGAGAAAAATTATAACATGCCAAAGAGCAATGGAGAGGAGCATGTTAGGCATAAGGAAAAGCCAAAAGCTAAACAGCCAAACAATAAGAAAGGTTAGTGGTGTCATTGATGCAATACATTTGTGAAAAAGATGAAATGGCAATTGGCTGGCCATCTAATGAGAAAAAATGACAAAAACTGGGCGAAAATACTGACTGAGTGGACCCCATTAGATGAGAAAAGGAACCGAGGCAGGCAAAGAAGAAGGTGGGTCGATGAGATCAAAAAGGAAGAAGGAGTGCTATGGTCACAAAAAGCCAAGGACAGGGAATTTTGGAAGATGAAGACGAGCGAACTCTTCAACTCAAGTACGGGTAGTTACCGTTAAAGACTTTAAACCCTGAAAAGGAAGGTCTATATATGTATATGTATATAAAGAAAGAAGAAAAAATGTAAATAAAACTGTATATGAATGTTTATATGTATATCAATAAAGACTATTATTTATTATTATTATTATTAACTCAATAGCTATATTATTACGAAGGATTTGGAAACTATATTCAAATATAGACAACTTAGTGAGAGAAGTTAGTTCAGGGTGCAATCAAAAGACCTCACAATTAACGTATAAACTTAATAAACTACTATTTACTATTTAGGCCGAAACGTCGGCGCCAGTTTATTAAGTTTATATCTTAATTGTGTGTTCTGTTGACTGCACCGTGAACTAACTTCTCTCACTTACTCACAATCAACCATTCTCACTTCAATAGATAACTTAGAATCATAAAATTACCCGAATTAGAAGATGTACCATTTTAAGAATTTACTTGATCCAATTACCGAAGTACACACAAAACGAATAGTGTCAATTTGCGAAGAGTTTGGAGAAGTCTATTATATTCATATTGTATGAAATAAGGAGAGGAAACTTCCCCACGTATTTTGTTCAGATATTGCTAATTAATTCTATTCTAGAAATTAATAAACAATTATTAATATTTAAAATCAAATTTATTTTTATTTTTCATCGTTGATATTTTATCTGTATTGAAGTTCCCATTTACTCACTTATGTTATCATCGCAGTATTTAAAAACTAATAATACCTGCGGCGCTGATATAATATGAAATCAAGCTGGGTTTGAAGAAAAAAATAAAAAAAAAAAACCTTTAAAAAACGTTTTTTCGAATAACTAAAAAATTATCCTTCTCCTGAAAAATTATAATTGCTCATTTGTAAAATAATTCAATTACCTATAAAAATAATACTATCATCTTAATCCGGCCAATATTAGCAAATATACTAAATTTATGAAAAATATATCAACGCATATATAACTTGTATCCATATTTTTTGTGCAGACCTCCATGGAAACGCGTTAAATTGTTATAGGATTTGTAAAATGATTTAAGGGACTAAAAATGTTATGAAAACATATTTTATGAGCAAAGATAAACCCACGAATAGGATTAATACAATTTTTACCACAACCAGGTGTGACGACATAAACATATTTCGTTTAAAAACTAACGTGCTGAGTAATTAGCTATGCCTACTTCTACTAAGATGTTTATTGTAAAATTTACAAAATAAATGAAGAATATGCCACAGATAATAGCATTATCCATGGTAAATTTTGGGAAAATCGTACAAAGATGCAAAAAGGATGGTATAAAGTGCTTCTAGTTGCTGAATTTGATGAAAAATTGCTGTTACATCTCGGGCGTATAATTTCTTAATACACGGTAACTACAACATACGGTAGCACTCACGAGAAGGATGCGCAGTCGATTGCCAGCCAGAAGACGTCAGTGGACGACCGTCTTACAGCACTGCACTGTAATTGTAGTTAGCTATTTGTATTTCGCTCACTCACCACGACGGTTGTGTTTATAATGTTCGGAACGTTTTATTGATTTTATAATAGACTAAGTAATTATCTCTCTTTAAAATGTCATGTTGTGCCGTTGCCGGTTGTACAAACCATGCAGATAATGCTAAAAAACTGAACTCGTCATTTCACGTTTTTCAAAAGAAAACTTCAAAAACAATGGCAGCATTTCTGAAAACGAAAAGACGAGTTTAACACAAATTTGTTTAGAACATTTCTTACTGAGCAATTATGAAACAAATTTAAAATCGGAATTATTAGACCTATAACCCAGACCTAAATTAAAAGAATCCTCTGTACCAACACAAAAATATCAATCTTTTCATCTTCAACCGACACTTTGGGCCCTATCGAAAGAGAAATTCGTGTAGATAAACGTAATTGTATGAAAACTGTAAAATCGTTAATACTTATTGGAACGAAGCCTAAATCTATTAGCTGACCCCGCCCCCCATCCACGGACTAAAAGAAAGCTATAAAGGGAGATGATATATGAGCTGGAAGGAATCGAAATCTTTCAGATACCTTCAACCGTGGAAATTGCAGGCAGAACCCAATGTCCATCGGGCACACCATCAACAAAAGCCTCCCATATTATGGCTATATAAGGGAGATATAATACATGAGGCTTTAGGACCGGGAGATGAGGAATTAGAGAGCGTGGAGCTAGGGGCTGCTCGGAGGGTGAGGGGGCCAGATTTAGGGAGTAGCCATGGCAACTGCGTCCTCCACGCCCTTCTCAGCGCCCCAGCACAACCTTCTCTTTTATCTCCGTCCGATAGCTGTGTGCATTAAGGAGATGCGCTTCTAAGTACTATAGTGCATAAGGAAACAGATAACTGCGTAATTATTCATCTGATACACCACCAAAGCATTTCCGTTTTGACAAGACCACCGCTAAAATTTTCTCACGCATTTAAGTTCCCTTCTTACATGGCGATGTTGTAAAAAAGTTGAAAATTTACTGCCATTAATATTTAAAGCCAGGTTTGTTTCTTCTAGAATAATTTACATGTTTCATCTGATAGATATTTTTCCGATATTGGCATATTTATTTTATAGTTTAGATTTTATAGTCCCTCACTTCTCCTACACTAGTCAGATTCAAACTAAATTAACTCTCATCAGAGAACATTTTTCCCCAAAACCTAAGAAATTAAGTGAAGATAAAAAATGCTCCAAATAATTACTTCCAAATAACAATATTAGGGTATAACTGTTTATCTAGCTGTTGTTAGGCACTTAAGTAATATGAAAAGCAATAAATAATTCAAATGATAATATCATATTACGACTGTTGATTTCAAAACGCTATATCTCAGCTAGTTGTTAACCAATGTCAATGATTCTTTTTTTCATTTTGTCGACATTTTAAATATTTTTTAAAATAAGTTTTGGTAGTTATTTATTTATTAATTAAGAAAAACAGATATTTTTTATTCGTTATTCGGATTCTACGCATTTTGAAGAAACGTAAGCTCTCAAATTTTAGGAGGGGAATCATTTTTTTTTTTTTTTTTTTTTTGTTTGGTCTATTACAAAGTTTCATTATTGAAAATATTACAACTGGTATATTGGATCCAATGCCAAATTCAGTATTTATAATATTTTATACTAATACACATATCAATTTATATTTGATATAAATACAAGCATTCATAAAACATATAGTTAAAACATCAGTTATATTCATATATTAAATGAAGTACCAGCATTTACGTCATTTTAGCTATTCAAAGTTTTTTAACTTTTATTTCTGACATATGTTATAAAATAAAAATGTCTAGTCATAGACTGGTGAAAAATTAATACCTACAATTTTTTACTACCAATGGTAGAATTACTAAAGAGTTTGGTTTGTACCTTCTATCGAGGTGATAATTCATGATATAGACACATATTAAATTTATTTTATTTTTTAAAGTAAAATTGAAACCTGTATTAAAATGTTGGCATTTTCTCAATATCAAGAATTTAGAGTCCTGATTTAGCCTTATGATACATTTTTGGTCACATTTTTTCTTTTGTACGGTTTCCTTTTGACAATTTAATCTTTTCTTACTGCCTTGAATATTATCATATTAAAATTTTATATATTTCCTATATTGCTCATAGCCGAAGAAATAACAAAATCCTAGATATTTTATATTAAAAACAAAATTAAAATCTAATATAAATTAAAAAAATCGTACAATCTCACAAATAAATTGCGTAATATAATTATTATTAACTCAATATCGATACCTCCTCAAAAGGAGATGGCGCCTGCACTTAAGCTAGAACCTTAAAAGCTATTACTTTCATTTATTTTCCAGGGACGCCATTTACTACGCCGCACAGTGGGCAAAATCACCAATTAAGGTGGACAAAAGTTTGGTATTTTCCAGTGCTTCACCTTTTTATTATTAGTTGCCAAGACCCTTAAGACTAATATTTCCCGCCATTGCGTGTTTACAAATAAATAGTAAATGAATGAATCATTCCTGTTCACACAAGTGCCTCATAACCGGCAGTGGAATTATCTTTATTCGATGGTCATTTATTGTATTGAAAATGTTTTTAGAGCAATGTCTTTTTGCTTTTATTTAACAATGGACATTGCTGACTCAGAAAAGACATTATATTACCAAACTTGTTATTGAATATACATTGCAATCTCACCTGTAGAGTTAATTTAACAATTTGTAAATGTTATGCCCTTATTTAATAACGAAAAACTATATAACCCCCAAGTTACCTCAAGGATTTGTTTGTAGGATTAGTTTTACCAACCCTTCTAGTCTTTAGATATTACAAAGATTTTTTGCGTTTTGGGTAATATATAATTTTTTCAGACATTCCGAATCAAAAGTTTTACAATCTATAATTTCAAGAATTTCCTGAGTAATATAAAATACATCTATCTATAAGCTGGTTTTAGCAACTCCGAGGCATAATTAGATTTTTTGTATTATTTTTCCGTATTCTGGGACTTCAAACGTAAAATATAGGGAAGTTCTAGATTTTAGATAAATTTGATGTTTGACCATTGTGCGCTCGCCAATCGTTTTAAAAAATGAATTAGTTTTTATAATTTTTTAAAATATCTTTTTCCGTAATATAGGACCTCATAGGTTAAATATAGACAAGTTTCAGAATTTTGTCCACCTAAATCGGTCATAATCCCCACTGTGCGCCGGTTATTTACGCAAGAGCCTTCTACTTTAAATCTCTTAATCTAAGAATATTACGAGAAGCAAATTATAACTCGAGTTCAGTCCAGGCCGATGGCCTGACAATTGTTTAATAGTGTTAAAAAATCCTTGGTTATGTTTATGCCCTAATATAATCAAACCTGAATAGATAAAATTTAGGAATACCACTGTAGCATCATCTGTTTGACTATAGCAGCATCAAGCTACGTTGAATAAATTATCGTTTACTAAGAAATCATTGTATGTATGTTATTTCTACCAAAATGAACTTGATGCCATATGCACAGACAAGCTTCTAAACAAAACAAAAAACATACGTTCCTAAGATCTCCACATAACACTCGTAGCAGTATTAGTTAATATATACTACTAACATTTTCATGACACTCACAGTATATCCAAACAAATTTATACAAAAACTGCCACAAAATACATAAAAGACTGAAGAATTTCTAGAGTAGGAATCTAATACATTAGCAGATCTTCATTACCAAGAGTGCAAAAACATTTAAAAAAATATATATTTATTTAAAATAATGAACTTTTTAATCGACAAAGAAAAAAAGTGGGCCATTATCATGGTAGTACATTATGTGGAATGTACTCACGAACTCAGCTATTAAAATAAATTCGTACTCTACCTAAACGTTTAACCTTACATAAAAAACTATGACTGAATGATTTTCTTCCTATCTATTATCCATGATTAAACGGTTATAGTAAACATATAATAAAACGAAAAATGTATAAGTTTGGATAAAAATATACCATATAGATTTGTTTTTTCAAGGTGTAAAACCCATAGGTCATCAACAAGTATAAATTCAATTTGATTAAGAACTTTATATATGGTTTTAATTTAGTCAGATAGGATTAAGGTAAATACCATCTAGAAATTTCTAACTAACTTGAACGTGTTACAATAATTTATTTAATGAACTATAAGGCCAAGGAAAACTTCTCATCCTAAGATTGGTATGTTTCTGCATCGCCATAAAATAATTAAAACATTCACATACGAATATACAAATGAACTACGTATTAACTATGGTTGTAGAAATCATCATGAGTTAGTTCCAACACTTACCTGCAAAAATAAAAATAAATATATGAAATCCAGAATAAAAACGCTAAAGACTATTACAAAATAGTTAATAACACAATTATTTCTGAATAATTTTATCATGACCATTTGGTTATAAATTTATATTGATAACAATAAAAAGACGAACCATCAACACTTTTTTCTGTTCTGTAATTTGGTGTTCATAAATTTTACGGCGGATAGGCATTTTTTAATTTTTTTTATGAGGGTAAAACGTAAGATCTCAAATTTCAAGGGGAAAAAGAGATATTTTTTTCCTATTACAAAGGTTCGTTATTTTAAAAAATAAAACAACAAAAAAAATTGTTGTAGAGATAAACAAAATAAAATGTGTACTGTTGTCAAGTTAAACTATCATACTTTAGTTCAATTTCATTACAAGAACAGCAAAAAAAAAAAAAAATACATTGACATTCTGAAGGCAATACTATCGTAAAATTTATGTCTGTTTTATTACTGGCTCCAGAAATCCCCGAAGGGCGACCTAGTCTCAATAAAATAAGGACCTGACCCTCCTGTAAATGTAAGTTGAACCTGATGCTCACTACAACATATCTTATTACTACTGATGCTTAAGTATCACCAATCCCTCATAAAATGGGAATATTGGATCAAGAACTTTTATTGGGTATAATCTGATCGCGGGATTGAGTTCTTCTCGCGTATCTAAATATATACAAGATGAAAAATTAAAATAAATATAATAGAAAAGTAGGTGACATGATAATGAGACCGACAAAGACTGCGTATAATAATCAGAGAAATCCAGGTTTGGAAGTCCCCCGAAGCGAGCCAGTTCGGAGCGGACAGTGGGTCAAGGGCTCCAAGGAAATTGCACCCTTAGGCTCCTCTTATTGGATTCATACCCTAAGTGGATAGATCGTGTCCCAACCCAATGAAATCAGATTTGTCAAACAATTATTTTTAATTGAACACCAACAGAGTAATCGCAAAAAAATATTTACCCAATAAAAATTTCAACTAAAACTTGTTAAGTAACATAATAGATAAATTGAAACTTTTGATCACAATAAAAAAATATAATCTATTGGTAAAACCAATCGTAAAAATAGTTTCTTATGCTTGAGAATACACTATAACGAAAGACCATTTGGTGTAGGAGAAATGAGATACCGAAAAAGCAAAAAATTTCAGCAAAATCATTTATAGTATTTATTCATTTATAGTAGACGAAACATGTATATCAACAATTCACATTATTATATTATACAGAAAAAAAAAGTTGCAGGTGCAGTTAAATGATTACGACACAATCAGCAAAATCACTTTTAGACGAAACATGTAAATTAACAATAATTTCAATCGGCCTAGAATATTTATATTCGAAAAAGAATTGTGTTATATAAAAATATATTTATATTTCTAATTGCGCCTATCATAGATATATACTATCGTGTAATTTAGAAATTTTGATACAAAATTTTACATTAATGTATTTGGAGAATGTTGCTTATATTATTTTAATCAAACAATAAACAATAAAAAATTATCAAACCTGTATATTTACATATTTATTTATTTAATTTTTTTAATGAGAAATGTTGTTAAAAACTTTCGAGGGAACACGTATATAATATGAAGAAACTTTTCTTCCAATGATATTACACTTATAACAGAATAAAAATTTACATAACAGGTGTATTAATATAAAATATTATAAACACTGAATTCTAAATCATTTTCGACAGATGTATTTTATCTTATTCATTCACTAAATATCTCCTGAACCAAGCTTTATGGTGGCTTCTTTTAAAGAGTAACGATCTAATTTATAAAATCTTTAGTATAATATTTCAGGTAATGATTGCTAATAAAATAATCATTTCAATAATAAGGAAGGTACAATTATCCATTCTGAGTAAATATTATACATATCAAAAAACCTCTGATTATCAGTTGTCCAGGGATTGAAACCGTCCAAGAAATTGAAATTTGATCCCATATTAGTGGGTGAATTTTTTCAACGATGAGCTGTGTGTAGATTGAAACATATAAATAAAAAAAACCGCAATTAAACACATTAATAAAGTAAATTAAATTCTGGAATCAGTATTTAACCCGTCTAAATAATATCTTACAAACCTACTATATTTTACTGGAAGGAATTAGTCCGGGTGGCGGTCATTAAATGAAACAACTAAATAGTTTCAACTATTTATTGTTTGCCAACGTTTCGACCCCCTTTGTGGGTCATCATCAGGGCTAAAAAGATACAAAAGAATACAATTTCAATGACATTACATACAATATTATATAACCTATTTAGCTAGAGAACGTCGGTATTAAAATATAACAGAAAAACTGACTATACCTTTGGATACCTTTACAGAATTAGGGATAATTAAGTTGGGAGGTACAGTCAGTTTTTCTCCATGTACATCTTCAATCACTGTTCTTACTATGTGGTGATATTTCAAGAATTAAATTAGATTTTTTTTATCCTGTATCATTATTATAATCATAAGTTAAATTTCATTGATTCTTTGTATGGTAGTATTAAGAATTTTAGTCATTGTTGTGAGACCCTGTCCATAAATCGGTACGTACTTTCCATTCTACTTTTTTTCCTACGTATTTTCCATCCTACCTACCCCCATCTACCAAACAGTACCTAGTTTCCATACTCCCACCATGCGGTACGTATCTCCACTCTACTTCATATTTTTATGTTTCATATTTCATGTAAATTATTGATACCTGTGTAAATTTTGTTAAGTGAATTTTTTTTTCTGTATAACACTTTCATTATTGTACTATAGTCATTGTATTTTAATTAAGTTTTTTTACATATACAGTTCTTCTGTTATATTTTAATACCGACGTTCTCTAGCTAAATAGGTTATATAATATTGTATGTAATGTCATTGAAATTGTATACTTTTGTATCTTTTTAGCCCTGATGATGACCCACAAAGGGGGTCGAAACGTTGGCAAACAACCACCCGGACTAATCCCTTTCAGTAATTCTCAACAGTCAACTAATTACATCCACAACACTACTATATTTTACTATATTTATTGTGGGATCAATTCCCCATAGAATAATGACAATGGACAAAAAGAAATCCTCATAGTCTGGTTAAATATAAACTATTCAGTATATCTATGAATCTTTGCAAATTTATATACATATTTATACTATATTTTACAATGGAACGGAAGATTGAGATACGAGTAGGTAGTGGAAGAGCCGATGTTTAAAGAAAGAAAGAGAGGTTTACGGCATAGAGGTAGGTAGCGAATTCCAGAAGGATGAGGAGCGAACAAGAAACGATTTGTGAAAGGATGCAGTTTTATGTCAGAGCGGAGGGTGAGTAGTTCAGTTATATAGAAAAATTTAATATATTTTAAAGTTTGGAATAGGTAACAGCCATAGAAATATTGCCGTTGAACAGAATTATAAAGCCATTTTAAGTTGGTATAACAGCCAGAAATATCGTCACGTCTACGGGTTCCGAAAATAAATCTCTTTAAGCAGTCCATAAGACGTTTTAATTTTATTTCCAGTTCATCGGTTAGCCCCTAATAAACCAGCCAACCGTAGTTAAATTTGCTGCAGATAAAAGAGGAAATAAGTTGCTGACGGGTTTTCAATAGTAACGATTCACGGAATCTATTGAGCTGTTTGAGTATAGAAATGGATTTAAATATGTTGTTAAATATATAAGTTGTTTAAGTACTAAGTATCCTCACACAAGACTGAAACGACAAGAAACTGCTCGAAGATATCGATTACTACAACACTTACTAGACAAGCATTCAAAACATCCAGTATATTACAAAAGACTCATTTACATCTCTATTGTCAGACCTATTTGGACATATGGAATCGAGCTTTGGGGATCTACGAAACTATGTAATTCCTCCCGCATCCAGTCCTTATAATCAAAAATACTTCGCAAAATCCCGAATGCCGCTTATTTTGTCACAAAGCAACTCCTCCACAATGACCTAAACATCCCATTTGTTGCAAACATGGCCCGTGATAGATACTCCGCTTTTCATTCTAAACTCCCTGCCCATACAAACCCACTTGTCCGTAATTTATCTTCCTTAGATATCCCTGATAACCCCCCAAGGCGACTGAAATGAAGGTGGCCTCGGGACCTACTGCATTAAAATAGCTAGTGAAGTGCTACCACTGGGTAGTTATTTCTCAAGACATTTTCATGACTTTTTTTTCATTCTACATATTTACTTATTGTGTTCTTTAATACAGTTGTAAATTACTATAAATAAAAAAATACAAAGTCCTCTAAAAATGTGTTTAATATATTTCACAATTGAGTAATTAAATTTCATCAGTTGTAATATATAAAGTTTTCAATTATAAAGTCAAATAGATGCGGAGATACTTTCCAGATATAATAAAGCATCATACTGACACTAAGATTCTGTTTTCCAGTTAAATACGATTGCAGCTCAGTTCAGAATGTGACAGTAGGTTAAAGGTCATGGAGTTAGTATTGATGCTGGACCGCTTTGCACCATCCGTCTTCATAGACTGGATAATATAATAAAATAATAGGTATATTTAATTTAAATAGAATAAATAAATAATACATAAGATTAGTTTAAAAAGATAAGGCATCAACAATGGCTGTATTATGAGACGGATCGATGAATCCTAATTAGCTTTTCTGTTCTAAAAGCTAATTCCCTAAGGCTACGTAATTAATAACCAAGACTGAGCCGCCAATCCAACATTTTATCCGAAAATCACAGTGAGAATCTTCAGAATTAAAACCTTACCGTTTATAAAGTAAGTTATATCAATATCTATGCTGACGAATACTGAAGTAAATTTACCATTTTATTTAAATGGTTCAAAAATTTGTGTTTGAATAAAAAGCTCTAATTCATTAATGAAAAGTTTATACATAACTATATAAGAATTTCAGATGTCCTTTTATTTTCTTCAAAAATAATTGTAAGGTCACATGCTTGTGATCTTTTATAATCTAATTCATGGTCGCAAAATTAAATTCAAAATAATGCATACGAAATGTTTCTGTTTTGTTATTTTAATTTTATCATCATTTACTGAATTCAACCTTATTTATTTGGCTAGAAAAGGCAACAGATCTGAAAGCACAGTACTGATAAAACTCACCGCAGAAGATTGGATCAGCCAATTGAGAAAAAATCTTTTAAAAAAATGGAAAACAATGTGGAGAACAAGGCAATATAAACTGTTGGATGTAAAAAAATGACACCAAAAATGGACCACGAGCACGAGGATTTCCAGAAAACCTTTCCAGAGGATTTCCAGAGATCATTTTATGCCGGCTACGTATTGGACGCTGGCAGTTTACCCACAGTTACCTTTTTAGAAATTTCACCCACCTGCGAATATTATAACGTTCCACAAACTGCCTAACATTTACTGTTAGAATGCCCCCTAATGGAAACAACAAGACGAAAAATTAAAACAGGAACCCTAAAAGATGTATTGAATGATGACGAAGACAGTGTAAAAAAGCTATTAAGATATTTAAAATTATAGGTAATAAAAAAAAATGACACTTAATAAAAAATTAATAAATAAAAGTACATAAAAATACATACATTTTATATATATATATATATATATATATATATATATATATATATATATATGTATGTATAAAAGTGTTATTTATTGCTTATTGCAATTCCATTATTATGTCATTAGAATAGACCAATAAAAAAATATAAGGAATAGAAAAAAAATCTGTTCGCCAACTGAAGTACGTTGTCCGCGAAATTTCTCCGAAACTACTGGACCGATTTTTTCGAACTTTGTACAAAACTTACGGGGCATCCAGCAATCATCCTCACACTTAAACATTGATATCAGATATTCGTTATTGCTAATCAATAGAAACAAAAAGAGAATCATTGAAATAGTGGAGAAATGGCATTTTGAACTAAGCAATCGTGATTGGCTATTTCCCATGAATAAATACTGGAATACCATATTACAATAATTTAGAAATAATAAACCATTGTGTGATAATCTGCATCATTATTTTAATTATTTATGATAACCTCTCTTCCCAAAGAGAGGCGGACAGTAAGATAATCCAGTGAAATATAAACCAGAACGAACAGAAATAGTAAAGCGGGTCCGGAATGGCAAGGCGCCAACAAGCTCTAGCCTGTTGCCACTTCCGACCTACAGTAGGCCAGGTCAGAGGGGGCAGCTACAGGTTAATGGCTCTATACACGGATATAATAAATTTGCAAAATTTCTCTCGTCAAAATAAAAAACAAAATTATATAGTTGAGTCTGTTGGCTGAAATGCAGTGATCCATCTATATAGATCAGTATTGCAATGTAAGTACGCCAATAAAAGGTAGAATAATTCGTTATGTTTTTCTGACGCAAAGTAATTAATAAAACTGGCTATAAGTTAGTAATGAAAAGAATAAGTCAAAGAGGTATATCAATATTAACGAAAGTACAAAAAAATAGCTGAATGAGGAAGCGTTAATGAAACATTACATGAGCACATTCAATACTAAATTTTTTGAAGTTATAAAATTCACTTATCGAGTTTCGCCAAGCGATTAACTACATCACTATGCAACAACATGTATATAGGATTCAACTCGAATATTAAGAATGATGTAAACTTATAACATTGTTATTTATTAATATATGGAAAAAAGTATATATTATTAAAAAATATTTTTCATATAAAAAATATATATGTTTAAACGAAAGCTCAAGAAAAATAGTTATAAGAGAGTATTTTAAGAGACAATGTAAACTTTTATTCAATGGTTGAAAAATGTAACAAACCTTCCCGAAGAAAAGGATTGTATTGGAATATTTTTCGTGAACCACTAGGAGGAGAATAAAGTTTCAGAACCTCCCAACATTTTGTTTTATCAAATTCACTTAATACCTTTTCAAAGGGGAAAAGAATCTCTTCAAAGAAAAATAGCGGAGGGCCTTCGATTTTTTATACTAAAGTCAACAACATTTTTAAAAAATAACAAATTTATTAAATATTTATCTTTTACTCTATATGTAACTTGAAACCTAAAAAAAGTCACCAACTTTAGAAGAAAGAGAAGAATTAAATCTTATGAGTGATTCTCCAGAATACGATGATAAACCAATTCATCAGAATATTTCTTCCATTTTTTTTTCGTATTACGATGTTCAGTACCTCAAACCATCTCCAGATGTATTTTTTAGAAGAAGTCTGATTAGTACCTTTAATATATTCACTAACTAATGTTCCGAAAACGATATGTACGAGGGTTTGAGGGACGCAAAGTTTAAAAAAAAAAAATCAATAAATTAGAAGAAGAAAAAATTAGCCAAATTATTTTCACACAGTTATAACACACAGGCGTGGTCTCGTTATTAAATGAATAGAGCACTGATCAACTATTCTCCGAGTCCCGGGTTCGAACCCCAGCTGAGGTAGAATATTATTTATTCTGTTATTTCAGCCGTGAGACGCATCTGCGGTATGCAGACCCAGCATCAATAAAGTGGGTACCCAAAATGGGGAAAAACTGGCGGCTGAGCGTGAGGTAGGCCGAATCACCTTATTGCACGGGCGTTGGCCGAGAAACAGTACGAATTTGTATCTATATTTACTATGTACAAGATTCTTCTTAGATTGTAGAGGTACAGGCTTCTTTTTTTTTCTTCTTCTTATTTTACACAAATTAGCAATATTCGATTAATCTTGCGAAACAGGATTATTTAAAATACATTTTCTGACATGAACGACTAAGAAACTATAACGGAATAGCGTGACTCTCAAATGGAGAAATGGGAATCTACCGATTATTATAGCCACTCTAATCAAATTTTGGTGATTTAAAATAGCACTTCTAGTCAAAATTTAACTAATCAATAAAACGAATAATATAAACAAACTGAATTGAAATATTCCTATCAGTGGTTTTATATAAGATGAGTAGAAACAAGCTGTTGATAGAACACTACCGTGAGTAATCTCTTACGTAACAGACCAGATATTTTTTTCTTTATATTTGCTATATTCACATTACGCAAACAAGTCTAATTCCTGAGGGAATATAGTATGGTATGTGTCATGAATATGAAACAGAGATTTATGTAAAATAATACATAATATGTAGGGAACATTTTCTTCTTGCAGATTATTTCCGAGGAAACGAGTGCGTCTACGTCTCACAGTGACTAATCAAAACGGTACCCAGACTTAGCGGTTGAGGACAAGACATACAAATACCGTACATGTGGTCGGTGCCCGTGTAAGGTACCCGGGTCATGAGCCAGAACCACAGCCCCGTTCCCTCAGAACTCTCAGATCTCCGGAGAAAGGAGAGTAAACTCGTCCTAGGAGGATAACGGGACATATACACAGGCTTTAAGAACAATAGGGAATAGCATTTGGTAGGAGGCGACATTCTTGAGGGAGGCAAACTGTTCAGTCGTGCAGAGTTGGATCTACGAAGCTGCTTCGTGGGCCCCTGATTATAGAGCTCTCGAGATAGCGGGTAGGAAAATGGGTCCGATCTAAGATAAACTAACATAAATTAGTGCTGTCGACTGTGAAGATCACAATTCAGATTATGTTTACAGCTTAAACGGTATAACTTGATAATAATAATGATTTACCTCTCATATAATACACACGCAGTTATAGATCATAGAGTTAATTCTATTAAATATAGGAAATGGTAACTGAATGGTGAAGATGAAAAGATTATTTATATAAAATTGCAACAAAAAAAAAAAGTGCAATTTTTTGCTGTAAATTTTGGCGCTGAGATTTCTTTATTTATTAAGTATCAGAATTTATGTCTTATATTAATCAGGAGCTTTTTTGTTGTTGGCCAGTGAAATAAATGTTTGTGTGAGTATATATAAGATTTGTAGGAATATACAATATATATGCAGATATAAAAGTACGTGTATGCATATACCGTAAAAAAAAAAGTATTTATACATCTGGTTTATTAGATAAAAGTTGTATAACGAACGTATTACTCATGAAAAAATGTATGATAATTTAATTATATATAATTTTTATCATTTGATATATCTGACAATAATTTGACACCTACACAATAAAAGTAACAATAAATTTAGTGGCAGAAAAAGTATAAAAACTCGTTTAGAAAAAAAGTTATTCTCCGATTTTGTAATCCTTCATTTTTAAGTAAAATAGAACAAAAAACTGTGCAAATTTCATTCAGTATTAAGTAAGTATTCAGGTACGCCTCCGTATCCCAATTATAGAGCGAGTTGAAGTGGCTTTACCCTTCTAATCGTCGCAAATATTTCCTCGCATCATTCCTTTACCAAGTTATCCAATCCCGCCGCCTATCATACATTTTTGACCTCCTACAATTCAAATCCTCTGTCCATCCTCGTTGTACACGCTCCAGGCCTTCAGATCTATATAGTACGGCCCACTGAGCTACACATTTCGACAGATCCTTTCTCATTCGATCCTCAATCCTATGGAATTCTATCCCTCCTTCCATCCGTCACTCCAACTCTCTTTCAACCTTCAAATCCCGCATATTTAATCACTTAATGAATATCCAGGCTAGATAGATTTGTAAATAAGTTATTTATTTTGTCGTTGTTTTTGTTTTCTTCTCATTCGAATATGTCTATTTTATATAAGTAATTATTAACTTGTTAACATATATGAAATTTGCTCTAAGACTCCAAAGCACCATTTGTAAATTCTGTATTTTTTATTCTAAAGGGGCACGTCCCAGAATAATAAAGAATTTATTGATTTATTAAAACAAAATTCAATGAAATGAATTAAAAATCACAAGAAATGAGTTCCTCCAACAAAGATACATAAATTGTTTCCTTACTTCAACTAAGTGTAAGTTATCAATATAATGGAAAAAAGTTTAAAAAGCCACAAACGACAGTGCAATATATAATTAAAACATTTAAACTAGCTCTGTTGACTATAAACGCGTAAGGATAGAAAAAACATTTTCCTGACAGTGCGCAAATCCCGTAAAAATGCGAAAAGAATCCAAAAATTCAAATCTAACGGCTCACAAGATTGCAGTCGGACATTGGATCATATCGGGTAATACTGTTTCTCCCAAATTCATGTTGAATCGGTTGCATAAAGCAGGGGATATATCATATCAATCCGAATTCTTTCTAAACCGCGCCCTTTCACGTTATGCTCCATCTACCTACCACCTGGTCGACCCTTTAACGTCCAGGAACTGAAAGACTTAGTGGATTCGTTGCCATCGCCAGTGGTCTTAGCTGGAGATTTCAACGCACACAGTTTATTATGGGGTAGTGACAGCTTAGACGAACGGGGTAAATTGGTCGAAACATGTCATCTGAACACCATTAATAACCATATCTATAAAACACACCTCTGCACCCGATCCGGCAATCTCTCTGCTATTGATCTTACAATCACCAGCCCTCAGTTACAAGCAACAACTCAATGGTACACATTAGATGATACACACGGTAGTGATCATTTCCCCATAATCATCAAAACTCTCAATAAAGGTCCTACTCTTAGTAGACCCAACAAATGGCTGACTGAAAAGGCAGATTGGGCTCTGTATCAAGAGAAAGCCCAACTTACTGACATCGACCTATTCGAAAGTGACCCTGACAGACTTATTTCAAATGTTAATACCAGACTGCTTACCGCGGCACATATTGCTATTCCACACACATCCACAAACGACAGTACACATCATGGCTCTCGCCCTCCTGTACCCTGGTGGAACGAAGAATGCGCCAAAGCCATAAAAGATAGGCGAAAAGCTTTGAGAAAGTTTCTCCGGCGACCATCTTCAGAAATGCTAGAGACATACCGAGCTGCACGAAAACACGCTCGATATATAGTTAAAAAGAATAAAAAATCGTAGTGGAAAATTTTTTTAGGTAAAGTTAGTTGTAACACTCCAACTGCCGTTTTCTGGGAAACAGTTCGGAAAATTATGGGATTTGGATTTTCACCCCAAATAACGTGTCTGAAAAACCGCGGCCTGTATGAAACTGATCCTGTAACTTTAGCTAATACTTTAGCTAACCACTTCTATTCCACCTCTTCCACCGCTAACTTCTCTGCTCACTTTCTTAATATAAAGCAATCTATTGAATCCATCCCTCTTAACATTCCATATGATCCATCAGATCCCCTAAATCACTCCTTTTCAATGGCAGAATTTCTTACCGCTTTAAACTCCAGAAAAGATTCCTCTCCCGGTCCAGATCAGATATGTATTTTTATGATTAAACATCTCAGTTCTAATAATAAATCAGTAATCCTACAGGTTTTAAATACTCTGTTTTTATCCGAACGTTTTCCAAATATATGGAAAAAAGCAATTACGATTTCTATACTCAAGAAAGATAAAGACCCGATGAACGTCAATAGCTATCGCCCTATCTCTCTCACCTCTTCTATGTGTAAACTCTTGGAGAAACTGATAAGCAATCGTTTGATGTGGTTCCTAGAAGTGAAAAATGTTCTTCCAGTATGGCAAAGTGGTTTTCGGAAAGGAAGAAGCACGAGAGACAACCTGGTTCGCCTGGAATGCGACATATTAGGTGCCTTCGAACAAAAAGAAAAACTGTTGGCTGTTTTTATTGACATTGAAAATGCTTTTGGCAGGACTTGGAGAAGGCTCAACGTCGATACTTTGGTTAGGATGGGAATCAATGGGCATATCCTTGGTTTCATCTCTAACTTCCTCACAGATAGAAGATTCATGGTTAGACTCGGTGATGTGTTTTCTCGGGAATATGAGCAAGAAAATGGCGTGCCACAGGGCTGCGTCTTGAGTGCAACACTCTTTTGTATATGTTTAAATGAGGTGTTAAGAGTAGTCAACTTGCCGGTCAAGAGTATGCTGTACGCGGACGATCTTGTACTTTATACTGCAGGGAAACAGGTGCCAGATTTACAAGACAAGATGCAATCAGCTTTAGATAACGCCAGTGGCTGGTTTAATGACAACGGTTTCACCATATCACCCCAAAAGACTGTTGCGATACTTTTCAGCAAAAGACAACCGAATTCACAACCATCCCTAAAGATAGCCAACCAACCACTCACTCTTTCTAATACAGTCAAATACCTTGGTGTGACCTTCGATCGCACACTTAGCTGGTCTCCACATCTGAAGCAACTAAAAGCTAATTGCCTCCGTTCTCTCAATCTCTTCAAGATGGTTAGTAACACAAGTTGGGGTGCTGATCGTAGAAGCATGATAACTCTGTTTAGGACTCTCATAAGGCCAAAGTTAGATTATGGTTGCAGTGCTTTTAATTCTGCCTCAAGTCGAACTCTAAAACTACTCGATCCTATACAAAAACACCGGTCTTCGAATAGCTATTGGTGCTTTCCGTTCCAGCCCTTCTATTAGCTTGTGTGCTGAAGCTGGTGAACCACCACTTGCACTACGAAGGCAACAAATTGACCTGATCCTTGCTGCTAAGATCCTGTCCACTCCCAACCATCCTCTCCTTTATTTATTCCCAAATAGACAATTTCTCACCCAACAACAATTCTTCCTATCCAAAAGACCATCCTTTATAGTCCGCATTTCTAAATTTCTGGTCGAGCTTAACCTCGAATTTCCTTCTTTCCTTACTATAGAAACATCTCCAATTTATCCTTGGCAATTTCCCTCCCCTAATATCTGTCTTTCTCTTACCAAATTACTCAAACAAAACACATATCCTTACATATATAAGCAGGAATTTCAAAAACTACAAGATAGACTCGGTGTTGCTGATTACGTATATACTGATGGCTCTAAGAGTTCCTTAGGTGTGGGAGCATCGGTCGTGTGTGAGGGCAGACAACATCTATTTTCCCTTTCTCCACTCTGTAGCAACTATACCGCAGAACTAGTTGGAATTTATAAAAGTTTAAATGTAATTTACCCTACTAAGACAAACAGGATTATTTGCACAGACTCCTTATCGGCCCTGCTCAGCTTGAAGCGCCTTTTCTCTACCGACTCTCTTATTCAAAATATTTTATTATCATTGCAGTCCACAATAGTTTCCAATAATTCAGTTTTTTTCGTCTGGGTACCGAGCCAATGCGGTATAGTTGGCAATGAACTCGCAGATCGTGCAACCAAAGAAGCAATAACAGATGGCATTCCCTTTACTGGGGTGCCTGTTGGCGACTATGTTTCTATCATCAAGCAGCGGATTCGGTCGAAGTGGGGACAGATTTGGCATGAAACTAATGACAACAAATTAAGAGAAATAAGAAGGGACATCTCCCACTGGCATTCGTCCCTACGACAAAAGCGAAGGGAAGAGGTTATCCTGGCGCGCCTGCGTATTGGACACACCCGACTAACTCACGGACATCTCATGGCACGGGAACCTCCTACGGACTGCCCAACATGCGGTTGCCCAATCTCTGTTAAACACATTTTGACAGAGTGCAGGGCTTATGATACTCACAGAGCACATATTGCAATTGACACTGACTTACCAACCGTTTTACAAGACAACATACAAACAACAGCAAAACTTTTTGACTTCCTACGACAGACCGACTTGTACAATAGACTATAACATTTAATCTGTTTATAAAAAGTGATTTAAGGCGAAAATGACCCAAGTGGTTTACGCCTACAAAAAAAAAAAAAAAAAAAAAAAAAAAAAAAAAAAAAAAAAAAAAAAAAAAAAAAAAAAAAAAAAGCAGGGGATAAAGGTAGAACGGCAATAAACAAAAACTTTATCAATGAAATAATATCGTAACTGAGTTTTTTACATGGTACATATATGTATATATACCCTTCGATTAACTATCTCGATTTTTATCACAGCGTAGAATTACAATATCAGTTGCATCATTCGAAAATTAAATTAAATGAATACCTCAGATAATTTTTTTCCACCATACTTTTTTATTCCAAAATAGAAATATTGTTAATTGAAAAATATAATAATGATCAATGTGTATTATGTGTTTTTGAAGTAAAACATACACCCTATTTCGCTTGTTGTTATTGTAACAGTTCCTTCAATGAATTATAATACCGCTGTATGAACTGCCAGGGGTATTTCCATAACGAAAAGGAAGGTCATTTCCATGGTCCATTTTCTGTTTCTGACAAAGGATAGATAGATAAAGCTGATTTGGCTCTGCGTTGAAGCAATTCCATACGACGCAGAATACAGTAGAGTACAGGGAACAGGAACAGAGAAAGAGATCTATTTAACAGTCGTCAATAAGGCAGGTACCGAACCCATTGTGCCCATCGGAATAGTATTGTGTTAGGGTGACATTATTGAAGGGGACAATGAAACAATCACCTTGGCTGGGTACCTTGGGCCATATCTCGGCGCGCAGCCACAGAACGAATCAATTACGGTGAAGATATTGATGGGCCGAAGGGAGGTATACGCTTCGACGGCCAACTGAGTCAAGGATTTCTGGTTCGTAAGGGGTAGTAAACATAGCTCCAGAAATAAAATCAGTCTAGGAAATATTAAAAGCCAAATGACATTTGAATTTTCAAATGCTAAAAATTCTTCTGTCTGCTGTGAATAATCGAGATTAGCGTTTATTTAAACTTAATATTTTAAGGTTTTTAAAAAATTTCAATAATCATAGGAACATAATTTCATTCTAAAACGCTGCAAATCATCATACAATGGTTTATAATTTCCAAATAACGAGATTAGGGCACTGTTTAAATGCAATTAATTAATATGAAAAACAATAAATAATTCAAAAGAAAATGGCCCATCATATCTATTGTAATGATTCTTTTTTCGTTTCCGTACTGACTTTTTTTAATCGTTATTCGTATTCTAGGTAACTTGAGACGTGAGCCCTCAAATTTTGAGGGAAGGTCATTTTTATTATTATTATTATTGTTTATTTTTTTGTCAATTACAAATGTTCAATATTTATTGAAAATAATAAAACCAAAAGTAAATAATATTCTAAACCATTTGAAGTGTATTTTAATGATTAGCAGATACCGAATGTAGCATTCAACTTGAACTAAATATCAGCTTAAGTGTAACTAAACACTTATCAGGAAAATATAATTATTTTTTCCTTCATAAATCTCTATGAGTCCATAAACGATGTTCACAAATTTAGCTTTGGTTTTTGAAGCCTGTGTTTTGGTTCTGGGACTTGTTGAATCTTCACTTCACTTAATGGTACTCTCTAGCGTTTTACTTCTCTTATATATATATATATATATATATATATATATATATATATATATATATATATATATATATAAAATTATAATTAGTACTTTTGAATTGAGTATGTCCATCCCACTGGACTGATTAGACGAAGTGTTCCGCGAGAAAAAAATGTTGAGAACCACAGCTCTAGAAGTTGATTTCATAACTATCATTTAATGTTAAAGTCATTTTTTTCTAATTTACTCATTAATTATTAATATAGCAAAGGAGGTCTGAAATCCAGCTTCTTTTCAGCCTACTTTTAACAGGCATTACAGCGATATGCTATCGTCGGGTCCATGAAGTTTACTATAAAAATGTAAATAGAGAATCCTTAAGTAGGGTTTGATTGTTTACATACCAAGAAGCTGTTGAAACTTAATTTTTTTTATTAAAATACTTTTATTAATTTTGATTTTTTGTATGTTAATCTTTTATGCTAATCCATAAATAACATTTGAATTTGAATGTAGTTTTAAGAGGCTTAAAAATGGCTAAGATGTCAAGCAAAAATGAATTAAGTTATTATTTTTGTGACTTTTAACTAACTAATTACGAAAAAAAAAAAATTGGAAGTTAATACATCCATTGCTGAGAAAAGTTTTTTAGAGAGTACGAAGTTGAATTATATTTTAAACTAGAGTTTTCACTTTATTAAAGAGATAATAAGCTAAAAAATCTTTAAAAAAAAAAAAACTTTTCGAAATAATAAACTTTACGGACTTTACCTACCGAGAGGTAAAATATACAACTGGAATGCAATTAGTACGATGCCAATAAAAATAAACAGTATTAGAGATTTCCCTTCATCAATTAGCCGGATGGTTTTGCGACTGATAGGGTGAAAGGTCGGTTTTGTTGACAGAGGTCTGGTTGATGTGGAAGTGTAAAAATACATTTATCGTGATCGCAGTAAAATAAATATTAATTAAAGGAGATACGAATATAATCAAAGGTCTCGATTTGCTTTTTAATGACATTAGTGATAAATTAAATAATGAAATATATTATAAAATATTCATAGAATAGATAATAAGTGTGTTTAATGGTAGATAAAAGGTCGAAAATTCAATTAACTTAAAAAGATTGAGTATCGCCTGGCTCTTGAGATAATCGCTTAATACTTTTTAAGCCCCGAGAACTTTCAGTTTGACCTAATTTGTTTTTTATCACAACTAAAGATAACTGTAACCTGATGAGCTAGTCGGAAAATAACTTTAATGCATGGTTAATATGCTTAGTTATCGATGTCACACTTTATTCATGTATGTTATTATAAAAAAAGTTTAAGATGGTTGCAAGCCCTAAGAAAAAATAACTAACTTCATATATTTAATTTCCGATTATTTAGTATGAAGAGAAAATTGAACAAATAAATCACTGACAACGATTTTTCCATTTATAAATATATAACTAATTTTCGATAATGTTCAGCTTTAAATCTAAAAACCAATATGGCAAACAAGCGTTTATCTTTTGCTAACATTGATTTGGTCTTGTAGTTGTTCAATACTTTATGTTTAGTTTGTTTATTCATTTAACGTCACTTTATGCTACTATGGCTAATCGGACGATGCTACAATGGGAGCCCTAAATTTTGCCTATCCAGGTTTATTAGGATAGGGATCTTTAACGAGTACCTGACATCGCACACTCGGGATCACCTTTTAAGTCCCCTCCGAAGGACGGCATAACTAAGGATTTTTTACTCCCTTAAAAAATCCTAGGACCACCTGCGGGTTTGAACTCGTGACTTTTGGCATAGGAGGCTGTTATGCTAACCACCCAGCTACAAGTGATCGCCCAATACTTTATGTTTTTTTTTAATTGATGTACTTTGAGAGATTAAACTGAGTTGAAAAAACTATATATTATAATTATAACAAACGAATTTTACAGAAAATAAAAACAAAAGATATTTTATACTAGGTAAGTGAAAAAACTATAATCCATTCCTTTACATATTCTAATATAGCAACACAATTTATATATTTTTAAATCAACTATTTCTTTAAGAATTGCTTACCTGCATACCTATTACCATATTAAACTCATTGGGAATGGAAAAATATTGAATTTTTATATATATTAAAAAAGTAATTTATTATTCTTAGTGTGGGTGTATTATAGTGAGACATACGTAATAGTGGCAAAAGCTTTAATAAAAACATTGTCATTGATAAGTTTAACAATCGAGCTAATGGGGATTACCATTTTCGAGTTTGCGAAAGGCTCATAACTAACTCATTACTGACCTTATGTGTAAGTTTATTTTCTTATTGAAACTAGCATTTATGCGGTGTTTTTCTATCGAAGCTGGGCCGGTGATGGAGTTATCATGTTGAATAATTGACACGTCAATGATTTTAACGAATCAAGAACTTTAATATAGTATTGTTCAATGTATTAAGAAGAAATTATTTGTGAAAGACCAGAATTTTATTTGAAAAAAAAACAGTAAAAAAAAAAAAATTAAAAAAAAGAGAAAAACACTACCTACTTAATAGAAAAAAAATATATATTTCTATTAAAAGTTAAAAATTAAAAGTTGCTTGAATATTGTTTCTGCACAAATCGATAACGAAATTTGAACTTAAAAAAAAACTCAGCTTTTTATGGATAGCATAAGATATGAACAATTTTCAGAAAACTAATCACCCATCACTTATGCAATTACAAAGGTATAAAAAAAATTCTAATGATGAAAATTTAGTGCACGTAATATATACCCTTCTGAAATGATTTTTAATTAATTTTTAGCAAACTTATAAGTTTTATAGAATACACATGATATAACCTGAATACGATAAAACTATAACCTCGCTCCCTTTATATCCTATATTAAGCCGTCCTTCGATGTTTATACACAGGAGTACTTTAATAGGAGCTCTGGTACACAGGTTCTCTTTCTGAAATGAAAGCCCTAATAATAACTGTTTGTATTCAAGTGGAGTTCAAAGGCTGTAGGGGCATGAAGGATTGAGATACCACCCTCAAAGGGCTGGGGCTAACTTAGGCTCTAATCAATCATCTAGGACAAGTAATAATTAAGTTTCTTGCTAATTACTAACATATATTGTAAAATCCATTAATCGTATTTTCTCAGCAAAATAATAGCATTTTAAATCAATCGAAAGTCTTCGGAAAGTGGCATAATTAATCCATTACATATGGGTCTCAAGGTAGTCTAATTTTTATTTTAAAAAACATGGTAAGACAATAGCAATGAAATTAGAATTAATTGTGGAAAATTTTAATTACCTACGTCTTCAAACCAAATGCCGTTGGCTTCAATAACTAATACATCTATCAATTTTATTACGATCAAATTGTGACGATATTAAACAATTAGGAAATAATTTATCTTTACAAAGAGTTCAAATTCAGAAAGCTATTTATAGTCAATATACTATTAAAGTTAAGAATCTTGAAAGAAACCGCAGTAAATTAAATTACGGATTTGGTCCCAAGAGATGGGACCACTGGGGAGTTAGAAGGTTGCACAATGTGGAATTGCGGAACTTGTAACCTGTGAATATAATTGAATTGGATAGCATCGGGAAACTCTAATGGGCGTGTAAGGTTGTGGGGCTCAGTGAAGAACGTATTCGGAAGAAGTTGGTATTCGCTCAACCGACTGGTAGACGTCCGAGAGGTAGGCCGAGGTGTAGATGGGAGGATTGTGTTAAAGGCCGTTTAGACGAGCCAATCACCTCTGAAAAATCAACAAGGGAGCTTGAGAAATCGTGGTCAGATCCTTGATAATAATTATAATAAGATAATAATATTGACTGTAAATCATTTATTATTTTTTTCCAATAATCCAAATTTTGTTGTAGATTTCTTTCGTACCCCACCCACACAACAGAACTATTTTGTAAAAATTATACAATAAATGTCACGTGATCATTTTCAATAACTATGGATCCAGTTAAGTAATAATAAAAATAATGTTGATACTCTTATATCGAAAATATATAGAAAAACGTTTAATCAATGAGTTATTGCGCAATGTTGAAATCGAAACTATTTTTAAAGTTACTAATAATAGACAATCTATACAGTTTTGTTTTGTTTTTCATTTCATTTCTTCCTCACTCTCTGTATTCAATTTATATAAGAATTTAACAAAAATTTCAAATGCCAAAAAAAAAGAGAAATGATTTATATAATAATAGGTTTCTAAAATAAATTTGGAGAGTATGAAAACCGTGTGGGAATTGTTAGAGCGGAAAAACCAGCATCCCAATAAACCAGAAGTCGAATTTAGACCTCCTGATAAATTCCACCCACTTCCCAATTTTCCAAGTCTGGTCAATTCGTCTGATTTCGGGGGGTTGGACTTTAATGGTGATCATTGGACGAATCTGTGTAGGCAGTAGTTGATGGTATCGACATCCAACCTTAGGGTTATTATCAATTAAATTACAATACCCACTGGAAGTGATTAAAATCCAGGGTGAACTTGAATTATGAACACTTCAAACGAAGAAATAAAACTTGTAGTCTTTGTAGCACTAATGAAGTCGAAGATCTCTTAATTTCTGCCTGTATGTCCATTACTATCAGAATTTATTTTTTTTAAATAGATGAAAGCTAAATATTCATCTTAAGATCAATGAATAGAGTTGATAAATTATAAATATGGACTGGCATTGATTAATTACTCCAGATATGCTTTCTCCTATACAATTGTGCTTAAAAGATAATTTAACTATTGATAAATTGTTGAATGTAAATTAAATATCCAAATAACTTTGCAATATAAATATATTGGTACTTATTTTGTAATTCAACGATTATATAAATAGATTAAAGAATAAACACAGACTGCACGCAAGGTCAATAAACCATTCCTTGCGTCTGATTTGAGGTTGAAATCCAAAACATTTATATTATTTTGAAATTTAAAAAAAAAAATAAAATTATTATCATCAATTGTGAAAAATAAAAAGCATTCCCTAACTATCAATTAATTTTAGTGAGCTCTGTTCAGCAGAATTGTACGTTTAGTCATAGGTGTGCATTTCGATAAGACACTCTTGCACTCCCGAACGACGAGGTCGCATAATAACAATATTACAGTAGCACCCCATCATCGACCTGGATTGTTATTGACCCCGATACAGCCCGGGCACGTTTCAAATGATACAATGCCTGAGCAAGATTACTTGGAAGGAATATTCAATTGGTAGGTGTAATGATCAACTTAAACGTTACCAATTTATACATATAAATAGAAGAAGAAAAAAACTATTCTGGGACTAAGTCCCCTAAGAATAACATGAAATTTAACATAATAAAATATTCACATCCTGCCAAGATACAAAATTAATGAAGAAAAAACTACCAAAAAGAAAATAGATTTAACATAAGTAAAATAAAAATAAAAATGATAAGAAATAAATACGTGTACATTTGGTGACAATGTTATATTCATTAGTTTATGGGCTTACAACAACTTCATAATAACTCGTACGATTTATTCCATATTCTGAATTCTCGCGCTTTCCAACGGTATGTTATACGCATATGTTACTGTTATTATTAGTAAGCCAAAAATTACGTTAATATCTATATATCGTTAATACGTCATATCTCAGGTATATTTTTTTGATGACTTGGTTATAGTATTTTTCTCGTTCAACAAAAAGCTGAATTGCAATATATTTTACTCATAAACCTTCAGGAAAGAATGTCCTAGATGATAGGCGAAAACCGCATAAAAATCTGACTTTTGGTTTAGAAGGAATCCAAAGAAAGAGTAGGTTATAAACTGCAGAATATCACATTTCTTCTGCCATATACCGTATAAAACAAGATAAGTTTACAGAAAAAAACATATTTTTATTCCTTTACATAAATATGAAACCTTGATAAAAAACATAAAGCTATCCTCACTCAACAGCTCCCAAGAAGAGGAATAAGGGAAGGTAGGAAGTTGGGTGGTACAGAACAGTGGCTCCCGATGTGATAAGGAAGGTACTAAACCCTACTATCGGCCTCTAACTTCCCATACAGAAAGGATAACACCCCTTCTCGTATATTTTAAGGGAACCTATTACAGCCTCCGTCTTAGGGAGAAATAACTTCTGAGTGCCCTCAAGACCCCTTGGGAACATGAAAGTTACGCCAAAACTTAATTTCGGCGATAGCAGCTAAGAGAAAAAAAAGTTAGCTCCAGTTAAAAGTTGAAGCCGTCCCCTCCAATACCCAATACACCAATATACGTCAATACCTTTAGTTACAACTAAGATGATATATATGGTCAAAATAGAGTAAACATCAATTACAATGATGAAACAGTTAAATTTCGAATACTTCTCTAAAAGTTTAGTTTTCTATAATTGATACGTTGATTTCCAAAAGGTACTAAATCCATTCTAGGAAATTTTACAGGGCACGCGAAAATCTCTCATTACTACATTAATAAACCAATTTACTTGATTCCGTTCCGATTAAAATCTAGAATTGTTTCTTTTACTATATTAAGAACAATATATTAAATTTATGGAACGAAATGTTTAAGTATAATCAGGAACAAAATTAAATGTGTAATCAGCACCTTTAGAAAATAATTGCATCTCTAAATCGCTGTTTTAAAGGACTTGAGTGTTCATTAGATAAAATCAAAAAGAAGGTTTAGATAAAACTAAATTTTAAGAATACTAATATGTCAAAATATAGATTTCGTAAAAAATGTCCTTAAGTACCTCTTGAAAATCAACGTCCCGATTGTTGCAATAGATTGATAATACCGACAACAAGTAGTATAAATTAGAAATTAATACTTCAAAAAATCTGGTGCGAGCAACACACGAATTTCACTTACCAAGACTTTTATAATCAATTTAAAAACAATTCAATATACTTCAATTTGAAACATATTTCAATCTGATTTCAATTAAGCATGTATTCATTTTCGTTTAGATTAAATAATTTAACCATATTAAATTGTTAATCAGTAATAAGTTTATTCTCTGGTCGTCACATTACATTATCTTTTACAACTTTGTGCATAAGATAATATTTTTTCTAAAATATTTCCCTTTCCAACGGTATATTATACGTCTATTTTACTGTTCTTATTATCAGTAAGCCAAAAATTGCGTTAACAAATAGTTTTGCTCTCTTATCCTTTAGTTGGTCATCAAATTCGTCCAACTTGTATATTTAGCCGTCCTTTATCAATGTCAATGAGATGATATGGTTAATCTTTTGGAATGTACAAAATTAAAGGTAGTTTAAATGAAGAAAATTTAAAATATCGGAATTTAAGCCTTAACAGACTATTTCAATCAGAATGAAAACTACATGATATTAAAGTCCCTTAACTTTTACATCAATATGGCGAGTTTAATCAAAATATTTAGCCGGTTAGCCGATCTTGATGAAAAAGTTGCTGTAGCATCTCGGGCGTATAGTTGTCCTAAATGTGAAATTTCAGTTTCGTACGACTTATCGCTTTTGCGCTAGACTTATCACACACACACGTTTTCAGGACTTGGTCATTTGGAATCAGGAGACCCTAAAACGTGTATTTCCGTCGAAAACTGGAATTAGAAAATTTTCACGATCGCAATACTTTCCCTTACTATATAAAAATTAAAATGATAAATAAAATATACAAGCTCTATTCTCGCTATATAAAAATGAAGTCGCGATTCTTGGTTTCCTCCTATACAACGCGAAGCATTTCATACAGTTTTCACCGTTCAACTTGAAATACCTCTAAGGTAGTGTAAGTTCTGATAAGGCCTGTTCTGTTGCACTATTTCTTTTTCACTATTGTATTATTTGTTACTTGAGTGTTCAAAAATAAAGGAGATCTGAAAATAAAGAAGACAGTTTTCACTATAATTCAAAACTTTCAATATATATTTTTTTATTTAAAAAACATAGTCACCGAATGTTGGCAATGGCTGCCTTAAACCTAATTCTGTCTGACACCATTCCATCAGTTCATTTTCATTCTAAGCTAGTTGCCTGTGTATCTGGGACCTGACGGTTGTTGCCCCCGAGTCGTATTCCAAGCAGATAACTATTTCCTATATAAGGCATTGCAGGATTTTTTCAAACTTAATTGAAATTTTGTTGTTCGAAAATAAGAACGATATTCATCAAAAATAATGAGGCGGGTACCTACAGACCTCAAACAATAAAGCTTTAAAAAATATTATAAAAGGTTTTTTCTTTTTAGTTTCATTTGGCTTAGTTGTTGGTTTCTTCTTTTTGAGAAGAATAATAGTTAATGTTCTAAGCAGGAACAGTATTTTTACTTTTAGTTACCTATATTATATATTAGTTCTCCAATCCCGCCGTCCGTCTTACATAACAGATATGTTTCTTTTCAAATCCTCAGTCCACTCTCGCCATACTCGCTCACGGCCTTCGGACATGTTTATGATGCACCATCGAACTGCAGCTTTCGACAGATCTTTCCTAATTCGATCTTCATCCTAATGGAACTCTATTCCTTCTTATATCCGTGACTCCAATACTCTTCCGACATTCAAATCTCGCCTGTTCAATCATCTCCTGTCCCTCCAATTTCCGAAGAATCCTAATTATTTTTCTAATTTCAATTCAAATTAATAACAAAACAGATAGAAACGTTTATATACCTATTATATGTTATGTTATCTGGTGTTTTGCACTTATTATATTATTAGTATATTGTTAAAAAACAAAAAACACTGAAATGCTTTTTTAATGAAAATTGTATATAAGTACATATTTCTTATTATGTTTATTATCTAGTTTAATTTTCAATATTATTATTTAAGACTGCTTTTTAATCCATTGTTTGTAATTTCTATTGTTTCTTTGTATACTCTAAGACCTTAAAGTTTTTATTTTTATTTTCCTGTTATGTTATTCTAAAGGGACTAGTCCCAGAATAAATAAAGATTTATTATATATGAAATATCCAATTCCAGTTTTCGACGGAAATACAAGTTAGGGTCTCTTGAGTCCAAATGACCAAGTCCCGAAAAAAAGGTGTGTGTGTGAGTGTGAGGGTGGATGGGTGGGTGGGTGTGTGTGTGTGTGTGGTAAGTCAAGCGATAAAACTATAAGTCACACGCGACTGAAATTTCATATTTAAGACAACTACAAGCCCGAGATATTACAGCAACATCTTCACTAAAATCGGTTGACCGAAAGGACTACTTTATTTACGATTTTCTCAAAAACGGCTCCAACGATTTCGATTAAACTCGCTATATCTATGTAAAATTTAATGGGTTTTAATATCATGTAGGTTTCATGCTAATTGAAATAGTGTGACAGGACTTAAATGCGGATATTTAAAAGATTAACCATATCATCTTAATGACATTGATAAAGGACGGCTAAATTTACGATGTTGGACGAATTTGATAACCAACAAAAGGATAAAAGAGCAAAAATAATTTTTAATGAATTTGTTGTTTTTGTTTTTTGATAATAAGAACAGTAATACAGACGTAGAATATACCGCTGGAAAGAGAAAGATTTTAGAAAAAATATTATCTGATAAACAAAGTTGTAAAAGGTGATAAATAAACTTATAACTGATTAACAATTTAATATAGTTATATTATTTAGCCTAAATCATATGTTCCCAACGAAAATGAATACACGTTTTATTAAAATCAACTTAAAATATTTTTCAAATTGAAGTATATTTAATAGTTTTCGAATTGATTTTAACAGCCGAGGTAAGTGAAAGTCGTTTGTTGCCCGCACCAGATTTTATTTTTTTAAATAACTTGAAAGCTTCCTTTTAACTAGTAAGATTGAAAAATATACAATTAATATTTTCTTTTGTATAGCCTAAATTTACCCGTAATTCCTGTAAAAATGAAAGTTTGTATTGTATACATAAATGTATAGCTAATTACTCTTCTACAACTTATGGGTGTAAATTTTATTTTAGTTTCTATTTTTCAGATAAACTTATTACTGATTAACAATTTAATATAGTTATATTATTTAACCTAAATCATATGTTTGCAACGAAAATGAATACACGTTTTATTAAAATCAACTTAAAATATTTTTTCAAATTAAAGTATATTTAATAGCTTTCGAACTGATTTTAACAGCCGAGGTAAGTTAAAGTCGTTTGTTGCCCGCACCAGATTTTATTTTTTTAAATAACTTGAAAGCTTCCTTTTAACTAGTAAGATTGAAAAATATACAATTAATATTTTCTTTTGTATAGCCTAAATTTACCCGTAATTCCTGCAAAAATGAAAGTTTGTATTGCATACATAAATGTATAGCTAATTACTCTTCTACAACTTATGGGTGTAAATTTTATTTTAGTTTCTATTTTTCAGATTTTAGGTATTAAAAAGGGAAACAATAAACAACTGAAAAGCCATATGAAAACAACAACTTACAAAGAAATCTAGTATACCGTTACAAAAGATAAGTATGCAGGAAAAAAAAGGGCAAGTATCGTGACAGTTAAAATGTAGCTGCTACTATCAAGGTTACCTCCGCTGTTTCCTCTGTAATTATAAACCTGTTACACAGTAACTGGGTTAATCACGGTATTTAAAATAACAGTTGAGTAAGTTTCTTTTGTTTGACATGTTCCAAACAAAGTGATATGACATGTATTTCATGGAGAAGTATTATATTAACGTACCAGCTGTAACCCACGGCTTGGCTCGCAAATATTTAATTTTTTGTAAGTTTATATACTTTTATGGCAACAGTGACTATAATACATAAAACGGCTTTATCGATCAATACGTTACTTTTCAACTATTTTAGGAGTAACGAATAAAATTTTTTTTAATGACAAGTCTTAGTTTTACTCCATCAAAGGTACAAAAGCACATCAGTAGAATAATGCTAACCTATAATTACTCAATACATTTTAGTTTAGTTTAGCATAATCATTGTGTGGCAACGTAACTCCGTTGCAACATAAAATCGTATTTATTCTAATCATGGTTGAACTCTTCCACCTGAAAAATCCGTGTATTTCTTTTAATTTTATTATTATTATTATTTTGGTTTATTTATGATTCAGATGTAAGCAGTATTCTGTTCGTAAAATTAATCCATTTTTAGTTTATTGAAATATAGTGTCAAAAACAATAAGAATTGAATATGTTTCCATATGAACCTGGTACACGACATATTGTTATGAAACGGGAGATGCTTAAATATATTTGCTATCAATATTTCAGTATCTTTACCAATGCATGTCATATTAAGACGATTTTGATTGAATATAGTGATTATCTTTCAAATGAGTAGTAATAATTTTTCAGAAAATCTATAGTTTCTGAGTTATTCCAAAACCAATTTCGTACGAGGTTACAGAAGTAAATATTTTTCTAACCACTTAGAGGACGAACTTCCCAACCCAGCCTTATTGCACATATAAACGGTAAGACAAACCACCAGGAAAAATTTCAACTACATAACTATTGTAAATGATGAAATAGTTCGATGACCTAAAAAGTGAGTGAAATGGCACTTTCTTTTATAAATATAGATAAATACATAAATTTTTAGTTTAGAGTTACAAATAAATTACCATCCACGCCCGAATGATCATTTTTATCAGCCTACCGACCTTAAAGGTATAGGATGAGAAGCTAATAGGCCTTTGTAAGAGAATACACCTCCTGATCTGGCAGAATAAGGGAATCAGAGGCTCCAAACGACCGAGCTCCGACGGCTCAGGTAAGAAAATCCACCACATGGTCGATATCATGGCACACTTAATGCCAAACATGGCTAACGAGCCTAAAACCTTACGTGACTCGAGATCTAAATACAATCAATCGAGTTGGATCCAAGAGAGAAAAAAGTTGTTCTCAAGTATCAGCCCATTGAAAGCTGCATGAGTTGAATACGCACCCTCAGGAGTACCTTGAAAAGGAGTGTTAATAATTGAAAACCAAAATGTTAATTAAATAGGAATTATAAAAGTTATTTCCAAAAGGGCTCTTACATAATTAATTGACATCATGCGAAAAAAAGTATAAGGACGAAGGAATTTTAAATCGGTTCGGATAGTAAAAAAAGTACAGACAAGGTCGCCTATCTAAAGTCACCATATCTGAAGATGGGATCGATCGCTGGTTTAGTTATTTCATTTTTTTTTTTTTTTTTCATTTTTAGTGGGGAAGGAGTATGACAATTTTTTTCTCCTTTTCCTCCATTTATTTTTCATACAAAATAATATATGTAAAACACTTATGAAAAAAATTAATATCTTGGAAGTAATATACCGATAGTAATGTGCAAACATGTGTGAAAGGAAATTTTATTTAAAAAAAAATAAATTGTTGAAAGCCAACTGCAATACGCAACCTAAATAGATATTTGGTTTGTGATAATTACATTCTACCTTGAAACGTTTAAACTCTATATTTATAGACGGATTTTTTTAAACAATAAATAATACATAAAGAAGCATTTATGAAGATGTTTTTTCAAGATCTTGGTGTACTAATTTTAAAACATCCTGCATCTTTTGTAAGTATTTAATTATTTTAAGGCATTAATACTAAAACATTCAATTGCCATGCGGAAAATTAAGTTCTAACAGCTTCATTGTCTTTCATGAAGAAAATAAAATAATAATAATTTGGAACACGTAATAGTGGGTAGCTAAGAAATTTTCAGATATTGTATATATTAAGTAAATATCAGCTTCCAACTTTATTCTTAGACTTTGACATTCACCTTAAAGAATGTACACCTAATTCAAAAATGTTTTTATACATCTAGTTTGAGAAATGTAGATCTTTAGTAAGGGTCCGACCAAACTGGCCATAAACCGCGGCAAATTAATACACAATGATTTATTATTTCCAAATAATTATATTAAGGTATAACAACTTATACTTGTATAGCAAGCTAACTTATATAAATAGCGATAAATTAATCAAAGGAAAACGCTATATCTCTGATATTTCTTAACCGATAAAATAAAAAAATGTTGTTTTTTTTGCGGGTGGATTTTCCTACGGCGGAATTTTCTTAAAATTCGTTATCCGGGTTCTACTTATCTTTCTTCTTTTTTTTTTTTTATTACAAAGGTTCATAGTTGAAAGTAATCAACCAAAAAAAAAATGATCTGAAATAAAAGTTAAAACTTTTTATACTCCATAGCACAAAATAATTGGCATTCAGAAGGCTCAATCGACACGGGCACAATCAAAGACATTAGAAAATTTGTTTAAATAAGAGATAGAACCGTATTTCTTTTCATCTCAATCAATTTTGAGAAGACTGAGCCAAGCCCCCCCCCCCCTTCAATAAATTATTTGAATTCAGCGACTCCTTTCCCCCCCCCCCCCAACCTCCAGTAGTGAATTTATAAGGCGGCTCTCTACCTTATTATTTTGGTCCCCAATAACTTTCATCATCCTCAACCCTACCCGACTACTTCCGCTGATTAAAACATCAATCCAAATAAGCTCAAGGGAAAAATCAACATATAAATAACATAATAAATACCAACAAAAAGCAATAAACAGTAATAATACTAAATAAACTCATGTTAATTATTTAAGTAATCTAAAAATAATTATTTGAGGGGACATCTGTGGTGTAGTGGTTAGCACCAAACCTGACAAGTGATCCTAGGATTTTTTTTAGTGGAGTAAAAATCCTGGGTTATACCGTCCTTCGGAGGGGACGTAAAATGTTGGTCCCGAGTCTGTGCGATGTCAGGTACTCGATCCCTACCCTAATAAAAATTAGATAGACAAAATTCAGGACTCCCACTATAGTAACGTATGATTAGCCACAGTAGCATAGAAGTGACTTTAAAATAATAAACAGACATAAGTTGTTGATTGGCACGTTTGAAAAGTTAATCTTGCCTAATTAAAAATCATTTCTACTGCAATACTTTAATTTGCATCCTGGCTGCAACTTTAAGAAACAATTTTAAAAATAATAGATTTAACATCTTTACAAAGGTATACCGTCAAATGATTTTAATTAACAGGTCACATAACCTAGACTTTCTAGTTTTTACTAAAGCACGCCTTGAATATGAATGTTGCAAATGAAAACAATTTCACGCTCGTTAGGTTTTTTTCTAGCCCTATTGGAGTAAATGAAAGTAGTAAAATAAATTTAAACGCTTTTATTTATTATAATTTAACAAAAAAATAATGATTTTTCAGGTTCTATTTGAATAGGGAGTCTGGTATCGCACCGGCTAGGGCCCTCTATTTTACGTCTGTTCTAAATAAAAATAACAAAAAATAAAGATTTTTTTACACCAATTGAAACTCCTAAGGCTATGGGCCGAGTGAACCCCCCAAAAATGATAAAATAAAATGGCGATAAATTTTAACTCAGTGGACAGAGATTTTTTTATGTTTTTATTTTTTTTATATTACGACCCTGTTGCAGACCAATGTTTTTATAACAATATGAAAAAAACATTATACTACCACAATAAAAACGTCATGTTAATCATACACTTAAAAGGTATATATATATACAAAGTTATTTCTTGTATTTATTAAAGAAATCAATGTTGAACATACGAAGATTTCTTGATAGTAATACATAAGCTAATACAAAAATACAGCTGAGGGGTTTTCCTTTTATATAGTAAGGTGAAAAAAAAAAAGGTGATTAATATACATTAACCGTAATATAATTAAATAAATAAAAGCAAACTTTTTAGAACGACCTATTTCAACGCGGACAACTTTACGGCGCAAAGGGCTGGATTCCTAAAACCCGCATAACTCCAATCGCCTCCAAGAAAGCTTTTTACTGTTCTCGGAAAGTATTTAGAGTACGCCACCAAGTCTATAAACCCATCACGAAAGGATTGCATAAAAACCTTTCTAAGAAAGTTTCATTCTTTAAGTGTGTTTACTGGTTCTTAATTGCCAATAATTTAGGACGAGTAAAATTAATGGATATTCTTAGCTGTACAGTTTTCGGTTTTAAGAAGGTCGGAAGATGTGATATTAAAAAAATAATATTTATCAGAAGTACATGTTCTAATTAGCCACGAAACTTTACCGATCAAATGACAAAATTGTTTAACCTCCTCATAAAATCTAGATTTAAAATAATACATTGAAAATAACCAAAAAGCAGCGGATGGCGCATAATTGATGTTGCGTCGGCTATATATTTTGTCTAATTCGTATTTGATAGTTGAGAAAAAAAATTGTACGTAAGCAAGAAGTAGTTGAATAAAAAAAAAAAAAAAAAAAAAAAAAAAAAAAAAAAAAAAAAAAAAAAAAAAACGCTGATAATTATTACACAATGCTTTATTATTTCCAAAAAACGATATTAGGGTATAACTGTTCCTAAAGCTGTAGATAGGCAATTAAGTAATATGAAAAGCAATAAATAATTCAAAGGGAAATGGCATCAGAGGGTCACATAACTTAAAAGTTGTAGCTTGACCACATAACATTTTTTTTCTTCTTTTTGTTCATCGTGTTGTCTTAATCGCAAAAGTCTTTTCTATATCTTTTATTTTAATCCATCTGATTATTGGTGTAATTACATATATTATAATTTGTGACTTGAATATACAGATATTTTTTACTTTCTTTTCTCTTCTTTTTATAATTATTCCTGTTTTTTGGTTAAAAAGCAATAATAATTTTGTTGTCTATTTTCAAAACCCATTTAGTTATGGGCAAGATTTCCTTTTTTTGTTTTATGTTTTTCTTTTTCATCGCGCTTTACTGATTCTAAAACTCTATACACAATTTACTCTATCATCAAAAAAATTGAGTTATGGGCCTATTTATAGATAAAATTTCTACTTTTTTCCTTTCTTTTCAAATAACTTATGGGCTAACTAAGTTATGGGCGCATATATTGGCAAGTTTTTAAAAAAAATTTCTTTTTCTTCTTTTGTTGTATGCTTCTCTTGTTTATGGCGCTTTACTGATTTTAAAACTGTACACATTTTTATCTATATTCAAAAATAAATGAGTTATGGGCGTATTCATGAATAATATTTAATTTTTTTTCTTTCCTTTCTTACAATTACTAAACTTATTAATTCATACTAAATCTAAGAATTAAGCATGACCTACTTCTAAACTAACTGTTAATTTACACTGATCAATAAAATTTATAAACCTCTTTAAATTTGCATTCAGTTAGTTACTTAACTGCTGACGTGGTAAAAGGAAATACGTTCACAATACATCAGCTTAACATTAAACAACAAAGCTATAAACAAATACGGCCTTTCTATGTAATAACAAGTACATCTAGAAAAAAAAGAAAATCCTGCTAATCTAAAAAAAAAAATATTGAGTGGCTGATATTTATCATTATCAACAAATAAATGACTTAACGTCCTTTCTTAATTTATACACGAATAGAATAATAAACACACATATTATAAATAATGTACTGACGTAATCTGATATATAATATAAACATGATTACATAATGTTGTTGACAAGATTTTGCCGATATCATATTGGTGATACTAAAGGTGACATGTGTAGAGAACGAAAAGAAAAATATGGATACTAAGACAGGAGATGAATACGAATAGACCTAAATATGAAGAACAAGGTCATTGAAATTTCTGAGAAAGCTCTTCCCCAGCCAGGTAGGGGCCACGCCACGCCTAGAGAGAGCTTCTGGAATAATGCAGTGTTCAGGTATTTATACATGTTCATGTCTAAAGGGATATGTGTAAATATGTATTTTATAAAAGAGGATTTAGAAATATAAAACTACCAGCTGACCCGGCATACGTTGTCCTTCCATATAAATAAAAATTGTGATAGATCTATAAAGGTGATAGCATCACCTGCTCTCCTTAAATCCTTTCCCAGTTCCCCCAACCTTTTCCTAAACAATACTCCTATCTCTTTCCATTCATCTGTCAAGAACTTAGGTATTACTCTTGATCAAACTCTCTCTTGGAAACCGCACATCTCCCAAATATCCCGCCGAACCATAACAACCCTAAAGCAATTCCGTCGCCTCCATCACCTCCTACCATTCAATATTCGTAAACTCCTTGTTTCTTCTCTTGTCTTTCCCCACTTTGACTACGGATGCGAGGTGTACAGCGGACTTTCAGGTGAGCTCGAAGCAAAACTTAAGCGTATTATGAACTGTGCAATACGGTTTGTATTCGGAATCACCAGAGACACGCATAAAACCCAGTATTACACCGAGTTAAGGTGGCTTTATCCTCGTTACAGATGCCAGTATTTCCAAGCCTCCTTCCTCTACCAGGTTATCAGAACTTATCGTCCCAGCTACATCTTCCAATCCCTTCAATTTAAATCATCAATTCAGTCCCGTTCTACTAGATCCCGTCTTTCTGACCTCTACCCTCCTCCTCACCGTACTGCTGCCTTAGACAAGTCCTTTCTAGCCAAAGCAACCACTCTTTGAAATTCTATTCCTCCTGAGATCCGTCATGTAAGTACTGCTTCCTCCTTCAAATCGCTACTTTTCAACCACCTTCTCCTTACCCAGTCAAACAGACAATAACTTCAAACTGCAGATGCTATAAATACCAATTATTATTATTATTATTTTTATTTTAGTGTGTTTATAGTACTCAAATTATCATTGATGAACCAGCTATTTCTGTTTTTTTTTTTTTTTTCTTATTCCGAAAGTCTGACTTGTAAAGATGTACATATATTACTACCTTAATTATTTTTTAGTTTAGTATTTTGTTATTCTAAGTCATGACCACACTGTTCCGGTCATCAATTATGTATTTTATTTTATTCTTAAGGGACTTTAGTCCCAGGATAATAAAGAAGTTTTTTCATTTCATTTCATCTAGACTTTGATAATACTTGACTAAACTCATTTCATGTTGTTATCTATTATTGTTTGGGTTTTTTTTTTTTTTTTTTTTTTTTGTATCTTTTATTCACATTAACCTTATATAATTTACTTGCCTAAATAATTACATATCAAATGAAGGCAGACAAATTGGACTTTTTCTATTCACTGTATATTATTCTTAGGGAACGAAATTTCCCCCCAAAAAAATTATTTTTCATTTCATAAATTATTTATAGTGAGTATTTTGGTTGTTAAATAAGAGATAACGAATTTATTGTGAGTGTGTGGGGATGGGGTTCATGGCAGAAAGAGGAATGTTGTAGACGGTGACCAACGACAAAAAAAATAAATAAAAATTTAAAAAACTAACATTAATTTTCTCAATTCAACGTATATCATATGTGTTAACTACTAACACGTGTTAACAAGTACCATTGAAAAGCTTATGATTTTAGAGAAAATAATATCTTACATACTAAGTGCTAATCGGAATAAGTAAGTCAAATTTGCTCCCAGAACTAAACTAATATAATTAATTCACACTTATGAGAAACGACTTCTTGGAAATTTTTAGCCCTAAAATCCTTATGGGAGGAAATTTATGCAGGGGAAATGAAAAAACAAAAAAATATATTTTCTCATGAGCAGCTCAACTGATTTTCAGGAAAAAATACATGTTAGGGATTTTCAAAAATTATATTTTAAATTTACCTTCCATATTTAAAAAAAACAAATCTGTAGGTTTTGTTAGATTGGTACACCTCCAATTTTGGTTTATTATTTTGAAAAACCAACCTTTGTAATCGACAAAAAAAAAAAAATTAAAATAAATTAAAAAAAATTACCCCTGCTCAAAATTTGAGCTTACGTTTCAAGATGCGTAGAATCCGAATAACGAATAAAAAAAATCCCTTTCTCCTAATAGATAAATCAATAAATACCATTTGAGAGGGAATTGAATTTTGGACCAAATGGAAGGGTCTTGGGCTCAGTGCATATAGAGATTCGTACTATTTCTAGCCCAACGGCTGTGCAATGAGGCGATTAGGCCGAAATCACGCTCAGCCGCCAGGTTTCTAGGGACGCCCTCAGGCTAAAATAACTGAATAAATATTATTCTGTCACAACTGGGATTCGAACCAGGGACCTGTAAAACAATAGACTAGTATCCATAAAGACCACGCCGCACCCATTTAAAAATAAAGAAAAGAGAATGAAGAATAAATTAAAGAAATAAGCAGATCTAAATGAAGTGAGGTCATGGAGTGTAGTAAGAAGCAGGGAATAGGGAGGGGCTATTCCCAAGGAGGAAAAGGTCAAGAAGAAAGAAGTTAAGGAATGTTGAGAAAAAGAATGGAAATTAAAATTAAGATACTTCTATTACTTTGAATTATTTTAAACCTAAAAATTTTCTTTGTATAGTATAATTTGCATTTTAGAAAATTTAGACGCCATTAAATGAAAAAAAACATTAAAAAAATAGCTTTAAAAAATGCACGACTAAGAAACAATAGCAATGAGTTGCCCTTTAAAGGAGCAAAAAAAGAAGAACTTTCACAAGAATACACAAGCAGCTCGCGAGCCTCAGTGAAAAAATTCAACTTCCTCCGAAGATAATTACAGGAGCTGTCTTGAGTAATAGCCACTTTGTAGGAGGGCAATGGCTGTGGACTATCGGGTATATCTCACCGGCCAACTGGGCAATGGATATCTCCATATTTATTATTTACATATCCTTTGCCACGTCAACCACTTTCGGATGAGGGGGACTGCAGAAGCACAATTGATATTGATCGTAGGTGTATATATTGATAAATTACGTAGTATCAAAACATTTACAAGCTGGTTTGTTCACATCAATAGCGGAAAATTGATCATAAAAAAAAATCTGGTGCGCGCAACACACGACTTTCAATTACCTCCGTTGTTAAAATCAATTTAAGAATTTTTAAATACATTTAGAGATATAAATAAATTGTTAAGGAATTATTTAAATTGAATTTTAATAGAAACACGTGTTTTATGAAATAATCTATTATATTTTTATCTACAACAATCAGTTTGTTTCAACGGCTTTTAATCACTCTCCATTAACTTTTACGATTCCGTGCATTAGATAATATTTTTCCTAAAATATTTAGCTATCCAACGGTATATAATACATCAATATTACTATTATTGTGTTAAACACAAAAATTACATTAAAATATGCTAGCCCTTTTCTCCTTTAGTTGTTTATCAATTTATCCTCAACTAGCATATTTAGCTATTATTATAAATGCTAACAAGATGATGTGCCTATTTTTTTTAAATGTACAAAATTGATGGTACTTCATAGGAAGGAAATTTCAAATATCGGCATTTAAGCCATGTCAGACTATTTCAATCAGAATGAAAACTACATGATATTAAATCCAATTAAATTTTACATCGATATAGCGAATTTAAACAAAATCGTTAGAGCCGTTTTTGAGAAAATCGTAAAAAGGTTCAAAAAGCATGATATAAAGTCGTTCTATAATATTAGTTATATTCGCTATTAGTTTATTATCGAAATATTTGTTAAGCATTTCGTAATAATTTAGGCTCCATAATTAAAAAAAAAAAATACACCGACTTTTTTTATTATGCAGTGCAAAAAAATAAATAAATACATACTATCCTAAATATGTAAGCATGTATTTGATTATGAAACGTTTTGATAGTTGACTAATTTTTTAACGAAAATCAAATTTTTAATCGTATTGTACATATTCAGAATCATCAATTAATTTCAGTGAAATCTTAAAAAATGTTTTTTCCTTCTTCATACAATCACTTTGAAATAACAAGTAATTATGAAATAATTCTATTAATTAATTACCTCACCGAGCTTATTCTTGATTATGAGAGAAGGTAACATAGCGTAACTTGTAATAACTTAGTTCCGAAAATATATTAGCCTGATTGCATGTTGGCACAGGAAATATCCCACATTACCCCTAGGACTTTCGATGGGTTGTAATTTGCACGAAATGTTATGCAATTAGACGAATAGGACTACAGACGTTATGCAGAAAATAAACCGTGCGAAATGCGGTGAGGTAATCCCACTGGGATAGGCATGATTTTAACTGCTCTGAGACGTGGAACTAAAATAACTTATAAATAATTAATAAACTCATAATAATTATTTTGTTTTTATAATAAAGAACCGAACAATTGTGGGATAAAAAAATAATGGGTTTAAATACAAAAGAATATATTAAATGATCATGTTTCCAATATTTTTTATATTATACGAACAAATAGAAAGATTGAAAAATATAAATGCATAAAATGCAAACCCTGTTAATAAAGGATTTGATTTTGTTTATTCCAAATACAATAAATCATCAAACAAAAATGATAAAATTGCGATCATACTATTAACATTTAATGAGAGAAACAAGTAAAAACTCCTTACATGTAATTTTATTACGAAAAGTAATATATTTTATTTATTAGACGCATTGTGGGTACAAGAAAAAGTTTCTAAAAATTAAAAAAAGTTTTAAAACTCTGTTCTAATAAAAGACTGTCTAATTATTAATATCAATATAACTTTAAATCTATCCCACTACCATAGAATGTTATGCAAATTCATATCAGTCGAATCAGATTTTTTTTAATTAAATTTATTCGGTCCATTACCTCATTGAAAAAATATTAAATAATTCTGATTATTCTTTTAATAAAAGTATAAAACAAAAACAAAATCATGAACAGTCATCAACAATTTTTCACAAGCTATATTGATAGTCAATTTCGTTACGTTCAGTGTTGGAAATGATTGTGCTAGAAACAACAAAAACAAATGTTTAAGTACTTAAGTCAGATTGATAAAACTCGGAAACAGAGATATATACTCTTGATGCAAAAAGTAGTGCTGCCCAATTTAATTTTGTTGCTTTAACATAGCATACTAAGTTGGAATCACAGGACTATATTTTATATTACAAATTTTACAACATAAATTACAAATACATTTGGTTACTCTAGAATTTATCTTGAGGTACATGTATATAATTATAACACAAATTACAATATTAAAAATTTAGCACCTCAATACCTTATATATACAAAATTACAATAAAATTTAACAAAAATTATCAACATATAAATATAAATAATGTTAAATATAAATGTACTCACAGTATAATTAAGCAAGGAAAAATTAATCTATGTTCTTACCTGAAACAAAAAAGACAATATATTATTGTTAGCATTTGGTGTTTTAATTGGATTTTATTTTATACAGATCTAAAGCATTAAAAATGAAGTATAATTTTTTTTTGTTTAAGTGACCATTAACTGTCATAATTTTTTGAGTAGAAATCTCCATAAGACTGTAAATGAGATATTTCTTACAACATACTAAAAACTGCCAATAAATATGAATACAACTTAATGAGGTTTATAGTTTGGTTATGACTTCAATTGTCATTTAGTAAACTATGAAATTGAGGTAATGTGAGAGGACTGCCGAACTATCAGATTTTCCTTGATAGTTGACCATTTCCACGTGTCGACAACGCATTGGCAATGAACTGTAACAGCTTATGATACATAATATCACAGTATAAACCCAGGCTGTATTAAACAAAAATATTTATAATAATAAAAATTATCACATCTTAAATTTGAGGTGGAAATATCAATGGAAAACTTTAAATGACATAATTCATATTAATAACATTAAATAATCCCTATTAAGGTTTCCAGTTAGGTTGCACAAACGAGAAACTTTCTGCAGGGTAGTTAGATTGCAAGGTATAATGGTATTAGTCCCGGGAATATTTGATTCTATTAAAACAATTTAACGAGCAAGTCAAAGGTATGAAACTCATCAAAACCAAACAACGGGCAGGTTTATAAGCTAACCCACATTTACTAAACTAATTCAGAAGTTGGTGCTGGTTGGATTAACTCCCGCTGGATCAAATTGAAAATGGTAGAAGTTCCGAATTTGGTCTGATGATTTCAAACTAATGCTACATGAATCATTGATCCGACTTCTAGGTCAATCGAAATCTATTAAAACTTCTTATAAATATTAACCAATGTTATTACTCAAATTATTTTATAATTATGAACTATACAAGGCTTAGCCAATCGGACATTTTGGCGAGTATACTACTTTTGTATACTCGTTAATTACCTAAATTCACAGAAAAAACAATGAAAGATATCAGACAATTCTCCAATCCACGTCTTGGCTCCTACCACAAAGCGTTAAGATCTAATTAGAGTAACTAAATAGTTCCTAAAGGTACTATATCCACGTTTGACAATTTTACAGGAAACGCGAAAATCTGTCATTTATTTATAACTGGGTCAATTTACTTGATTCTTTTTTTTTTTTTTATTAAAATCTAAAGTTGATTTTTTACAGTATTAACAACTTGTTTTTCTAAATTATTACACTATGACCTTTTAACAATATAATATGGACAAAGTACTTTTTTGGAATGAAAAGTGGATATAGTACTTTTTGGGAAGAATTAAAAGGGATACAGTACTTTTTGGAAGAATATAACGTGTGATAAGTTGATAACAGCCACCATAACCTTGCTGATACAACATTACCGATAACTAAAGACGGCGATACACGGTGAGAAATAGGGTATGTGTAGGTGAGGCGAAAGTACTCTCGGGAGAGTAGAGGGTGATGAAAACTGTGAGAGAGTAAAAATTTGCGCGTGTGTACGGTGAGAGTACACAACAGTACTCGGCAAAATGGCGGATATGTGAACAGCTGATTATTTAGGAAAGTTGTTAAAAAGGTTGGTTAGCTCTATTTAGGTTACCAAGTTCTTATGAAAAGATGAATGTTCAATTGGTGTCATCTTGTTTTAATAATAATAAGAGTAATGTCTAAAAATGTTTTCGACATTATTATACAAATTTACTAACTAACCAACTACAAACGTCAACAAGTAACAATTGACGGGAACATGTACGCCACCTATGACAGCAACATAGCTTTGTAAAATCACTTTCAATTTTTTCTATTTCTATTTCGAAATTTAAAGCAAAAAAAAAATTATGAATCTCAAACTATAATACAAAAATATATATAATATAATTTCTAATAAATAACTATAGAATTAAAATGTAATATCCAAACAGTGAAAATATACATATTATTAAATAATGGTTTTGGAATCTAGAAACACAATTAAATATATATGAATATAAATAAACTATTTTTAGTTAAAGTTTGACCAAAATAATATAACAAATGATATTGTTATTAATTATCGTTATGGAAAGTAGATGAAAGCGTGATATACAGTACATCAACTATCACGATTTTTACTTCCACCAACTATCCAGCGCGCTCAACGATGTGAATATCGCCATTTCACCTCACCTACCATACCCTATTTCTCACCGTGTATCGCCGCCTTAACGTCATTATATTGTTAATTACTAAGTTATGTATATTTCCTTATTTTCCCTCTGAGAGATATCTTTCTTTGTTGGTTAATTACATTGATTATCTATTCTTCATAAAGAAAGTGAATATCCAAAGGACAATTTATCTGTTTATGGCACTAAAATAAGAAAGTATGTAATTATGAAGTTTGTTTTGAATTTGTATTTACTATTTGTGTGAATTTTGTAAATTTATTTATTATTAACTACGTGTATAACAATATTTAACTATAAAGATTGATCAATAAATAACTTTTGAGCTTTTATTTTACATAAAAAAATCAATTAGGTCGGATCAGGAATGTTTTTTCTTTTCATTTTTAGCAAGTTCGTCCAACTATTTGCAAGATCAACACCATTATTATATTAAAATATCAATAATAATAATAATAATAATAATAGGCTTAGCGAACCCGAAAGTTCGATGCCGATACCACCAAATTCCGCCTACACAGACTCGTCCAATGCTCACCATTCAAACCCAAGCTCCCGAGATCAGCCTTAACGCAATCCTCCCATCTCCGCTTCGGCCTACCTTTCGGACGCCTACCAGTCGGATCAGCAAATACCAACTTTCTCGGAATCCGCTCGTCATCGAGCCCAACAAGTTTACTCGCCCATTTGAGTCTCCGCGATGCAATCAGCTCAATTATATTCACAGGATGCAAGTTCCGCAATTCCGCGTTATGCAACCTTCTAAACTCCCCAGTGGCCTCATCTCTCTTTGGACCAAATATTTTACGCAATACCTTATTTTCGAAAACCTTAAGCCGCTGTTCATCCTTTAAAGTAAGCGGCCACGTTTCACATCCGTAAAGAACCGTTGGAAGAATAATAGTTTTATAAATTCTAATCTTTAAGTTTTTAGATAGAAGCCGCGAACTAAGTAACTTAGCAACTGAATAATAACACGCATTTCCCACCTTTAACCGGACTTTATTTCTTCCTGGATTTCATTTTTTCTAGTTATAATTGAACCTAAATACTTGAATTTCTCTACGTATTAAAATATCAATACCATTATTATATTAAAATGTGAGTTTCTGAAAAATTGTAAACCAAATTTATGTTGCTGCAAGAAGAAATACTATGAAAAACTTAATTTAATTGACAACCTACAAGAACCAAAGCGACGTTTAAAACAGCCTAAAAACTGATTAATAGGTTAAAACCATTGATAAAAATAATAGCGGTGATGCAAGAAGTGCTAATTGAACCTATAAAAATGCACAAAATGTAGAAAACAATAAATCATTGGTAATATATTACGGGTTAGGTGCTTCTGCTGTAAAGTAGGAAATATAGGAAGGGTTGTCTGTTTCTAGAGGATAAAGTACGTTTTGGAAAGAATTGTTTTTATTACTTTTTGGAATAAAATGAAATGTGGTTATGGTACCTTTTGGAATGAAATGCAATTTTCAAATGCATTTTTAAATATTTTTTATATAAAATCTGATGACGGATTTAGATAAAACTAAACTATCAGAATACAAATATGTCAAAATATCAATTTTGAAAAAAATGTCCTTTAGTACCTTTTGGAAATCAACGTCTCAATTCATTCGTCATTTTTTTAAAAATATTTATTGAGATATATTACAATTTGTTTCAAAATGAACAATAGTAGGAAACGGTAAGTCCTATAAAACTGAAATTTCATATTTAAGACAACCATACGCCCGAGACGTGTCAAAACTTTTTTCATCAAAATGAGCTTACCAGAAGAGGCACTTTATACAATGCATTTTGCACCTTTTTTCGATTTTCTCGAAAACGGTTCCAACAATTTTGATTAAACTCGCTATGTCGATGTAAAATTTAATGGGCTTTAATATCATGTGAGTTTTATTCTGATTAAAATGGTTTGACAGGGCTTAAATGCCGATATTTTAAATTTTCTTCCCCTAAAGTACCTTTAATTTTGTAGATTCGATAAAAATAACGATATTATCTTGTTAACGCTGATGAAAAACAGGTGAATATATAAATTGAATAAATTCGATACCCAACTAAAGGAGAAAATAGAAAAAGTATTTTTTTAATGCAATTTTTCGTTCTAAACATAAGAGCAGTAATATACATGTATGATATACCTTTGGAAAGCTAAAGATTTTAGAAAAAATATTATCTTATGCACAAGCTTTTAAAAGTTAATAGAGAGTGATGAAATGAACATAAAACTAACTGATTATTTTAGATAATAATATAATAGATTTTTTAATAAAACACATGTTTCTATATAATTTCAATTTAATTAATTCCTTAATTATGATACCACATTCATACAATATTCGTTAACACTAGTAATTTTACATTCCTACATCCATCGCTTAGATCCTGTAAATTCAATCAGATTAATAACATCCTTGGCCTCCCGAATTCTAATAATTCCTTTTTCAGCCAAATATCTGCAATAGGTCACGTTTAAAGATCAATAAGCTCTATCAAATAAGTTCCTATTTTGCAACACGTTTATCTTAAAGAGAGAAAACAAAACTCTTGTAACTAAACAAAACTTAATATGGAGGGAGAGAAAAATAAAGGATCCAACACTGAAATGTCAATTTTCATAACAAAGAACAAAAATAAGTTCGTAGACCTTTCTCATGGCTGGGAACTTCCTAACTTCAACCTACATGAACAGTTAGTATGCTAGGGAACCGCCAATATAACAAAGTAGGGAAAAATACTTTTCTACTTCCTGAAAAAGATGCCAGAAACCTTAATAACGGTTAGGATAAACTATGTGGTTGGATAGGATGTGAATGTTTCAAACCTCTCAGCAAAGATATTTCGTCGCTCAACCTGTGACAAATATTTTTACAGATGGAAGACATTGATATATTATTTGTTAAAATCTAAATTGAAACTTCATTCTTCCAAATCCATAATTTATTGTGAAAATTATTCTCGACGTTACGGTTATATCCTACCTTCAGAACATCTTGTCACAAGGTATTCCTTTATATAATCATATAGATTATTTCGACATATATTATACTATAAGACCTATGTTTTAAAACATTCTATTAGGTTTTATTGCCACAAATAGGATCTAGAAATAAATGGATAAATATTTGTTTTATAATACTATACATACATAGTACTATACATGGAGAGTTTATTTCAGTAAATTAACAAGTTTACAAGCGTTTCGTTTTAAGAGTTTATTAAATATTTTACATATAAATGAAACATGAGTATAGATTCGTTTCTGATGTTTTAAAAGAAATAGAATATAAGTCTTTATAATTTCGTTTTGCGGTAGGATAGAGGCGGATAACAACAAAAAAGTGAAAAAAATTCATATTAAAGGAAGCGTAAAAAAAAGAGCTCAACGTACTGCGTTCAAATAAACTATAAAAAGTAAATAAATTTCATAGAACATTAACAATATTCACGCTCAGAAATTAATTAAATTGTCTGCAAAAGAAAACAAAATATAAAACGCACCAGTATTGGAGCAGAGACGTATTGGATTTTGATTGTTTAGGACATATTTATTTTAGAATATGTTTTTCGAGCCCTGGGTTTGAATCCCGGCAGAGGCAGAATGTTATTTATTCTGTTAATTCAGTTGGGGGTCGACCCATCAGTATGGAGATCCTCCTGGGGTAGATCCAACCTCAGATGGAAGTGGGTACCCAAAAAAAATAGAGGAAAACCTAGCGGCTGGGCGTGATCAAGGACTAATCACCTCATTGCACGGTCGTTACCCTAGAAACAGTACGAATCTCTATATGTACAGAGCCCAAAACCCTTCATGGGTTGTAGGGGTACAGGTTTTTTAGAATAGGTAAATAACTTAACTACTATATATCTATAAGAACATTCCATTTTTCATTTGAATTTAGTCAATTTATTCTTATCAAATACTCAGCTCAGACAAATTATCAACAATAATCAGAACGTAATAAGTGATAAATCGGTAAGCAGAATTATATAGAACTTAAATGCTCATTAGTTATAGAATGTCAGATATTTTACAATTTCATACGCGTTAACAAAAAATAGTGGCCGAAACGTTGGCCTATAATGTTTATGGGCAAGCGTTACGCATTGTGGTGTTAGGCCGTAGAGCAGTTCTTGAGAATCACATTGACGAATCTTCACGAAGGAAGCTCCACTCGGGTGTCAAAAGGTGGCAACATTCTCGCAATTTCTCACATTATAGAAAATTGCTCTTTTTTACATTAAAATATTAAAGGAATGTAGTGCACTATTCCATATTTGAAATCCCTAGGCCACGAGGAAAAAATAGTTTCAAAAACATCCAATTTCTTATCTAAAATAGGTCAATTGAGAAACATATAAATTTTTATTTATTTTTAAATTATTTAACTTTCATCATGGTATATACTCTTTAGATAGTGTTACAACTCTTTATTATCATTTCTTTATTACCTAACCTAACTGTTCCTCTTCTTGATCTATATTTTCAATTTTTTTTTTATTTTCATTTAGTAATTTAATCTAATTTTAATAATAAGAAATAATCAAGTTATTTAGTTCATCCGAAACGTGCGAACCATCATCAAGGCAGCAAGCAGCATGCATTCATTCCTTTCTTATGGTTTATAAATAAAATATATAGGGATACAATTTTTCTTTAGATGGGAAAATTAAAGTTTCTCTAATTATGTCATCAAAAAATCTTTTCTGAGACCGTTAGAAAGCGCAAGATTTTCGAAAAGGTAATATCCAATAACATAAGTCGAACAAGGTAATAGAAAGTTGTTATAAGCCCATAAACTTAGGTACATATGTTGAATTAAATTTTCACCGAAAGGTAATTTCAAGGGAAACTAAATGAAAGTTTTATATTAAACATTTATTTCACATAATTGGGCGTGGAACAGTAAATTGCAATATTATGTAGGTATCTATTATTACTGGAAAATGTAATTATATTACAAGACGGATTTCGATTAATGAATAGACGTAATAATAAAAGCGTAGTGCACTTTTTGTTACGACGAACTTCTAATTCCAATGTAATAAATCCAGAAATCAGTCAAACAGTGACTGCTTTTTTAAACATAATTGACAATTCAAATTTCAAAATGCTAATTGCACCCGGGTGAAGCAAGAGTGAGTCACTAGTATAATAATAAAGCATTGATGACCGATAAGGTTTCACGCCTTTAACAACAAAATAACTGACAACATTGTAAGTCTATTTTTATTGACCATAACTCCAAAAAAACTTCTTTAAGTTCTAAGATCAACTATGCCATCAATATTAATTTTTTTTAATACTGAAACCTAGGTGATGAAATGGAATACATGATTATATTATAAATATAAGACGAAATATCTGTTTAGTCGTAAAAACGATAACGATCTTGATGATATTAACAGATATATTCTGATAACTGATATACTGAGCGCATAGAAAAAATTAAGTATCTAGGTCCAACGATAACAAGGAAAAAGGAAATTTATTCGAGGTTAAAGGCGTGAAATGTGTGTTTTTTTAGTTAAGAAATTACTTAGCTCCCGGCTCTATCAAGAAACTGAAAGTTTAGAATTTATAAAAAATATTATTTTTTCCGACTGTTCTATACGAATGTCAAACGTGGTCGCTTACTTTGAAGGATGAAAGCCGCCTTAAGGTTTTCGACAATAAGGTGATACGTAAAATATTTGGTCCAAAGAGCGATGAGACTACTGGGAATTCAGAAGTTTGCACAACGCGGAATTGCGGAGCTCTCTATCCTGTGAGTATAACTGAGTATCGCGGAGACTCAAATACACGTGTTAAGTTGTTGGACTTAGTGAAGAATGCATTTCAAAAAAGTTGGTATTCGCTGAACCGACTGCTAGGCTTCTCATACGTATAGGAAAATAGCGTTAAGTCTGATCTCGGGGACTTGGTCTCTGATCATTGGGTTCGGTAAGCCCATTATTGTTATTATTATCGAAATCTGTTCAACTTCTGGATTACTATGGTTAACTATGACATACATAAGTTGAAAACAAATAAGGATCAATCCATTTGAAACAGTCCAGATCTTGTCTCTCAACATTTTTGAGTTTAATGATTTTTTAACCAGTTATTCTCTATCTTTTCATTAATGAAAATCCGTGGATTACATTTTTTTTTCTAGCAAATACTTTTAGTGTTACAGTGGTTTTAAGCCAGCTAGGCATGTAAACATGTGTTGAGAAAATGTCTCTGATTCTGGTAATTTTGCAGATAACGAGTTAAAACAAAAACCAACTCTAACAAAAGGAAATGCTTTCAATATTTTGTCCTTCACCTTATTACCTTAAAAAAGATGAAAGTTATTAAAACAATTCTCGTAAATTAATAAAAAAAAAAGGGACTTTTATCACCTTTGATTATAAGTACCTTTATAGACTTTTTACTCGCTCAAAGTCTCATTTTGTATTAATTTTCGAGAATATTTTAAACTCCTTCTTCACTTTTTAAGGTAAAAAGATGTGAGGACAAAATATATAAATCATACCCTCTTATCTTACTGTCAATTTTTGTTTTGATTTGAATTGAATTGAAAGGAAAAGATGCTTATTATCAAAGGATAGTCTCTTTAACCAGCTAAAATTCCCTTCTTTTTTTTTTATTAATTTACGAGAATTGTTTTAATCACTTTCATCATTTTTAAGGTAATAAGGTGTAAGGACAAAATATTTAAAGCATTTCCTTTTGTTATAGTCAGTTTTTCTTTTGACTTGATATCTGCAAAATTACCAGAATTAGAGACATTTTCTCAACACATGTTTTCAGTCGCGAAGCTAACTTAAAACGGATACAGCACTAAAAGTATTAGCCAGAAAAAAAATTGATCCACAGCAAAAGATAGAGGATAACTGTTAAAAATAATCTAAATAAAAAATGTTGAGCGAGAAAATTAATGAAAACCATATAACTATTACACGGATCAACCATAGATTTTATTGAATGATTTTTTAAACAGCTTAATGTAAAGTATAATCATAAAGTATAATGTAATCCAGTAGATATATTACGATATCCTGCCCCCACCCAGATATCTCGCTATATCCAGAGAGCGCAGGTTACAGGATAATAATACGGGAGGGCTAAATAAGCAGCTAGGATCGGGTGGGAGAGCGCTGCCCCTCGTTCTGACCCGGTTCCGAGTGATGTCATCCTCACAGGGTTTAAGGTTTAACCTGATTCCTGATAGTCAGTGTATTGGGGAAATGTGTAACGGATACACAACAGGATATAACATCTAGCTGTATCGAATCCGATAACAGTTTAAACGTTAAATAAATAATTTACTTTGGCAATGATTCTATATGAAATAAGGGAAAGTAATCGCAGGAATGAATAATGTCGTATCTTTTAAGGCATCGTTACACGGCGAGAGGGAAATACGAAAAGGTGAGATGGTGTGTGTGATGTGATGTCGCCGAATAGTTAATTTTCATACACTCTCACACACGTTCAACATATTATTAATAAATATACCATAACCGAATTTTCTATAATCTTAATTTTTTTTTTTTAGAGAAGTTATTGAGGGTGCAGTCAGATTAACACACAATAAAGTAGAAACTTATAAAAAATAGAGCCACGTTTGGCCAAAATTTTCAGGCCTTCTTCAGGTGATTGTCGGAGACAGAGCCCAAAAGAACTAATTAAGTAATTATTATTACCAAATTTGATAATATAATTAGTCTTACATATTGTGTGTTAATCATACTGCACCCTCAACTAACTTCTCCTCTATATACACAAAGTCAACCATTCTCACTTCACTTTAATTTTATTAAAATATAATTTCTTTAAATGGTGTTTCTATAGTACTAAAATTTTTCATAATGTTTATATTACGATTGTTTGTTTTGAGAACTTCTATCGTTTAGTTTTTAACCTCTTTTTTATATTATTTAATGATATTACAGGATTCTTAAAAGTAATATTTATGTTATTATCCGAACTTATTTTAAAAATTATGTTTTCATCCCTCTCCTACTTTCGAGAGCCTCACAAGCACTACCTTTTACGTATTTTCACCTACCTCTCTCTCCACCGGTCCTTAAGGTTTCTAAAAATTAACCGTTAATAAGTTCCGCAAATTATCTTTTACAATAATTAAATATCTAGCTCAAAAACCTTAATCGGACGAAACTGCAAATACATTTTTGAAGTGTTTATAATTCAATGATGTTGCTGCTACTTTTTCGTCAAAACCGATAACCCGGAATTGCCAATTCATACCGTAGATTTGAGACAATTCTCAATGAGAAGAAAGAATTTCATCAACTCGCTATATCAAAATAAAAGTCTTAAAGATTGGAGAAGTTTTATCCTTATTAAAACCTTTCATACAGTTTAAATCCCAAATTTTGAAAATTTGTTCCTTACCATAATCTTTAACACGTGGACTGTCTTACTACAAACAACTCGTTAGGATTGTTTACCTGGCCAGGACCATAACTATGAGTTATCTCTCAGCTTGCTTACAGGCCATCTTCTATCGATTCAATCTTTATTTTTATCGAATCCCCAGACAAAGGTAGCAGAATAACAGCGGCATGTCGGGGCAGGTCTAATCGTGTTTTGACGCCCTATTAATTGGTTGGTTTCAACGAGGAGGTTTCTGTAATATAAGCCAACAACGAGATCCTCTTAGCCCCCATAAAGTGGGTACCAGCTCAGTAGAATTAGCTCAAAAAGGGGCTAGGCTTGAAAAAGGGGAGTAACTTTGAAATTTTAGTATGATTGTATATCCTGATCCTACCTTCAAAAACCCAAGTTTTCACACTCGCAGGCATGGGTTTTCCGCCATGTTGGAAATAAACGCACTTATTACAGTTTTTTTTTATCAATAACTCGCTTTCAGTGGATTTTATGTAAAACATGGTCGTTACCAACTTTAAAGACCATAAAATTTACTTACTTCTGAGATTCAATTACCCATCTAGCCCGAATAACTTTTGTTTAGTGCAGTTTACAGCGAAATAATTATAACATAACTTGCATAGGATTAAATTTCCTAGAAGAAACATACAAAACAAAATACTGTCAAAAATCTGACGAAATTTGAAAAAAAATATTTTTTTTTTTTTTTATAATATATTTTATTGTTTTTTACAACTGTATATACAAATACAATAAGTAAAATGGCTGAATGACAATAACAGGCATGAATAGACATGTAAAGAATCTACCCAGTGGTAGTACTATTTCAAAGTTAATTAGTAGGATTACCGGGAATAGATGTAGATGAGAGGTTACGGACAAACGGATTTGAGTGGGCAGGTAGTTTGGAATTAAAGGAGGTGTATCTATCGCGGGCCTAAATCTGCAACCATTGGGATATTTAGGTCTAAAAAAAAAATAAATAAAAAAAATAAAAAATTCTTAAAATGAAATATCATCTACCTTCCACTATGTATGCAATATTCATAAAGAGTTTGATAAGTTTTTCCTTTTGTTTAATTACTAAAAATAATGATGAAAAAGTACTAAATTGGTTCCAAACCTCTAACAACAACTAAATAATAATAATCCTTGAGATATTTTTTAATAATTTAAATATTGAATAAATAAAAGAGAGAAAAAACAACGCTTTATTCTCTAAAATAATTTACTCAAACGTCATTAGTAGGAACCTTGTCACAATATTACTATTAGCCTTGAACATTCAAAGTTCGCGTTTTTCTAGTTACCTGTCACGACAGAAAGTAATTTTTCATTTCCCCTAACGAGTAATTGTGTGATTAGCGAAGAAAAATGAGTGAAAACGATGAGTAATTTTGTAATTATTTATGTATTTTTTTAATATAATATGTGCTCAACGAAAGAGACTATCAAAAAACAAACTTTATAGCGTTTATAATTATTTTGATGCTCTTCTAAACCTCATGTCGTAAGTCATTCTATTAAATAGAATTTATATTTAATTGGCTTTGAAGTTTACTGAGCTCAAAATCAGCGCTAAAAGCACTATCACGGTCAGCTTCAATCCAAAAATAAATTTCGCTAAAATAACCAAAAACGATTATTACAGTCATATTTAAAATCAAATATATTAGCCATTACTAAAAGAACTTTAATTAGATAATAGTTAAATCAATTAAAGAACTGAAGTAACTGTTAATAAACATTTAAAAAATGAAGTCATTAATGAATTCCAGTTTGATGACGGATAATGTCAAGAAAGTTTTTTTTAAATTTGTTATCGACATTCAAAAATCATTCCGTGACCTTAGATCCGCATAATTCTTTTTTTTTTTTTTAAGTGTTTTTAAAATCAGGAAGTTTTCTTACTAAAAAATGAAAAATATTTAGTTCGAAGGTCGCAGATACAAATAGAGTGAGAAACAACGAAGCAATTTTATGTTGACAAAAATTGTATTTTTTAATTTCATTAAAATTTCACGTTTATAACAGAGGGAACAGTGAAAAAATAATATAAGTGACTATAGTAATCAACCGAATGGTGGTTTAGGTTCGCAAATGGCTTATAATGAAAGTGGAGATGAATAGTATTTCTAAAAATATTCCTACATTTCAAGCAGCTATTATTCTTCCCTATCGTTAGGTTTTAAATTTCCGGGATCTCAGAAATACTTGTACATTTAATTAACTCATGGTGCAAAACGAATCTACCTTCATTGGTTAGCCAAGGATATGAGGAAGTAAGATTTAAAAAAATTAAAAAAAAAAAAAATGACAAAAGAATGAGTCTCATAAATGTCTATTATATTGCAGGAGTATATACTAAACCTCAAGAGATACAAAACGCCATGTGACTCATAGTCCGAATCTCAACGCTAAGGAAGGAAATTCAAATTTTAGAGTTTTCTTACTGTTACCGTTATTGAAAATTAAAGCAGAAAAAAATTTCACGGTTTATGGACGATTTCGAAAGGATTGGACCCGTATACAATTTTTTCCTCGTTTGTCGTTTTGTCAGTTATATGTAACGATCGATTTTTCGAAACTATTTTAAACATAAACACTTCTCCAAACAAAAAAAAAATTGTCCGGCATTACATGGACTCATATCTTACCATTGCCCCTCTTAAACTACGTAGCGGCTTCCGAAAGTGTCCGCCTTTTAGGGTGACAGAACCTCCGAAATAGTTGGAACCTCGTTGAAGACCGTTACAGAAGGACCTATAGAGAATGAACTCTTGTCACAATAACCACATTGTTGCTATTGTTGTTTTCTCTTCCTTCTTGCTCTTGTCGTGTGAGATGGAGCGTGGTTCCGGCTCCAGGATCATCCCGCAATCTCTGAGATAACATCACGGGCTGTATCGAAAACTGACTTTATCCCGTATATATTACAATGCAAGGTAGGGTTGGCAAAAAAGAAAGGTTACGATATTAAAAGAATATTTTAAGTCAATTTTTAATTGATCGAGTTTTTAGGGTCTTTTTGACCCAAATAGATTGGCATTTGATTTAAGTCTATGTAATAACATATACAAATTATAAAAAAACAAATTTGTTAATTAAAAATATAACGTTAAAATATCTTTGGGTCTATATAATATTTAAAAGATCAACGGTAAAATATTCATGTACCGATGATATTCAAATGAAAGATGCTTAACTTGATGTTTTAATTTTCATTACGTAACATTGAAAGATTTTAATAAAAAAATTGGCATAGCTTTTGCCCCACCTATAATCATCTGATTTTATAATAATTAAAAACTGTAGACCATAATTTAAAAACGTATTCATTCGTATTATTATTCAGACTAAAGAGATAGGAGGGACCATAAACAAGAGTCGAGGGAACCAAGGAGTAAGAACTCAGCGAGTAACGCTATTTGAAATTTCCGTAGCTTATAGTAATTTGGTTGGGATATCATTTTAATTACAATCGTACTTGAAAAGTCGCAAACTTTTATATATTATTTTATCAAATGCCCTACCTGCAAGGGTCATTTCCATTCTTTTTGTTTCACAATATGTTGCTTAAATTGGGTTCTTTTCAGTAACCCCATCAGGAAATCCACGTTTTTTTTCGGGGTCCTGTAGAATTTCACCAAAATTTTTCCATATTTACTGCTTTCTCAGTGTGGTATATTCTTGACATTTTACGAATATGTGGTTCACTGTCCTGTACCTATTACGTAATTCCAGGCAATAAGAGTAACATAATCTTGATAAATAAGTTGCAATAGGTCATTCAATATTTACACTATACTTGGTTTTCAGAGAGAAAAAACAGTGATAATATAATATCCATCATTGTACCATAGGTATTGTTATACACCAGTATATAATCTTCGTAATGTTATTTTATAAATACGATTTAAAATTGTTAGTCATTTGAAGAATTTATTGGTCATTAGGACCTATAGATTTTGTAAAGATAAATAAAGTAATAGATTAATGGAAAGTTATAAAAATGCAGTATTTCATAAATTTAATTAATATTGTATTGATGTGATTTTAATCTTGAAGTCTCAGATTTCACGATCTCTGTTTTTTATAATTAAAAATGTTTATTATTTTAATTTGATATTAAATAGTACGATTTTTTTTTCTTGTAAATGAAAATATCAAACTATTAAGAATTCCGAAACCTCATATGCTTTCTTTTCAGGGAAACTAATAATTTAGTTACAAATTTATAATGTATCTTAACACTTGTTATTATATATATTGTTGTATATTGTAGTACTATATCACTTGTCTTTACGACGAAATAGTCATTTTTGCCATTTATATAACTTATTAGACGATAGTTTAAACAAATATTAATTATAAAAAAACAGACCAATTGATTGATTTATAGGCATTTGTTTAAAGTTTAATACACATAAAATAATTAAAAACACAAACAAAAATAAATGGGGCACAAAACGTCGTAAAAGGGAATGTATACATAAAGTTTTGTAGGATTCTAATTGAGAAGTACCATGAAAGAGTTGTTGGACCATCATGGGCCCATCAAGAACAATCAGGTTCAATGCTACTAATGGCCTGGAGCTGGAACTTATGCTCTGTTAGGCGCCTGTATGGTTGTAGTAATGGTCATTGTGGTGAGCGAGGGGGAGATGGAATCTAGGCATCGGTTACTGGAATGCCTCTCGAAACTAGAGGAGGGTGTTCATGTTCTATAGTTCGGAAGGTGTGAGGCTTGATGGAGGAGCTCAAGGCATTATCGACTGGAATTACTGAACTACGCAAAAAAAAAAAAAAAAAAAAAAAAATTGATACTAACAAGGAATGCTATAAGATTAACGAAATAAATACAATTCTTTAGATCAGTGGTTCTTTAGTCCGCGAGATGTCATTGGGAAATGATTTTAAATTACTTTAGCATAAAATATTTGTGAAACATTGACTTTTATCGTCCATGCTCAAGACATATAATTTTAATCTTCTAAGTGATAAAATGGCTAGTTATCATTGATGATTGGCTGCGTTCTCACAATCACAACCTTAAAATTGGTCACTTTTAACATTTCGAAAATAATGTGCTCAAAAGGGAGAAGTAAAATCGCAAAGACAATGAACGATATTTGATTTATTTATAATTAGTTTATTAAATTTCCTATCTTGTATTAGTTTTAAATTTTAATAATTTAATGTTTTGAGCATTTAAGTAAATGAGTTTACTGAACCTGGTTTATTCTTCTCCTAAGCATTTCCCCTACTTAGACCATTTCTGCGTATAGAGAGTTTCGGTACTGTGGTATTTCGCATGAAATATATTTTTATACGGTGTATCCCACTAAATATATACATATCTAATACTTAGGGTTTATATTTTTAGAATTTGAGGGTCCATCATATTGAAATAGTTGGATAAAGGAGTCCGCGAACATTTTTTGTTGGGAATTACTAAAAACTAAGTTGAAACATTCTGGAAAAGTGTCTGAGGATTCTCATGAATATACCGTAAGAGCTAAGAAAATATATTTTATACAAATTTAACATTTTTTCTTAGTTTAAAAAAAAAAAAAAATTTCAATTCGGGAAAATATTTATGCTTTAGTTGACTATCCAATTATTTGGTAATACTAACCTTTTATTATTATTTTTTTAAATACTCTTAACAATCACAGATGAATAATTATTTAATATCTGTGGCGGTCGTGAAAAACTGGATAACTTGAGTTATATCAAAAATGAGTTAACTCCACGTATCGCTCCCTCAGACTGTCTCCCACATCGCGTTAAATTGGTTAAAAGAATCTCTTGGAAGAAGAAATTTCAGGTGGAAAGAAAGCAGGATGTTAATTACTCTATTTTGGGTATTACAAAAAGTTTGAGTCGCTCACCTGTAAATTGAAAGATTTTGACTTAACCACTTATTCACGACCGCCAGAGATATTACAAAATGTTAATTCATGAATCGAACTCTTTAACCCCTAAATAAGTACATTCTAGGTAAGGAATGAGAATGTAGCGAACCATTCGCTTCAACAAGTTAATTCGTGGATGTTTTGCGTGTTCTTATTAAAGAGAAAGCACATATATATATATATATATATATATATATATATATATATATATATATATATATATATATATATATATATATATACATATACTTTTTTTGTATTATTTTTTAATTTAAAATTGGTTTCTCCGTCTAGACTGTCGCTTACGTCTTCTTTATGGTGTTAAAGCCCTAGATTGCGGGTTGGTAGAGATAAGAAGAAATATTGAAAATTAGGTATTTATGGCGGTCAGCCGATTTCAAAATGGTATTTAAGACCTTTCAGACAACGAGTTAAATAAAAATCATAATAGAGCCGATTCGACAAAAAAAAAAAAGAGGAGAAAAACATCTTGGGAGCTTTTACTAAGATGTTTGTTTAAAAACTAAAACGTATCCTCCAAATACTTTATTTTTTAACAATAAAAACCTGAGTATGTACATAATACGAAAATTCATTAACACTCAAGGCTATAGTAACTTAAATATCCTTAAATAAACCCATGCAAAATACATTATTGAAAAATCCAGCTAAATCGTCAAAAAGATTGCTTGAGCAGAGGTCTTTAAAGATTCTAGTAAAGCGATTTGAATTTTAAATCGTCCTTTTGTTCCTCCTTTCTGTTAAATTTAGGACACAAACTGAATTTTAAAAAGGGCTTGCAAGGGCTTAGTATCTCGCTGTATTTATAAATTCCTTTGAAAACCAAATTGGAAAGATTCACTCTCTCTGTAATAATAGATGTAACGAAAGACTTCCTCATTGAATAACAGAATCAGAGAAGAATCTAAGCATGCCAATATGCATACGCTACTTGGGCGGAAAGTAAGTCATCTTCTATTACCGGATAATATAATTAATTTTATGAGTTTTGTACGTCTCACTATTTTACACGTATATTATAGATAATTTTATTAAATAAAGAGATGGTTGGGAGTGCGGTCAGCGAAATGAAACACCAATGAGAAAGACTAATTTCAGCCTAATGTATGCCTTTATCTGGGTTGTAACGCAGTGAGATCGATAATAGATCAAGATTCAAAATGTACGAATTCTTAACATTTTTTCTCGTATCCAAGCTATTGTGTCATTGTATTTTCATTTAAGATAAATTTAAGTCTCTAAACCCTTCAATGTCATTAATTTTTATTTTGTAATTATTTTTTCTGAATACATTATAAAATAAGAACATATTTTCAACGATTCAAATTGGTTGCGATCAATCGATACTAAAGTGATTAACTTCCTTCAGAATGTACTACAAATTATTAAAGTCTAACAGAAATCAACAATAAAATAATTAATATCCTTGACGTTTAGAAGTTTAGTTCTCAAAAAGAGGGATTTTTTTTCTCGAAATAAGAACTTAATTCAATTCCTGACATGTTTAATTAAAAATTATATGTTGCTTATAAGATTTTTTTTTTGTTTCACTTTTTTTATCCACGTGTTAGTGATAATATATTTTGAAATAAAAGATAAAATTTAATGATATTATCATTTGGAAATGAGACAACTGATTTTCTTCTATCTCTATTTTAAACGATCCGTTGGAATTCTGCTTTATCTTCAAAATATAACTTTTAACGAATATATTTTCTCCATCTATGTCAAACATAACTTTCATACATTTATTTTGTCCTATACTATAAAATTATATTGAAATAAATTATCGCAAAATTTTACTTTAACATTTACTCATTACGAAGGAAGAATTTAATACTCGAATGAAATAGAAATTATTAATATTAAAAAATAGGTAGCTGAGTAAGCACCATCATAAAATAGTGGTTCTGAGCCTTTGGGATGTCAGGTACTCGCTAAAGATCTCTATCCTAATTAAATCTGGACAGGCAAAATTTAGGACTCCCACTTTGTCGGATTAGCCACTTTCGCATAAAAGTAACGATAAATAAATATAAAAACAAAAATGCATTAGTTATTTGGTCAATAAAATTTGTAAGAATAAATATATAAATAGATTAATGGGCAGTTCTAATGATACAGATCTCAAATTTCAAATTTCATAACACCTTACATTCCTTTGTCCGATTAACCACTTTTGCATAAAAGTAACGATAAATAAAAAGAAAAACAAAAATGTATTAGTTATTTGGCCAATAAAATTTGTAAGAATAAATACATAAATAGATTAATGGGCAGTTCTAATGATACAGATCTCAAATTTCATAACTCCTTACATGCTTTTTTTACTTTCACTTACGATATATAGTAATATATATATAGTATATTGCGATAGTGAAAATTTTCGAATTCCAGTTTTCGGAAATAAACGTTTTAGGGTCTTCTGAGTCCAAATGACCAAGTCCCGAAAAAAGGTCTGTGTATTTCCGTGCCCGTGTGTTCGCGCGCGCGTGAGTGTGTGTGTGGTAAGTCTAGCGCAAAAACCAGGAATCGTACGAAACTGAAATTTCACATTTAACATAACTATACGCCCAAAATGTTACTGCAACTTTTTCACTAAAATCGGCTGACCGGAAGTCCTACTTTATCTCATGAATTTAGTACCTTTTACGATTTTCTCAAAAACGATTTTGATTAAAATCGCTATACCGATGTAAACATTTAATGGGCTTTAATATCATGTAAGTTTAATTCTGACCTTATGTTAGTATAAGTGGATTTGTTTACTGTTCTGAGTGTGTTAGTACAGTATACTGAACCCGGGTATCGTTAACGCCACTATAGAAATAGTAATAGAAATAGAAAATAATTTTTATTCTGGGACTGGGTCCCCTAAGAATAACAGCTTTGTACAGTTTAATTATACAGCATGTCTGGCCAACAGACCGAAGGAACATAATTTCTACTAATTATATTTATGGGTTAATTTATGTGTGTATATTACTCACGCATATACACACATATATACAAGAAAAAGAAAAAAAAATATATACAATGATAACATAAAGTAAAAACAATTCCTAGAAAATATTGTGTTGAACAAACTTAAATATAAATGAATAGATAACATCGTTTAAATATATACTATGAACAAATATCACTTTCAAAGTGTGATGTAAGTAATATAAATATCACAGTTTTTAAGCGTCTTTTTGGGATAATAAAAGGTATTGGAAAAGTTGGGATTTGAATGAGGAGATTGAAGCAGCATGGCGGATATGAGTAGGTAGAGAATTCCAGAAAGTAGAGGAGTGGACAAGGAAGGAACGATCAAATGTTTTAGTTCTATGGGTAGGAAAGTAAAGGTCGGAATGGCGGGATCTTGTTTCAAGTGAATGGACTGAAGATTTAAATTGGAGGAGAATGTAAATGTATGGAGGGTGTTGGGAGTTAATGATTTGGTAAAGGTATGCTCCTAGGAAATATTGTCTGCGGATTGGGGGAAGGAGCCACTTCAACTCGCCGTAAAAATGGGTTACATGAGACCTCTTCGGAGTACTGAGGACAAATCTTAATAATATGTTCATAATTCGTTTTAGTCTGTCCTCAAGCCCCGTCGGGAGGCCACCATATACTAAGCAGCAATAGTCAAAGTGGGGGAAAATAAGTGCGGATATAAGGAGGTTACGGATGGATAGTGGAAGAAGATGGCGGGAACGATGGAAATATTTGAGGGTACTTATTGTTCTTCGGGAAATTTGGGCAATATGGGGTTTCCAGGAAAGGGTTTGGTCAATAGTAATACCCAGGTTTTTGACTGAGGAGGTGAAGGTAATAGTGTGATCATTAAGGGTGAGACTTGGAAATGTGGTATAGGATCTGAGGAGGGAATTGGAACCAATTAGAATGGCCTGGTTTTTCACAGGGTTTAACATCAGTTTATTAAGGTTTGCCCAGGCACAGATTCTATCAAGGTTTTCTTGAATATTTGCAAATGCTACTAGTGATTCGGAGGGAGGGAAGGATAAATATATCTGGAAATCGTCAGCGTATAGATGGTGGGAACAGTGATGGATAGAATTGGGAAGGTCATTGATATAACAATTGAAAAGAAGAGGAGAGATGCTTGAGCCTTGGGCCACACCTGCCGAGAGGGCTCGAAAGGAAGATAGAGGATGGTTAGGAATAGTGATAGCTTGGGTTCTATCAGAAAGAAATGATTGAAACCACCTGATAGTGCTGTTTGAAAAGGATAGAGACTTTAGTTTGGAGAAAAGGATGGAGTGGTCTAGGGAGTCAAATGCTTTCGAGAAGTCCAGTAGTATTAGCACGGTCAGTTTCGTTTCGTCCATAGCAGTGTGTATGTCATTAGTGATTTTGAGGAGAGCGGATTGTGTGGAAAAGCCGGGTCGGAAGCCAGATTGGAAAGGATCAAGAAGTTTAGAATTTTCAAGGAAATTTGATAATTGTGTCTGAACTATTCTTTCTAAAGGCTTAGAGAGGTTCGAGAGGATGGAAATAGGGCGATAGTCTTTAGGGGAAGTAGGGTTGGAAGTTTTACTAATAGGATGGACTATTGCTTTTTTCCAAGTAGTAGGAAATACGGAATTTTGGAGGGAAAAGTTATATATAAATAAAAGAATTGGTAGGATTTCAGGAAGGCATAATTTTAACAGTTTTACAGGAATTCCATCAAATCCTATGGAATTGGTATGAGATTTCAGTAGAGAGGAGAGAAGGTCAGTTGGTGAAATGTCGGAAAAATAAAAATTATGTGGGTTGAATGATGGGATTGAAGAGAAGGCTTTATACGGGCTAACCTTGATGTCAAACCAGCGGAGACCGTTCTAGAGGAACACAAACTGAGCTGGTTTGGACATCTTCTTAGGATGGATCCGGAGAGGAATGCCAGGAAGGCGTACGAGACCCGCACGGAGGGAAAAAGGCCCCGAGGAAGACCCTGCATCTCCTGGGAGGACGGTGTAAAGGAAGCATGCAGGAGGCGCGGGATAGACAGGAGTAGGAGAATGGAGTTGGCACAACACAGGGACATATGGTCCAGACTCTACAGGCAGGATCCTCACACCGAACAGCGATAGAAGAGGAAACGATTATGATGATGATGATGAAGTTTCATTCTGATTGAAATAGTCTGACAGGGCTTAAATGAGGATATTTTAAATTTCATCCTCTAAACTATCTTTAATTTTGTACATTCCAAAAGATTAACTATATCAACTTAATGGCACTGATGAAGGACGGCTAAATATCAAAGTTGAGCGAATTCGATAAACAACTAAAGGAGAAAGGTGCAAACATTTTTTTTTTTTTAAAGTCGTGTGTTGCGGGCACCAGATTTTTTACTTTCACTTACCTTTATAAGAAATATATAGCAAGGGAAATTATTGCGATCGTGAAAATTTTCGAAGTCCAGTTTTCAACGGAAATAAACGTTTTAGGGTCCCCTGAGTCCAAATAACCAAGCCCTGCAAAAAGCTCTGTGTGTGTGTGTGTGTGTGTGTGGTAACTCCCGCGCTTAAACAGAAAGTCCTATGAAACTGAAATTTCATATTTAAGGCAACTATACGCCCGAGATGTTACAAAAACTAAAGTACCTTTAATTTCGTAGATGCTATAAAAATAACCATATTTCCTTGTTACCGTTGATAAATAATAGGTATATATGTACGTTGAACGAATTCGATATGCTGTAATTTGTAAGTTGTAATTTTTGTTTTTGAACGTAAGAAAAGTAATATACATGTATAATATACCGTTGGAAAGCCAACAATTTTAGAAACAAAAATTATCTTATACACAAACTTGTAAAAGTTAATAAAGAGTGATGAGAAGCCGATAAAACTGATTATTTTAGATTGTAAAATAATAGATTTTTTAATAAAACACATGTGTCTATAGAAATTTAATTTAATTAATTATTTAACGGTTTCACTCATTTTTAACTCTAACTGTATTTGAATTTTTTTTTTATCGATTTGAAAAATGGAGGTAAGTGGGAGTCGTGTGTTGCCCGCACCAGATTTTTTTAATTATCAAAGAAAAGTTACTATTGATTTTATTGCAACTACTGGTATTAAAAAAAAAAAATATATATATATATATATATATATATATATATATATATATATTTATATATATGGCTAAGCACTATTATAGAATCACTATAATGTTCTGTATAAACACACTGGCTATTTCTTTTAATGTATAAACAGATATTATGGACAGTGTGATATTACGAGCCCTAAGCGCAGGATAGGGGCCGACTATGACTAAGAAGGACTTGATGGCACTTAGCGGACACTGAGAACTAAATAGCCCTAATTGAGATAGCGCCCAGCTGGCTCCTTCCTTACAAGCCAAGGCTTTCTACGGCCTCTTATCGCTATCCTCCGGTTCGTCATCCTTCCGCGCCTCCCAGGGTACAGGATACACTTTGCTCCGGAGAACCGTATCAGATTCAGCCTTTAACGATCTCACTGACGAGCTGAGGCTTCTGCAATAATGACATTAAAAATCAATATTAATATTTGAAATCAGTGGCTACTTCAACACTTCTAGACAAACGCTCAAACCTTTCTCGTAACTACAAAGGGCTCATCTATCAGGACTATCATTTGGCCAATCTGGACTTACGGGGTAGAGCTTTGGAACTCAACTATTCCTTACAATCCGAAGCCCTTATTGATCGTTACTTTGTTACGAATAAACTCATTCACAATGACCTTAAGGTTCCATATATTTATATTATATTTAGATTTAACCCAAATCCGGTACCACTCTTTCCATAACAAACTGCATTCCAACACCCAAAAGATAATGCTTACGTAATGAAGAAACTCGGGATTAAAAGAAACATTGAAAGGACTGACAAGTATTAAATAATACTAAAATGTGCAAAAGATCTACATAATTACATTTTCTGAATATGTTGGTACACCTATAGTTGGTATTAAGCTGAAAAAATCATTTTTTTTTAACTAGAGAAAATAGAAAAAAAATCATATTCATTCAAAATAAGAAAATACACTCAATTAGGTAAAGAACATGGAAGTTAAAAAAAACACAGCACAGAGTCCGCCGTTGTAAGTACTTGAGCTTTGGAGCACTACTAATTTAATAATTAATTATTTTCTGGAATCATTCCTTTACCAAGTTATCCTATCCGACCTCCTACAATTCAAATCCTCTGCCCATTCCCGTTATACACGCACTAGGCCTTCAGATTTATACACCTTTATCTGATAGATTTATACATAATTATCTGTCGAATTATGCATAATTTCTTATCATAATCGTTTCTTATCCGATCCTCAACCTTATGGAATTCTATTCCTCTTTCCATCCGTCACTCCAATTCTCTTCCCATCTTCAAATCCTGCTTATTTATTTATCTCCTAACCAATCAGTCAGAACAGAATTGAAATAAGGCTCTATTTCATTTTATATATCGTATATTTTATATTAGTTTTAGTTAACTGGTTTATATTATTCGAAGACTATGAAGCCCATTTATATATTTTGTAAATTTTATTCTAAAGGGACTTGCCCAGGATAATAACGAATTTATTTACTAATCCGTCGAATTCTTTCAGAATTCAATTCTTAGAATCCAAGATCCTTCGTAAAATTCTCAATGCTCCTTACTTTGTCACGAATAAACTCATCCACAATGACCTTAAAGTTCCATGTGTCCATATGTAGATTTAGCCCGAACTAGGTACCACTCCTTCCATAATAAAACCCATTCCCATTTTAACACACTAGTTTCTTATTTGATCCTGATAATCACCCGAGGGATCTGAAAAAAAATATCCTCCAGACCTTGTTTAGAATATCTACTGGAATGCGGCCATTTCTCTACTTTTTTCCTATAGCATATTTACTTGTATTGTCAAATATAGTGCAAATTTTAGTAAATATAATAAAAGAAATATTTATTTAAATTACTATAAGACCACGACTATGCAAGAAGATAACAAGAGCGATATTACGCATAACTTCTAGGTTTTCCTAAAATTAAGGAATTTTGTCGAAGCTGGGTGAACGTCAGGAAGGTCCACGGCTGATACCAATTAATAAATAATTGAGACGTTGATTTCCAAAAGGTACTAAAGGACATTTTTTACGAAATTGATTTTTTTACATATTTATATTCTCCTTATTTAGTTTTATCTAAATCTTAAATTTGATTGTATCTAATGAACATTCATGTCCTTTAATAACGTGATTTAGAAATGCTATTAATTTCTTAAGATACTTATTACACATTTAGTTTCATCTAAATCATAACAGAACATTTCATTTCATAACTTCAATATGGTTTTATTATATACCGCTTACTACAACACGTACTAGACAAACGTTCAAAACTCTCTATTTACTACAAAAGACTCATTTACATCACGATTATCCGACCTATTTGGACCTATGACATTGAGCTATGGGGGTCCACTAAACTATCAAACTCCTCCCGCATCCAATCCTTGCAATCCAAAATCCTACGAAAAATCCTCAATGCTCCTTACTTTGTAACTAATAAACTCATCCATAGAGACGTAAATATCCCACTGGTTGCAGACTTGGCCCGCGATAGATACACCTCCTTTAATTCCAAACTACCTGCCCACTCAAACCCGCTTGTCCGTAACCTCTCATCTACATCTATTCTCGGTAATCCTCCGAGGCGCCTGAAAAGACGGTGGCCTCGAGACCTGCTCATGAAATAAACTTTGAAGTACTACCACTGGGTAGATTCTTTACATGTCTATTCATGCCTGTTATTGTAATTCAGCAATTTTACTTATTGTATTTGTATATACAGTTGTAAAAAACAATAAAATATATTTTTAAAAAAAATATAAGGTTTTATTAATATTGTAAAGAAATAATTCTAGATTTTAATGCGAAAAGACCCAAATTAGCCAGTTTAATAATATATTAATGAGAGATTTTCGCGCTTCCTGTAAAATTCCCCAGAATGGATATAGTACCTTTTGGAAATCAACGTCTCAATTATTCTACCACAGGCAGAATCCAACCCGTTTCGAAAACATAACTATCAGAAAAATTCTGATTAAATTCTATATATAAATAAATAACAGACAGTGACATGTCTAGGAATCAACTACCTACTTATTCATCTTAACTCTCTTTTAAATTTAATATATTGAATTTAGAAATCTGTCCTAACGCCATGAAAATATATTTTGTACTAAAATCATACATTCAAATTAATTTTATTTAAGAAAACATTTTCATTAAAAAATATTTAACGAAAGATACCGATGATTTATAATTAGTAATGATGTCAACAAGAGTTACATAGATGTGTTAGTGACATCAACTAAAACATTAAACAAAGATAACGAATTCTTGGAAGAAGAAAAATACCACGTATTATATGAGAAGCTTGACCATATTAGAAACGACACAATTACTTAGAATACATATACCATATTGGATAGGATCCAATATGCAAAGGAGAGCAACATTTAATAAAGTAAAAAGAATTTATGACACCAGAGGGGTTGGTATACAGGATACCTGAGTACCTACCTCAGGTGTAACTTCACTACAAACATGAAACCTTTCTCAGCCTAACCTGTAACAATCCCAAACTGTATATGGAACCAAAAATCTTTCCTAAGATCGAATATTGAAAACAGAAGGTCGATTGTGGGTAGAGGCGACAACAGAGTGTTCGCCCAATTGGAATACAAATATTTATGAGAGTACAGGCACTACTAACCTTTTAAGGGTCATAGATGACTTCATATCGACTCATTTCCATTTTTCTCCCATTGACTGACCCCGTTTTCGGACTTGAAAAGATAATGCTTACGTTATGGAGAAACTAAGGTTTAAAAGAAACATTGAATGGACCGATAATTATTAAAAAATACTATTAAGTGTAGAATGAGCGAATATTCTACATACTTTAATAGTTAATAAATATATTTCTGCAATAAAAGTCGGCATGTTTTTGTTTTTTTTACTTTCACTTACCTATTTACGAAATATATAGCAGGGACGGGCAGTATTGAGATCGCAAAAATTTTCGAATTTCAGTTTTCAACGGAAATACAGGTTTTAGTACAATCAACCAAGTTCCACAAAAAGGTGTGTGTGTGTGTGTGTGTGTGTGTGTGTGTGTGTGTGTGTGTGTGTGTGTGTGTGTGTGTGCGTGTCCGTATGTGGTAAGTCTAGCACGAAAATGACAAGTAGTATAAAACTGAAATTTCATATTTTAAGGGCGTCTATTCCTGAGATGTTACAGCAACCATTTTGCGCCTTTTTACGATTTCCTCAAAAACGGCTCTAACGATTTTGATTAAACTCGCTGTATCGATTTAAAATTGGATGGACTTAAATATCACGTAGCCTTCATTCTGATTGAAATAGTCTGACAGGGCTTAAATGCTGATATTTTAAATTTTCTTCCTCTAAAATATCTTTAATTTTATAGATTTCAAAAAATTAGGCACATCATCTTGTTAGCATAAATAAACAACGACTAAAATATACATGTTGATTTGATAACCAACTAAAAGGGAAAAGAGCACCATTATTTTTGTATGCAATTTTTGTGTTTTTGAACATGAAAACTATAATATAGATGTATAATATACCGTTGGAAAGCTTAAGATTTAAAAAAATATATTATCACAAAGGCTTGTAATAGGTAAAGGAGAGTGATTAAAAGCCGATAAAACTGACAGATTCTCGTATATAATAATATAATAGATCATTTAATAAAATACATGTTTCTATTCTACAGAAGCTCAATTTCAATTAATTCTTTAACAATTTATTTTCATCTCTAAATGTTTTTGAAAATTCTTAAATTGATTTTAACAACGGAGGAAATTGAAAGTTGTGTGTTGCGCGCACCAGATTTTTTCTATGGAAATATTTTTTTAAGGCATTAAAAAAAAAACATATTCATTATTAATTTGAAAATTCACAGATAAGGTTAAGAGCCTGGAAAGAAGTCAGCAGATGTTGAGGAACATCATGGTCATAATTAATGGATTAACAAGAACTGAGAAAGCTATCTTCACCTATCACATAGTTTGAAATTCCGAATTCCTATAGAATGAGGAACACCCTCAAGAACTAGAATGGTCCTACTGTTCATTGTATGCTGGAGATATTCCGAGAAGTGGCAGGTAGAAGCAGTGGGATAAGAAGGCAGGTATGGGCTTTACAGCAGGCCATCAGCTGTACATGGCTCTAAGTGCATTTCGGTACTGCACCAACAAAACAATATTTAGGCATGTTTACAATGTCCATGAAGAAAAAAAAAGGTAAATAAAGCAAACGAATAATAAAATAATACCAATAAAGTTGTTGCGTTAGCCTAAGTGGTCAATTCGCAAGTAAAATAAATAAAATGAAATAAAAAATAATACCATTGTAACACAAATTCAGAAGAAGATAATAGATACTGTTTGTAACAGGTTATGATTAAAATTTTATATGATAAGTTAAAAATATACGAAATTGTTTCTAATAGATATTTTGTAATGTAATAGACATTTTGAAAAAATTATTTTTTTTTTTTTTAGTGTTATGTATGGAAAGTAAAGTTTCAGAGGATTTAAGGAGTTTACTAGGAACGAGAATTTAAACGTATTGTCATTTTTTAAGTAAGTTAAAAGTTAATAAGTAATGATAGTGGATATATCAGTTTCCATTCGCTCACAATACGCTGTGATGATGACCCACAATAGGCGTCGAAACGTTGGCAAAAAATAAATTGTGGAAACTACTCAATTGTTTCATTCACTGACCGCCACCCGGACTAATTTCATTTAGTATTAGTTAATAAGCAATATACATATATATGTTAATATACTTTTTTTTTTTTTTTTTTTTTTTTTTTTTTTTTTTTTTTTTTTTCTTACCCTCTGGTTTTATTTTCGAACAAAATACAAATACAAATATAATATGTATAGCTGTCAGATTTGTCCTTCTGTTACCCGGAGGTATTCTAAAGAGGATTGCTATATGCGCTGGATGCACTAGTAATCTTTCAAGGGCTTCTTCTAAGCCTTTATTTATCCATTGCAAAATGGGAGGGACCATTCTTCAGACATAGTCCGAACTCCTTCCCTCGGCGACAACGTCAACGAGAGGTAGTGATCCTTGCCACCTCCCAGGCTTGGGTGGTGGGGTGATATCAGAAAATAATGGATTAGCACAGGCCTTCAGCCCATCAAAAAATTTAATGTGCCTCCGGCTGATATATTCAGGCACTGTTGGCAATACTAATTCCTGATGAAGGATATGGTTTCTGGCCCTCTGTAAGTTGGTACCTCTGACAATCCGCCGAAGGATGGAGTTCTGGAACGTCTGTAATTGTTTGAGGGGTGGACTTAAACAGATGCCGCATCAAGGGCGCACCATAGAGCATAGTCGGACGTATTATAGCCTTGTAGATCTGTAGTTTCAGCCTCAGTGAGAGCTGAGGTGACGTGAGTAGATGATTAAGTCTATAGCTCTTTCTCCTGACCAGTTTGAGTCGTTCCCGTACGTGACTAGATAAGGTGAGGTGCCTATCTAGAGTGACGCCCAGGTAGAGGATTGAATTAGAGACTGGCAGTGTTTCTCCGTTCACTTTAAAATCAGTGGGCAAAGCGCTCTTCCCCTTCTGGAACGACATGACAATAGCATCTGTCTTCTTCGGGTTCACCCTAATGCCAATCTCCTTCAGCTCATCTACAATAGTGGTCGATGCTCCTTGTGCCAGGGTGAGAGCCCTTTTCGGTCTCATACTAGAAGCATAGATGCCAATGTCATCGGCGTAGGCTGCTACCAGTGCCATTGGGTGCTTCATTGAGATCACTTTTGCTGTAAAGATCACAAACAATAGTGGTCCCAATACAGAACCTTGAGGAACCCCACAAATGGTGTCCTTTGAAGTTGACAATTTATCGCCTACCCTTACGACGAAGGATCTCCCGCTTAAGTAGCTTCTGATCAATCGGCATAATGAAGCTGGAAAACGATAGTCTTCCAACTGGCGAAGCAGTAACTCGTGGGATACACAATCAAACGCCTGTGTGCAGTCCAGCGAGATGAACGCCGTGGCTTCATTGTTCTTCGTCATACGCTCTATGGTGTGCCTTTGAAGTTTCACTAAATGATGATCGCAGGCTACGCCTCGTGAGAACCCGGTCTGTTCTGGTGGAATGATGGACTCCTCACTGCAGTGCTCTAGCAGATGGTGATGGGTCAGCCTCTCGAACACCTTGCTCATATGCGAAAGGAGACTGATAGGCCGATAATGCTCTGGTGAGTCTCCATTCTTCCCAGGCTTAAGTAGCGGCACTATGATCGCTTGCTTCCAGTCATCGGGGAAGTATGAGATCCGCATACAGGAGTTAAAAATGTTTAATAAGAAGGCTTTACCCCTCCGAGGTAGCATCTTCAATAGTACATACGGAATATCATCCAGTCCCGAAGCCTTGTTACCCTTGGTGCGTCGTAGTACCGACTCAAGCTGTCCGAAGGTGGAGAATATCCTCTTTTCATTAGGGGACGTTGGTCTTCCCGCAGGTAGTGTGGGAGCATTTAACAGCCGATCATCTTCCCTCGCCTTATAAGAATCGGCCAAGAGTTCAGCCTGTTCCTCAGGGGATAATAGGGTGCCACCTGATGTAAGGTGTACACTCTTCCTCTTAGTGACGTGTGACCTCACAAGTCTCCAGAACTGACGATGATCATCATGAGTCCTACGGAGTTGCTCGTGCCATAGGAAAGTCTTCCATTCACGCATGAGGCTGGCTATCTGCCGGGTCATCGCATTGATGGCCGGTTTCAAGCCGTAGTCACAAGTTCGGTGGAAAATATTCCTCAGGTTGTTCCTTTGTGCAATGAGAGCAAGAATGTGGCTCGGTGGTTTCCTGAAGGCGTTTGGCTGAGGACTAAACTTTGGTATGGTAAGATTGGCTGATACATGGACGGTGGTGGTGATATCCGAGATCGCCTTCTGCACCTCTTTAACAGTTCGTAAGTACTGTATCTTTGGTAGGGTATCATCCACACTAGCCCTATATCGTTTCCAGTCGGCCTTGTGGAAGAGGAACTTGCTCGCGGGTGGTGTTGCTGGATTTCCCTCAAAGGCATATAGCACAGGCCGGTGGTCCGACGGTCCGTATGGGAGCGCTAGGCACTCAGTAACAGTGTGAAGGTCCCTGGTCAGGAGTAGGTCAAGTGTGGATGTCCAGTCAGGTCGGGCCGCATGGCTAAAGGTGTGCACTCCGGGGTGGAAGACAGCCATCCTGGTCTTGGTGATATAGGTACCCATCGGATTGTTGCTACCGCACAGCCAGGCAGTGTGCCGGGCGTTGAAGTCCCCTAAGATGACAAACCGACTCTTATCCTGGGCGTGCTGCAGCAATAGCTTCATAGATGTTAATATAGCCTTGGGTCTCCTATAGACACAACAGAAAGTAAAACGTTGTTTTAATCGAACATCTACTGTGACTATATGAGTACCCTCTGTAGAAGCTACTGGGTTAGGTACCAACCTCTATATAATATACTATTTTATTTATTAGTAGTTTTAATACCAAATCATTGTTAACGATTAACTTGAGAACAGCATTCGTCCAAATAAATATTTAATTTTTCTTAAAACATGTGTCACAAAAATGAATAAATTACACATATTTTATGAATTAATAATTTCCAATTTAATACTGAAACTTGATATTTATATTATAGCGCGCGAAGTTTTACAGCTGCATATTAAATTTATATTATCCAAATTAGAAAACCCATTTATAAAGATAGAAAAACAATTGTGTTCGATTAAAATAAGAGGAATTAAAGTCATAGTGAAGAACAGGCAATGCTTGTTTAGCTTAAAAAATGAATATTGTTCTTTGATAAGGTATGCTAGATACTAATATCTAAATCTTACTTTGTACTTTGAATATAAACGTATTCCTCACCAGAGAATGGTTAATTCTGTATGTGTGTTAGTCGAGTTTTGATGACTTTTTCTCCAAGTCTAACACTGGGTTATAAAAGGTCACTTTTAAATCCAGTATAAACATCAAAATCAGAAACGTAAGTAAGGTATATATAAAAAAGGAAAAATTTAAATTTGAATGAGTAATATGCACTATTCTTATAGAACTATTAACCGCTATTAGGGAGACCTATTATCGAAGGTTTACCATAATAAAACGACTAGAAGGAAGAGGAAAGAAGATACAATCAGTAGCTCGTACCAAGGAAGTGTACTTTATACGAGGCCCTAGGGATTAACGTTTTCCTTCAGATCTGCAAGTATGTTTAGTCTAATTGTGTTGCATGCAGGTGAGTTATATAAGGGCCTTGAAGCAACTACAGGTTAAACACTGATAATTTTTTTCTCGTTCGTTTCCGCGTTCTTAAAAACATCGATCAGTTATATCATTACTATATACTTCGAACAGCCTCAATAATGACAACACATTAATACTATTAAAGCAGAATATTGAAAGGCATTAATTTAGGACATTAACTATACAATAATAATTAATTACTGTTAATTTAAATAAACTCATCCTAAATGCAATGGATAACTTATTTATAATGACTATGTAAAATACCCGTCCAACATCACGAGTTTCCTTATTCGGAATCCTTTTCGCAAGACAACTTTAGTTTCGCTCATGACTCAAGTTTCGTGATTCATAGAAGAAAGAGTTTAAAAGATTTTATATTCCAAGCAAGTAACATCCAGAATAATGATAAGAGTTACTACACGAACATCTTTTTAGTTCACTATTTTTTAAAATTAAAGCATAACTAAAAAAATAACAAGTAACCAATAATTAAACATTCCACAGATTTTGAGGTCATATGTACCACATAGTTATAATCAACTTAATATGTAATTAAAACTACAGCCCGCGGCACTTTTTTCCAAGAATTTATGCTAATTTTTTTTTAGACTTTGTATAAGGTCCTAACTAAGTTATTCCCTAGATGTAATAATATTATCCGTTTTTTCGTTATGCTGAATATAATAGGTTAATATAAAATATAAAGTAGAATAATATCAATGTTTGAGAATTATAATAAACGTATAAACATTTCTCATCATCCTTCAAAAAATAGTCATAAAAAATATAGATGGTCAATTAAAAAAAAAAAAAAAAAAGTATATCTATTCATTGTTCATTGCGTTCTTAAAGCATGTGAAATCTGCCCCCATGTGTATCAGAACAAAATTTATACTATTGAATCACACTTATGAGAAACTACCTTATGCAAATTTTTAGGTCATTACCCCCTCCCTCCCCTTTTTTTTTCTTTTTTTGCTTTGATACCTACTAAAACTATAAGGTATATTTATTTAAAACGTAACTACAAAGATTTTTTTGAGGATGTATAGTCGACTGTAGAAACTATTATAGGTGGAATAATCAGGAGTCAGTCTTTTTTTAAATATTTTAATTTTGCCGATGTTTATGCTTGGACATGGCTCAGTTATGCCTGATAATGGCTCACAAGTTTGAGCCGAAACGTTGGCAAAATTAAAATATTTAAAAAAAGATTGACTCCTGATTATTCCACCAACGAAGATTTTTTTAATATATATATTTTATATTATATGTTAATCTAAAAAGCTATGATGTCAGACTTGCATGGAGTGTTGGAGAGAAAAAAACACTATGTCTACCACTGGAACTAATCCGTTTTTTACGAACATTAAAAAATGTTTATTCTTTAAATATCACCTGTATATCTAAATATGCTAAAGTGTTATCTGTCTCTCTAACAGTAGCATCATCTATTAATAATTGTATACAAATTTAAATGTTCTGTTGGTTTTCTTTCTGTTAGGTTATGAATATGAGTATAATAAATTATCGAGACCAGTAGATAACTTAAATTATCAACAGTCAAGAACTAATCAAACAATATCTATATGTGTATATCTATAAATGCTTTCCAGAATATCTCGAGATTTTCTATGAAACCGTAGGAGAAGCAGTTGACAAAGTCATGAATAAACTGTTGGGAAAAATAGGTTTCATGCAAAAAACTAAATTAAAATGTTAAATAAAAATCTGATATCATGACCCCTTTTACAGCTCAAGTATATATTTTTCCAAGACACGCAGATATACCATAACAACGGCAATAAAGCTCTAATCTATATTCAACTCTACACGAAACCCACACCTTCATGGACACACGTAATACCTGTCTCTGACCTTAGTCTCTCTAAAGACCTATCACAACTCAATGAGAAAACAGGTTCAATATTACGGTCTACAATAGCCAGTAATCAAACGGAACAATAGCCGGAAAAACATATAGGTATCGTAGCATAGAATACAGACCGTGAACTTTAATTCAAATGTAACTTACAACCATAGAATACTACCAACTGAGCGAAACCATATTCGGAAACTTGTTTGGATCAGATATCTTTATCACAATACCATATCGAGCCACCGGATTTAGCCTTTAATGGTCTAAAAAGGTATGTAGTGCTTTATCACATGAAAATATTCATCGCAGTTAAACCATTAATTTTTTTTATTCCCATAAAGTCAAGAATTAACTTGTAAAAGTAACGTCAAGGAACTAAAAAGTCAAATTTTTTTTTTAATTTATTTATTTGACAACAAGTAATAAACAAATGCCTTTAGGCATATATTGTAGCATTGTTGACCATTACGAAAAACCTCCTTCAGGATTCTTCTGAATTCGTGAGCGAAGAAACCTCCAGTGAGGGCACTCCTTGGGTGGAAGATCTGCTAAAGAAGTAGGTCTCTGCTCCAGAGGCGTTACAGTCTCCTGGTGGGTTTTGTGGTAGTGTATCAGTCAGTAATGTTCGTACCAGTAGGTTTGGATGTCCAGCGAGTGAGTCGTGAAAATGTTTGTAATATTTTTTAATGATATCGTTACGATTAGTATGTTGAGGTCTTTGTGTAATGATTTATTGGTTACGTAAAAGGACAGTGAGTGATGAAGTGAGGAATTTAGATTGAAAGATTTGAATTGTCTCAGCGTGATTTTTAAAAAAAAAAATCAAATTAACTGAAAAAATTCCGGTTTTGTTGATGTTTCACAAAATTAAAATATTTCTTGAAAATATTTTATTTATTAGAATATGGAAATACCAATGCGCTCTGAAGATATACAAACATGAATTCATACAATTCACAACAGAGTTAAACAGATACGAATTTATTAAAGATATCTTACTAAAAGTGGAAAGTGGAAATGTTTGTTTGTTTTTTTTTTCATTTAATCATATTTTTAATAAATGCATACTATTATACTTTTTTCGCACTATTTTTAGCAGCTTTTCAGGTCTTAATCTAGACCAACAGTGAACGTTGTCCAGAGGGTCCAAGAGATGTCATGGGATATAATTATTAACTACCTTAATGTAAAATGATTTTAAATCCTTGGCGTTTAACGATAATCTCACACTCTATAAGGACAAATTAAAAATTTTAAGCTATAGAATTTCTTGTATTTACTGACATATGCCTGATACTGCATACTCAAAATTTGTCATTTTCTAACATTTCGAAAATACTGTTTAAGAGCATAAAGTTCAAAGAGCAGCTGTATCACAGAAGATAATAGACAATATTTGATTTTTTTTTTTTTTTTTTTTTTTTTTTTTTTTTTTTTTTTTTTTTTTTTTTTTTTTTTTTTTTTTTTTTTTTTTTTTTTTTTTAGGGCGCTAAAGACCCCAGAAGTTTTTTGGCCAAAAATAAAATAACCTAACCTTTGATTTTTTTATGAGTGTTTGAATAAAACCTTCGTATATAAGATTTAAATGTTGGGTTATTTTTATTCACTCGTCATTTCATGTTCTATGGCTATCGGACGATATTAAAGTGAAAGTCCTAAAGTTTTCCTTTCCAGGTTTTATTAGGATGGAGATGTTAAACGAGTACCTTAGCACAGGACTTGGACCTTCACTTTACGTTACCTCTGAAGGACAGCATAACGAAGGATTTTTCCTTCCTTTGAATTTGTCCACTTTGCCTCCATTTATTTCCCTTTTTCCCCAACAAGGCGATTTCTGGAAATACAGATTTTCGGTAGAGGAATTTCGCATGCAAAGAGTGTAATACGGTGTAGTCTAGGAAACATTTAAATCTATATCTAAATCCTAAGTTAGGGAGTCCTTGTCCTTGAAATGATTGTAGAAGAGGTCCAAGAAAAAGTTTTTGTAAGGAACCACTGATCTAGAAGCTTTATTGAGGAAAACAAGAAGGGAATTTCTCCTTCATATTTATAAATGAATCCTCAGTTCATATTTAGCCTAATAGACTATTCGTCAGTAACCGTAATGTTTGTTATTCTGTCTATAGTTTTTGATGATGAAAACTAAATAATAATTACGGCAGTATTAATGCGTGGAGGAATTGTTTAAATTGGAATGTAGAGCGTACCACGGAACTTCAGTTATTTAAATGCGGTTGTTTTATTTATTTATTTATTATTAATTTTTTTTTTTATCTTGACAGTAAATATATGTGTGTGGGTGAATGTATTCAGTTACTGCCGAATTTTCGGTTTTAAGGATTTAAAAAAATAAAGAGCTTCAGTATCTTCAGCCGTTTTATGATAGTTTACATTTTAGTTTTCTTAATTAAAATAATTTGTTTTGACTTTTATCGTTTGAAGGGCAAAGGGAAAAAACAGGTCACTATTTTTTCAATGAAACAGATGAAACGATGCTTTTCCATGCCTTTAGAATGTGGAAATAAAAAATATTTAATAATATAGCATACAAAGAAGCCTTGAATGAATAAAGTTTCTTGACTTTCTAGTATATCAAGTTTTAAAAAAATTAAAAGTAACTAACCTAGATCTTTTCTCTTAATACTTTTCATAATTAATTAATAACCTTCATATAAAATATGCTCGTCATAGTTTATTAAGATTGAAGCGCCTAATTTACGACGATATGTAATGAGTTTATGCTTGACATGGGCCCAGTAATGTCCTGATGATGGCTCACAAGTTTGAGCCGAAACGTCGGCAAAATTAAAATGTTAAAAAAGACTGACTCCTTATTATTTCTTCCTACGATAATTCCTATAGGCGGCTATACTTCCTCGATAATATGTAAACATAACAATGAGATAATTGAATCAACGTTAAATTCAGAAACACTATCACTGTGATGCCTAATGAAGCAGGACAGTTTATATGAACTAATTAATTATATGAGTATGTTGGTATGATGAGCAGCTAGCTAAGTGATGTAAGTCTCCAAGGAACTGGTATTGAGCTGTCAGTACGGCCCTAGGGAGTGAGTTGATGCTTGGTCCTGAGACGAACAACTTGGTAGAACTAAATTTATGGAAGTGGGAAATCTCTTATAAATAAAAGGAAAAAAAACTACATTTTTTATAAATATACAAATAGAGTTTTTAAGAAAATGCATACATTTTTTTTTTTAATGATAAGTAATTAAACTTTACTGAATTCACTAATTAAGGAAGTGTAAAATAGTTAAAGAAACTTTTTAATATATTAAAATTTAAAAAAATAATGAAAAAAATTAAAATTTTACCCATATATAGGCTTATAAATGAGTTACTTTTAAAGATAGAGAAACTATGTAGAGTATTAAAATCAATAAACCGCGATAAACAAAGGGGAAAGTCGATTAGATTTAAAATGGCTGCCTACTAAGAAATAGCAGAGATATAGCGTTTTGAAATTAGCAGGGCTGATTGCCGATTTTTCTTTGATTAATTTATCCCTTTTATATTATTTAATGGCCTGCCTGTAAACATATATATAAACTGTTATACTGTATTATAGTACTGTGGAATTAATGAACCACAGTGTAATAATTTGCAGTTTTTTTTTTTTAAAATGATAAGTAAGTAAACTTTACTGAATTAACTAGTTAAGGAAGTTCAAAACATATTTATAACGGATCGTAGCAGCATTTTAAAATTAAGAATATATTTCGAAATAGACAGACCTATTAGGATTTTTAAAGTACTTTATTTGCTGAATTTTACATTTTATAGTTATTAGAGTAAATTCAATCATGATTATTTTCTTTTTTAAACTTTATTTATTGATTTGCATCTGTCAGCAGTATTATGACAACCAGCAAATACGACAAAATAATAAACAAAATATGAGGCATGAGGAAGGACAGAACCCAGCAGCACGTCTTCTCTTCAGGTTTTTTTATGTATAGTATTCACCATTTTTTAAATAATTGAAGTATTTATTTTGTGTCAGAGTGTTAATAAGGCTATCATTATTTTATTAGGGGCCACTTGAAGGGATCATAGCTTGAGTGAAGTAAGCGAGCTCTTGGAGAAGGCCCTGGATAAGAGGGGGCTGGATAAGATTATTCAACCCTCTAATTATTAGTAAAATTTGGGATGAATTTTCACCGGAAAACAGCTGATGAGGAATTTCCCTCCCCACACTCGAGCCTGTTGGTTCGTTATGAGAAGGCGAAAAAGAGTAATTTGGTGACATCTGGAGGGATGATGATTCCCGTGGCTGGATTGGTGGTTCCAGTGGTTGGAGTGTTGGTCCCTGTTGTCGAGTCGGAGCTCTCCTCTGCTGAACTGACAACTTTAAATGGCACTCATGATTGAAATTTAAAAAAAAAATTTAGTTTGACATATATGTTATTTAGTAATGCGGTCAGGTGAATGAAATGAAGTGATGAAGATAAAAAAAAAATGTTAGCATTAATTAAAAACAAAAAAAAGATAGCCCATATAGAAAGTACTAATTAAGGTCAGAAGTCATAAATAACGCCTCCACCATAATGAGTTCCAGGGTTTAAGATGGGAATGAAAACAGGTTTAAAATATTTTCTGACAATAAATAACATAAAATGACTACGCCGACTTTATTAATACTAAAAACAGCTTTGACATTTTAATAAACCTCGCGAATTCGAAAAAAGGAAACCTGAGGTTATTCCAGGAGTGATTTACAACCGAAGAAGATTGAATCTTCACTTGATTGAGAAGCTGCCTCCGCTGGGCACATCCTGGTATAGCGCCATTTACATATAATGGAGAAATTTCGTTTGTTTCCTCCCTTTCGGGCATTATAGATTCATTTTTTTTTTTTTTTTTTTTTTTTTTTTTAACTCACATGATCTCAGCAACTGAATTTAATATTCAATTCAATAACAAAAACAAATAAGGGAACACTTCACATGATACGACCATGTTCACCTTGATTCTGTGACAACTCTATTGTTTTTAACTTTCTGGCTAACAACTTAAAAAATTATAAAACTTAATAGAGTCGGTTTAATTTATTTCTATATTTCATAATCAAACCTAAATAAAGATTTTAAAAAGTAGCTTTAATATAACTCTCTGAAAACTGTTGTTCATGGATATGTATATTTATAGTCTACTGCTTTCTCAAGGGGGGAGGGGGGGAAAGGGAGAGAATTAAATAAGAGGACAGACAGACGGATTAAGAAGTATAGAAAATACATAACTAAAAAAATAATCTAAAGAAAAAATGTATTTTTACTTTCACTTACTATATATAGTAAGGAAAGTATTGCGATCGTGAAAATTTTCGAATTCCAGTTTTCAACGGAAATACACGTTTTAGGGTCCCTGAGTCCAAATAACCAAGTCCCGCAAAAAGGTCTGTGTGTGTGTGTGTCTGTGTGTCTGTGGTAACTCCCGGGCGGAAACGGTAAGTCCTATGAAACTGAAATTTCATATTTAAGACAACTATACGCCCGAGACGTGACAAAACTTTTTTCATCAAAATGAGCTTACCAGAAGAGGCACTTTATACCATGCATTTTGCACCTTTTTTCGATTTTCTCAAAAACGGTTCCGACGATTTTGATTAAACTCGCTATATGGATGTAAAATTAAATGGGCTTTAATATCATGTAGGTTTTATTTGGATAAAAATGGTCAGACAGGGCTTAAATGCCGATATTTTAAATTTTCTTCCTCTAAAGTACCTTTAATTTTTTAGATTCAATAATAATAACTAGATTATCTTGTTAGCGCTGATGAAAAACAGGTAAATATATAAATTGAATAAATTCGATACCCAACTAAAGGAGAAAACAGAAAAAATATATTTTTACTTTCACTTACTATATACAGTAAGGAAAGTATTGCGATCGTGAAAATTTTCGAATTCCAGTTTTCAACGGAAATACACGTTTTAGGGTCCCCTGAGTCCAAATAACCAAGTCCCGCAAAAAGGTCTGTGTGTGTGTGTGTCTGTGGTAACTCCCGGGCGGAAACGGTAAGTCCTATGAAACTGAAATTTCATATTTAAGACAACTATACGCCCGAGACGGGACAAAACTTTTTTCATCAAAATGAGCTTACCAGAAGAGGCACTTTATACCATGCATTTTGCACCTTTTTTCGATTTTCTCAAAAACGGTTCCGACGATTTTGATTAAACTCGCTATATCGATGTAAAATTAAATGGGCTTTAATATCATGTAGGTTTTATTTGGATAAAAATGGTCTGACAGGGCTTAAATGCCGATATTTTAAATTTTCTTCCTCTAAAGTACCTTTAATTTTTTAGATTCAATAATAATAACTAGATTATCTTGTTAGCGCTGATGAAAAACAGGTAAATATATAAATTGAATAAATTCGATACCCAACTAAAGGAGAAAACAGAAAAAATATATTTTTAATGAAATTTTTCGTTTTTGAACATAAGAGCAGTAATATACATGTATGATATACCGTTACGGTTTTCCTCATTACAGTAACCCTGCAATGGGTGCATTTATTTCTACGCGTACCATCTTGCGATACAACGCGTATTTTTATTACATAATATAAATTATGTTACAGAACATTAAGTTACATAAAAAATTAAATAAGTCAAATAAAACTAATAAATATAAACTTATAAATTAATCGTTTGTTGTAACAAATTAACAAAATAATACTAACTAATTGACTAAACAAAGAAACCAGTAACAAATAATAAATAATTCATTTGTTATAAATACTTAACGAAATAATAAAAACTAACTAACCAATTGATTAGTGTTAGTAACAGTGAAATTAAATTAAATAAAATTAATAACGAGTTATTGCCTGTTTCTATTTCTCTAATTCTGCATAGTCCACCCGGTCCACAAATTCATAAAATTTTGAAAAATATTTTGTAAGGAGGTCACACTTCGAAGGCGGCCATTGGTCTCCGTTTAGTAGGACTGTTGAGATCAGTTTGTGTCTATGTTTGTCCAGTTTACTGCAATCGAATAAAAGATGGTCGTATGTCTGTTCGCTTTTACCGTCACATTTACAGATTTTGTCGTCAGTTAGTTTGAATCGAAATAAATAGCTTCTGGCTCCTCCATGTCCCGTCAGGAATTGTGTCAGTTTGTAGGAAATTTTTTTAAGTTTAGTTCGATCGTCAATTGTTTTTATGTAGTCATAGGTGTGTCTACCTTTTGTTGAGATGGCCCATTTCGTATTCCATTTCTGCCTTGTTTTCATTGACAGAAAGTGTTTGATGGCGCTGATCGGTGCCTTGTCGTATGCTATCGGGAGAGCGGTGTCTCTTGCCGCCGCTTTAGCCGCTTCATCCGCTAGTTCGTTCCCAACAACGCCAACATGGGCTTTAACCCACTTAAAGCTGATGTTCATACCTTCATTATGACAAACTATTAGTCCATGTCTGATTTCCTCTAAGAGCCCTTCGTGTATGTTCATGTTCCTTAATTTCGATAGTGTTGTTTGACTGTCTGTCTGGATACAGAAGTTAGAGGTATAATGAGAATTTTTTATGTAGAGTACAGCCTGTAATAGTGCATACATTTCTGCCTGATTGTTTGAGCAATAAGGGCCTAACCTAAATCGCGCTGAATGCACCAGCTGCTGTCCTTCAAAAGCAAGGAAGGCAGCTCCTACCTTGTCTTGATCCTTGCTACCGTCAGTGTAAATGTTGATGCCGCTATTCGGGCTGGTGTCTGTAATGTTAGGCTTCGAAATATCTTTTTGGTGAATCCAAAGTTTACACGGAATTTTGTGTTCAAATTCATGAATCGGAAAGCTTAATAGATTTTTGCCTAATGTTATAATTTCGAATTTATTTAGTATTTCATCGGAAAGTATGGAAATAGGGGTAATGTTAGCGAGAAGGCAAGATGCGTCATATGAAATAGTTTTGTATCCTTTAATAATTTTGATAGCTATCATTCTTTGAACTGATTCTAGTTTTTTTAAGTTCTTTTTGTGAGAAAGTCCTTTATGCCAAACTTCTATTGCGTATGTCATAGTTGGCTGAATAGCAGCTTTGTAAATTGTTGACAATACTTCGGAGTTCAAACCCCAAGTTAGTGCTGCGGAGTTTGATAAGCCATGGACTATTTTTAACAGCCTATTTTTTAGGTTATTAATATGTAGGTCCCAATTTAGCTTTCTCTCCAATGTCAATCCCAAATATTTTATTTGATTAACTTGAATGATGGGTTTATTGTTTAATACAATATGTAGATCTGGTACTCGATGTTTTCTACTAAATACAATAAATTTTGATTTTTCAGGTTGAAAAGTGAGTTTGTTATTATGTGCCCAAATAGTTAGTTTGCGTAGAACTTCATTGCATTGTACTTGTAGGTGAAAGAATAGATTTGATTTGAAGAGGAGAAGAATGTCATCGGCGAATACGATAATCTCAGCTTCCTCCGGAGAAACTACACTGAAAATTCCATCCATTATTAGATTCCAAAGCAACGGGGAACAACATGAGCCTTGTGGCGTGCCTCTACTTTGCCATTTACTAGAAACTGTGTGACCAACCTGAATCTGGCTTCTTCTATCGGATAAGTAATTTCTTATAATCAAATAAATGTTTCGAGGGCATGACTTCTCATGCAAAGCTTTAAGAATCGAAGGCCACCAGGCATGATCAAAAGCTCCTTTAATGTCTAGCGAGACGGCTAGGATTTTTGATTTCGATTGTAACGAAGTCTCAACGAAATTGACGAGTTTATATAACGCCCCTACTGTGTTTTTTTGAGGAATGAACCCAAATTGATTTTCATTGAGAGGAAAATTTCTTGTTAGATGTAATAATAATCGAGATCCAACGAGTTTTTCCATAATTTTACCTGCAACAGGAATGAGTGATATTGGCCTAAACTGGTTGCAACTAGAACCTTTAGGTATTAGAACTATTTTAGAGACTTTCCATGGTTTTGGAAAAGCACCTGTATCGAAACATTTTTTGAATAATTCTGAAATAAATTTAGGATAAATGTTGTATACTTTTTTGAAAATCAAGGGTGAAATTCCATCTATCCCTGATGCTTTGTTTTCGATTAATTGGTTAATGGCAGTTTCAATTTCCAATTTTGTTAATGGATCGTCTAATTCAGTTTCCGGGATTGAATTGGCTATTGTTCTTGCAGTTTCGTGGTAGTCTGTTTCTGTTTCTCGATCATCAGTTGGCAGGAATTTTTCGATTAAGTAATTTAGAGTATCTTGCAAATTTTCTGTAAAGGAACCGTCTGGTTTTTCAATCGTTTGTAGCATTGTGGGTAACCTTATTTTACCGGAAGCATATTTATAAGGAAAAGACCATGGTTTTTCTTTACCAATGCTGCTGCAGAACTCTTTCCAAGAACTTAATTTCTGTAACTTTATTGTTTTTTTATATAGGTTTCTTTGCTGTAGATAGGCGTCCCGCCTAGCGTTTCTTAAAGTATTGTCTTTCGTTTTTTGGTAGAGTTTCCTAAGATTCCTGGTTGTTTTCCGTAAGTGGCTCAGGTCCTCATTCCACCATGGAACTATTCTTTGAGACGTTTTATGTAAATTTTTGCAAAATAAAATATTACAAGTCTTACGGAGACATCTATTGAACATAATTACTGTCTTCTCTATGCCTAAGGTGTCGAGACACTTTATCAATATGTCTTCGTGTGGGATGTTCAAATTTTTTTCATTTTCGAAATGTAAGTCGACGTATTTTACCAATAATTCTCTGAATTTTTCCCAATCCGCGTTTTTAGTACAGTATTTTATTTCAGGCTTAAAAATCTTATGAGAATAAACATCTGCGTTAATATTGTAACAAATAGTTCTGTGATCCGATAGGTTTTCTTCATCCAGTATGAGCCAATCTTGGACTAACCGAAACATAGATTGGTTGCAAAGGGTCAGGTCAATGTTACTCTCACCAATGGTGGATGAGAAAGTGGACAGTTTCTGATTTTTATTTATTATGAAGAGTTTAGAGCTAGTGATTAGGGCCTCTAAAGTTTCACCTCGTTTATTAGTGATGTTATCATACCATAGTTTGGATCGCGAATTCGAATCAACAGCTATTAAAATGTATTTGTGTTTAAACCGTGTCAGAATGTTTTCTATCTTCTCGAACTCTTTATTGACTTCAATATTTATATCAAAGTATGCGCTGACAAAAATATATTCCGTGTTGTTCCATACCAGTTCTACCACAACCACGTCCTCAAATGACAAATCATTTATTAATACTCCCTGAATGTTGTTGTTGGTAATAATAATAGATGCTCGAGGATTTCCATAACCTCCATGAAATATCTGATACCTTATCGGAAAGCCATATGTTTTATTAAGTTTAGTGTATGGTTCTTGCACTAAAATAATATCTAGGTTACTACGATGTATAGTGTGTAACAAGTTCCAGGTAGCAGTGGTTGAGTGATGAAGGTTAATTTGTGCCAATTTTAAAATAACCTTATGTCTACACATGATTGATAAAAAATTAATCTAAATGATAACAGACTAACCTTGCACTTGATAGTGACGAACATGTTTTCTATGACAAAGTAAAAATTATTGAGTACCAAATAAAGTTTTTGTACATTGTCAAGACATCCTTTACATATCATTAAGTATGGGGTTAGGCTAGTTCTAATGTAGCTGTACAGTTTGTCAGTCATAATCAGTATTAGTAATAATTCTGTCAATGGCCGCCTTAAAAGAAGGACAATTTTTAGACATTGATGAGTGATTGATATCTACTTGCCTCTTATTATTGACTCTACTATTGAAACTTACACAATTGATGCACTTGTGGACCTCGGACCTACATTCCTTGAGGGCGTGGGGTCCCGCACATAGCGGACAGGTCGGCTGCGCGGACTTGCAGAACTTTTTGACGTGGCCTATCCTAGAGCAGATGAAGCACCTCGGGGCAGAGTAGTAGTCCTCCACCGGGCAGGTAGCCATGTCCACGAACGCTCGTCCAGCCAACTTCCTTCTCGCTGAAGGGGTTATCTCCACAACTGCGTGTCTCCAAACTCTGATTGGTGGCCCTTTGTCGTTGATTTTATTCCTGTTCGAGATAACAGTTCTCAATTTTATATCTCCCTCTTGTAATCGATTTTGTTCGATAATAGTTGGGAGAATTTCTTCTTTCTTCAAATCTTCAGGAATATTTTTTATAATAACAGTAGGTCGGTTCTTCTTTAATTCTTTAATCTTCAAATTGGTCCCTTGTTTGTTATTAATTTCTGCTGTAATTAATTTAAGATCAGCCTCGGATTCCGAGCCTACAATTAATCCACCATTTTTTGTTTTTCTGAATGTTTTGATTCCGACTCTTAATTTCCTCGGATTAATTACATTTTTGAAAAGGTCTTTAGCATCATCAGTGGTAGTTGAGTTTACTTTTTCTATCATGACTATGTGTTCTTTAATTTTACCTGGTTTGTTGTTTGCAATATCAGCATACGATGGAACAGCTCGAGGCATTGAGGTTAGGTTTAATATTCCTTGCATCTCTTTTTCCAGACGTTGATTGTCGCTGCGAAGATGCTCAAATATTAATTTGAGAGAGTCTATCCTTCTATAGATGCCTTCTTTTATTGCGTCTTTAATCTTCAACTGTGCTAAACTACTAAAAAACTCCACAACTTCTAAAAAATTTGACTCGTCCGACGCCATGTTCCTAAGGGACTCTCTTGTTAAAGATAGTTTCTTTATGTGTAAAACTGAGGTCTCAAAGAGATCTTATTTTGGTAGTATAAATTTTGTTATAGTAGCAAATATGCACTTACGTGTAAATTCCTGTCACTTTTGAATAAATGTTCACTATTATAAAACTGTTCACTATTTATCACTGTTATTTTTGTCAAATTGTTTGTAAACAAAGTTATGCTTCACTGATTTGAAGGGTCACACACAAAAGGGCTCGCATACCTGTTTAAGTATGTCAAAGAAGCCGACGAAGCGGGGTTGTAAACATCAAAGGGCCGCCGAAAAGATCAAAGGGAGAGGCACCGCGATGTGAACTCTATGAAGGTTTAGACAAGACTCATGATATACCGTTGGAAAGCTAAAGATTTTAGAAAAAATATCATCTCATACACAAGCTTTTAGAAGTTAATAGAGAGTGATGAGAAGAAGATAAAACTAACTGATTATTTTAGATAATAATATAATAGATTTTTTTTAATAAAACACATGTTTATATATAAATTCAATTTGATTAATTCCTTAATAGTTTCACGTATTTTTATCTCTAACTGTATTTGAAAATTCTTTCATTGATTTTAAAAATCGAGGTAAGTGAAAGTCGTGTGTTGCCCGCACCAGATTTTTAATCATCTATTGAGAACGGGTTGCACTGCACGGGAGCCTTTCTCGACGTAGAACAGGTCTTTGATAGAGTCTGGCACCCAGGACTGTTGTACGAACTCCGTGAATTCCTCCCTCTCACATACTTCCTGATTGTTCAATCCTACCTCACTGAAAGATCCTTCAAAATGAATCACAATAGTTCCTTCCTATTCATCCCTTTTTACACAGACTGCTGGTGTTCCTCTAGGCAGTATCCTGGGGTCCATTCTTTCTATACAGCTGATATTCCAACCCATCCTAACACTTTCCTTTCTACCTATGCTGATGACACCTGCGTTTTAGTTTATAAAGACCCAATTATTGCCTCACATACCCTTCAAGTCCACATCAAAGACCTAGAAGTATGGTGTCAGAACTGGAGAATAAAAATAAATTCCAACAAATTCCATCAAATAACCTTTACCCTTCGTCGTAAACCTATGACTTCCTGCTTTACAGTCTCCTTTAATATCACTCAACAATATATAATTTATACAAAGACACGTGTCCTAAAGTACTGTGCAGGCATACGTATTCTCTCAACGTTTATTTCTGTTTTTTTTTAGGTACGAGATCTGCTACTTTTTTATTCAAGTAGCCATCAATCTTCCTCGCGTGGACGGGCTAAGCTCTTTACCAGGGCGAGCATTCTTTTTCCCCTCATTTTTTCCCTATATTCTAGTATCGTTCTGATGTATAAAGGTTTTACGATATGCCGAAAAAATACATAACGATCTAAGTAGATACATGTGTTTAAATAAAAACCGATTCCAGAGAAGGAGGAAAAATCGTAATAAATCGATTCAATAAGAACATTTAAATTTTTTCATAACTTAATTTCTAATTTCCAAGGAGTTTGTAATTCATTTGCCTTAAAATCTTTTGATTTTTTCAAATTGAAAACAAAAAAAAATGCGAAATGTATTAACTGTGGTTGGCATATTTAATAAGATTTCTATAGGAACAACTAAAAAATTAAATTAGTTAATAATTTAATACGTGAAAGACTACGTTTCGAATAAATATGAGTTTTTATTAAATCTTTAACACAGAAACAAGAACTTGATACAAATGAAATTTCTTTCATCCAGCATTGTTTAGAAACAAAATGATTTTTAAACATCAAAATCCTTTTTCATCATTAAACTGTAATAAATAATAATAGTCATTGTCGGGATGAGTTTTTATTATACAGTCGCAAACTGAGTGAAAGAGGTTTTTAAACTGTATAACGAACGAATCATAGAAGGGTAATTATAATTAACCCAACAGATAAACTTCCAAGTTACAGACAGTCGATCGAAATCTAGGTAGCACTAATATGTAAGATTCTATTCAAATGAAGAATAGAGGGAGGTTAAAGAAAGGTTAAATTAAAATACCAAGAGGCACTTGATTATTTCATTACATCTAGAGGCAGATAAATAAATGTATTTATTTTAGAACATCAGCGGTTCACGATATGATATGATATATTTGATTTGAAATATAGATGATATATTTCCGAACTATCTCGATATTCTTCCTACGACATTTCCGAATTCAAGAAGAGAAAGTATAGAATTTTTTAAAGGCCGGATGTTTTGGGTAATGGAGAAACCTAAATTAACTACGCATACTATACAAAGCACAAGCATACAATAGACGAGATGAGAGGGAAAAAATTTATATAAAAATGTATTATGACCTAATGGACCATTTTTAAGGTATATTAACTTTTTTTTCTTAGTTTTTCTTGTTCATAAATAAAAGTATTAGGACACTCAAACTAAATAGAACAAATATCCTCATAACCTTAGATGGCTTTCATTAGAGACACTGACGTATTTTTATAAGTGAATCAATCATCCTGGAAAGTTTTAATGAATGAATTGCTGGTTCATTGATGTATTTGAAGCTAGTTTTAATTTTAATAGGGCTCCCAAGGCAGCTCTATTTAAATAATAAGGCCGGAGGAAATTTCTTATATTGATCTGAACTTCCAATAGCGTGATCAGTTATTGTGCTATTAACTTGACTCTGCACCCCCATTTGACCTGAATATAGCGATTACAGATGCGACCCCACCGTACTGTAACTACGGAATGATTAAACACGGTAAGTTAACAACTAGAAAGAATTTCTGAAAACTTTGAATAACAAAACAAAATAAAGGGGATTCAGGTTGCCCTTCTATAGCCTGTCAGTCATTGAAAGTCAATTTATTTAATAAATTTAAGGTAAGTATTTATTATATGTGTATATATATATATATATATATATATATATATATATATATATATATATACACACACACACATACGTACACACACACAAACACACACACACAGACAGACAGACACACACACACACACACACAGGATCTTAGTTGGCTCTTGACTATTGTATAAGTCTTTACTATTGCAAAGATATGTGTCACTTTTTGCTTCCTTCAGAAAATTTTGAATCAATGATAAAATGTTTTTATAGGTGAATGTAAAACATTGAATATAATATACTAAAAATATTCCGTAATAGCGTGTGTCTCATAAAAATATTTATTAATTAACGAGTTATTTCCTTATCCTCTCTTCGATTTCATTCGCATCCTGCTCAACAAAAAAAAAAAAAAATTCTTGGCTGGTACTCCGAAAATGTGATTCTTGCCAAGTCTCTCTCTGTTTTGGAAAGAGGTCAAAGAACACACGCGTTGTGAAAGTAAATAACGAGCGAGGATTATTAATCAAGAGTGAATGCAGAACGGATCATTTATTAGCTGATTACAGCTCACATCTAAATGTCATTGCGGCTTTTGAATGGTTAAGTGTTCCATGGAGTGCGATCAATGATACCCATCAATCAAATTGATAAAATAAACATTCTTAGAAATATGTTAAAAGTAGATCATTAGCGTGGCTAGAAAGGTTCAGAGAATGTAAAGTCAAGTGAAACATTCTTATAGCTAACTTTCATTTTACTACATATGAAATAAACAAAAGGCATATCTAAGAACAATTTTTTTTAAATGAGATGGTTCAGGTGGCGGTCAAAAAATTATTAGTTAATAATAATAATTCTTTATTTATTCTAGGACGAGTCCCTTCAAAATAATATAACGGGAAATAAACAATGGTCCTAAGACTGGAGTCTTAGAGTAAAATAATTGAAAACAACAGAATATAACTAGTAAAATGAACAAATAAAATAATTTAAAGATAAATTCTAATAAAAATGTACAAACAAGAGAAAAAAAAAGTATTTTAAAATAAGAACAGGGAATAATATATAATAAAAAAAATATTAACATTATGAAAATAAAATAATTAAAAATATACAATTAAAAAAAAAAGCAGAAGAAAATTATGATGCTTTTAAATGTTTGTAAAATAATATATGATTTAATCTTATATCTTTGAGAATATATTTTCAATGTCCCCATGGAAATGAAAATTGGAATAAACAAACAAACGTATCTCTCTGCTTTATTTTTTAATTTTCCCTGAAATTTGCATCTACTTTGGATTATTTGGGAATTTAACTGACAGGAAAAGACTGAATAGACGTGATTTAAATTATGAAAGATTTTGGGAGTACCGGATATTGGAAGGGGTGGAGTTCCATAGGGATGCGGTCGGATTAAGAATGATATATCGAAAGCTGTATAGCGATGGGACGTTACATACAGATCCAAAGACCGCGAGAGGGTGTTACGGGAACGAATGGAGGATTTGAATTTAAAGAAAACCGGGATGAAGTTTCTTAGAAGAATTGTGGGGAAGACACGGAGAGACTGTGTCCGGAATGAAAGGGTCAGGGAAGAGCTTAATGTAGGCTCTGTTCTGGAAGTCCTAGACAAGAGGCAATTAGGATGGTACGGACACGTCTACCGAATGGACCACCACCGGAACCCAATTAAAACATTGGAGGTAAGGTCCTTAGGAAGAAGACCTAGAGGACGCCCAAGGACCTCCTATATCACCCACATGGAGCGAATAGGAATGCGTAGAGGTAAAACTCTTAGCGGGATGAGAAACCTTGCCAGGAAAAGAAACGGTTGGAACCAATGGCTACGAGCTCGCCCACGCTGAAAGGCAAATGGGTCGAAGAGAAAGAAGAAGAAGAAGAAAACCGGGATATAAAACGGACACCGGGATTTAATGTAAAAACTATTTATTTGACCACATTTCCACCCACATTGCGGTTTTCATCAGAGCTTATAGAAGTTAGGAAACTGACAAACATTGATTTGGTAAGCTGAAGCACTACCTTCAATCTAAAGCCTCTGACGGAGGTCCGCAACCTAGGTCGAAACGTTGGATAAATAATAGTTTTTACACTAGTTTCCTTTTTTTTTTTTTAAGGCACCCAAACGAACTAATCGTTCATATTAATCACACAGTCAACTATTTCATACCTAGTAAGTTCACCATTTTTGACTAGATTTACTTTTATAAAGGATATGAATCGAAATATCATCAATAGTAATCAGATCATCACATCATACTAAAAAGGAGACTTTGTTCGTAAAAATCTTGAACCGAGGTTTTTTCAAAAGAAATATTCGACCAAATATTGTGTCTGTTTCAATTAATTTACTTTTAAGAAATATATGTGCTTTGAACATTAAAGCTACATTTTATCAAAATCAACTTAATGGAAATGCTACTGACCTAGAGGAAACTAAAACCTAGAACTGACTGGGTTCGATCATATTGTAGATTTTATATATTTTTTCAATAATAAGTTGTTTTTTGTTTTTTTTTAATAAGTTGGATATATAAACTTATAATTAAGTATTTCTAAATATCAAACAGGTTTTACGCTCAGTAAAATAGTGTAACTGGATTTTAATATCGACTTCTCAACATCTCTGCCTCTAAAGTATATTTATTATTGTTTGTTTAAAGTAATCATCCGTCTCTCATTGTTAGTAGTATTAAGATTGTATAAATATTACGCATGAAATAATTGAAAAAACAACGAAAAGAGATTAAAGGGTTAATTGTTTTCATTCGTCGAAAATGTTTTGTAAATAGGAATAGCAATGCAGACATGTAATAAACCGCTGAAAAAGATTTTAGAAAACAAATAATCGAATACATTAAGTCGTCGAAAATAAAAGGAAGAGACGAAAACCGCATGAATACATGTGATTATTGCAGGAAATGATTTCCAATGGTTTATTATTCAATCGAAAATACTTTTTTTTTCGTGGAAACTGAATGTAAAATTGTACTTTCACTTACTATATACGAAATATATGGGTGGTATCATGAGCATTTCAGATTTTTTTATTTAATAATGCACTCAATAGATATTTTCTCATTATTCCGAAAAATATAAAACTAACTATTGAAATCATGTCAAGAAAAAAATGAGATGACGTACAATGAAACTTTGGAACTCTTCTTGACATTAAATTTTACATTATTTGAGGTAAACGAAGATACAGTGTTAATGGATATAGCTAAAAACAAAAATGAATAGGTTGTTCAGATTATTAATTATGTATGACACCATGATTGGATCTAAGTGAGTTAACTAACTTGGCTGTTCGTTAAGTTAAAGTATGATTAATTAGGCTACTAAGGAGAATTATTATACCGTCCTGGAAGCCATTACAAACTTGAGAGCCTATAGCTGAATAGTTGATGAAACATGGAGCAAACCTGCCACCGTAGTCCTAATACCCCTCTCAGGGAGAGATCTAAACGGAGACAGGTATGCTCCAGGTGATAGAGCGATTCATTCCTCACTTGAAAGATATCGTTATGTTAGCCCGAAACATATGCACCGACTTGTAAAGTTATCCAAGAATCTCTCTATTTTTTTTTTTATACCGTCGTAAGTAGAGACCGGATTTCTAAGTGTTTTCACGTTCTATTAACTTGCGTTTATCAGCTTCAAAACCGAACAGTTATACGATTCATCAACAAGGCAATAATATATTAAAATTTAATATTGCACTTTTTGGGCCAAAATGCTGGGTTTTTTATTTTATCTGCATTTAATTGCAAGTTTTTCACCTTTTTAGTTGAATTTGATACCTCAATTGCATTAAATTTGTTTCACTGATTTCTCGTCTTAGATATGATAAAATACTCAAATACTTATTAAAATATTTAGATTTCGCTTAGTCATTTTTAAATTTATAGAGCAATATATTGGATGATAGGCATATATTTCTTTCATTATTTGGATCATTCTGTATAGCTATAAAATTTAGCTGATGTTTCATTATTTTTTTTATATTTTCAATTTTTAATTATATAAAAGTTTTAGGTATTGTGTACCTATGTTAGCCGTAAGGTATTTCAAATTCTGTTAAATTTTATCTCCCTATCTATGTATATTCAAGTTTATTGAAATAGTTTCCTATTAAAAAATTACTTACCGTTTTTACAAGGCACAAGTAATTTATTTATTTTTTTTTTTTTTTTTTTTTTTTTTTTTTTTTTTTTTTTTTTTTTTTTTTTTAGTTTTTTAAGTTTGTTAATTAATTTATTCTTATCCTTGAGCTGAATTATCTCCTGAAGTTTTTTTTTCTCTTTCTCTTCTTTCACTATTATAAAGGATAATTAATTATGTTCCCTTTGTCTTTTGGCCAGACATATTTCTATTATTTTAAGAATAAAATTATTTTTTATTCTATTCTATGTATTATTGTTCACTAAAATCGTGTTTCCCTCCTCTCTCTTGTATAATGGCTCCCATTTGCTCAACTACCAGAAATAAACTTGGGATTTTATCATTTTTAATGGTTTTAAATTGTGAAAGTATAATTTTTGGCTTTTAGGGACGAAATGTTTAAGATATTTATGAATGCTCTTCGCTGTTCTCCCTTCCACCGTGGAACCACTACTGCATGTTAGACATAATTTTCAGAAAGATATTCCAATTCTAACACAAGGCTCTGTGACTTTAAATCAGCCAAAACCTACTATTCATACTTTTGTTAGGTATTTCAAGCTGAATATTGATCTTCACTGCATGGAAATCCGGTGTCTTGTCACAAGAATGGAAGTAAGTGATTATCGGAAGTGGCTTTATCATATTAAAACTGCTGGTGGGGTAGTACTTTCTATTGAAGCGTACGTTTTTTACCAGAACTGTAACCGACGGAAACCTTTGGCTGAGTGTTGTAATGTCAGCACGTATAGCGCCAATCCTCCTTATAAGACGCGGCTCAAACGGATCGGTTGTAGTCAATAACGATACCCCATGATAGTTTGATTCGTATTGGGCAGCTAAAAATAATTTACACCATCCTCTAGTTCTATACTGATCTTATCATATAGAGAGAAGCTTCGAACCATGTATATTTAGCATTGCGGATGATTTGGACGCATATAAGTATTATGCTTAACATTATCGAACCGAATTAATTCTTTAATTAGTAATATTACGGTGCAAATAACTGTTATTTTTCTTAGCCGGTGAAGCAGCAGTTCACAGGCGAGAAAACAATGGTCACCTAGAAATGATTTTTCATGTTCAACTAGCCAGAGAAATGAGTATTCATTGAGTAACGCCTCCGATTCTTCAAACGTTTTAAGTGTTTATGAGTGTTCTTTGTCCCTAAAATTAAAATTATTAGTCCTGTCTCTAAATGTCGTTTTAGACAGAGTAGGCCCTCAACAAGAATTATATGTGCTTCAGCTACAGATTTATTTGGAATAAAATAGAGTAATGCAATTCCATGTAGATACTCTACTAAGCACAAAACGCAGTAATTAAAGAACTACGTAAAAATCGCTGTTTGCACTGTGACCAATGCACATGCACTTAATTTCAAGCTTACCAACAGCAGTTGATGTAAAATTGACTTATCACGTGAAATGAGTGCACATAGTATATTGTAGGTTCTAATAAAATATTGGAATAAAGGAGGCAGATAAAACCAACTTACAAGACTTAGGAAAGTATAATTTTTTTTAATATTAGTCAAATTAGTATATAAATATTTTTAACGAAAAAAAGTATTAAGTAAGCAGATATATTGTTTATGACAATCGGTATTCTTAGATGAAAATGATTCCACAACCAATATAAAAAGTGGAGTGAACAGTAATCTATACAGAAATGAGAGAAATACGGTCATTATCCAAAGGCTATATTCTAGATCTTCCTCTTGTACCACAAGAGATCATCTATAAACGAAAGTATAAGATGGAAATGGTTCACAAGTTATACCTCCTAAAATGGAATGATCATAGGTCATAGAATTCCCACACAAGTAAAACAACTATCATCTATAATCTTTATGCACACGTGAATCAAAGAAAATAGTAAAAAGTCATATTTATCGAAATTTTAAATTCTCAAATTCAATGATTTTTTTATATTTTGCTATTATAAACTAGGATGTTTCGATGAATCACGAAATAATATTAATATTCACTGTGATAAATAGTTTGTTCTTTTCTTAAACTTCTTTATTTAAATCAAAATACAGACATATTACAGTGCAAGTAGAAGTCACTATCCCACTAAGGCGAGCCCGTGTGTGGGTGAGTTCACCTGCGGCAATGGTGGTATTTTATATGGCAATGGCAATTATTTATATGAACAAAGAATTTTAAAACAAATAAAAATATTCAATAAATGTAGAGATACCACAAACTTTCAGCACGTATAGGTACAATTAGAAGAGGCATATGAAGAAGATATTTTCATTTTTATGATGAAAATGTCTAGATTCTAGAATTTCATCTGAAATAGCTACGGGCGAGTTTTACCGGGATAAGTGGAATAAATATGAAATAAATTAAGGAAAACTATGAGATAATTTTTAAAATTCATGCATTGTGTTTTATTTTTATTTTACATTCGATTATTATACGTCTTTATGCGGAATCGAATGATATTGACAAACAAAATCTCGACGATATTTTTAAAAAATCATACATAAAAAAAATAACGGAATCAAGTAAAACTAGTAATTTTATTTATTATTTAAAGTAGGTTGCGAATTCTTGGCTTAAATTTAGTCGAGATGGTTGGTAAGCCGCCAGACATTTTGAACTCTGTCAACAGTCAGACCCCTCTGTCCCATTTACTCACAGGCATTTTACTTTTATTCTTTTAACCCCTTATCTCGAGCAACACTGCTCTGTGTAGAGAAGAAAAAAAAATGCTCCCCTCTTCTTTTTTCATTAAATAAACTAAAGTCACGGCAAAGTGACTAAGCATTCAGATTTTTCGTGTTCATTCGAAACAAAACTTTATTCAGTACTAATCGTCTGCTGTTTGAGTGAATTGCTGAAAAGATCCTTATTTCTTAAAGACCCCTAAAAACGGTAAATCGATTTTAGTTTTTATTAATCCCACCTCAGAGACCTTGAGGTATGGAGTCAGAACTGGAGAATTAAAATTAATGCCAACAAATCCAACCAAATTACCTTTACCCTTCGTCGTAAACCTATGACATCCTGCCCTACTGTCTCCTTCAATAATACTCCTCTTGTCCCGGTTGAACAGATCCGATATCTAGGACTGATCCTGGACAAACGCCTTACTTGGAACCCTCACACAAGACTGAAACGACAAGAAACTGCACGACGTTTTCGACTTCTTCAACACTTTCTAGACAAACGTTCTAATCTTCCACTTAACTACAAAAAACTCATCTACATGACTATCATAAGGCCAATATGGACTTACGGAGTGGAGCTTTGGGGCTCTACTAAACCATCGAATTCTTCCCGTATCCAATCCCTACAATCCAAAATCCTTCGTAAAATCCTCAATGCTCCTTACTTTGTCACGAACAAACTTATCCATAAAGACCTCAACGTTCCGTATGTTGCTGATTTGGTCCGATCTAGATACTATTCCTTTCATGACAAACTCTATTCCCACCCTAATCCTCTTGTTTCAATACTTTCTTCCTCTTCAATTCCTGACAATCCTCCGAGGCGTCTGAAAAGAAGATGGCCTCGAGACCTTCTACTGTAAAAAAGTTGCAGGAATGCTGCCACTGGGTAGTTCTTCTTCAAGTTTGTTTCACGCCATTTAACTTTTGTCACATTTACTTGTTGTACCTTGAAGTACTGTTGTAAATTTCAATAAATGATGTTAAAAAAAAAAGTTTTTATTAAAAAAAATTAAAATTAATTTAATTTAGGGGAGTAGTAATCATAATACAAAATGTTGCTCAACAACATAATTAAAATAAGTGTTGCGGTAAGTAATATTTATTTACTTGATATTTATCACGAGTCTAGTTTACAAGAAGCTTGTCTTTAAGTCGAGTGGTCATTACTAGTAAGCCAAAGAAGTTTATTTAGCAACAAAAAAAAAATTAGTAGAGGAGGTAAACGAATCATTTTAGTTAGGTTAAATTTATGTATACTCGTATATTATGCTTATTACTTATACTTAACTGCTTAAGCCATTAATTATACTAAAACAAATACAACAAGATTCATACGAAAGCTATTTAAGCCGTGTAAATTGCATAAAAAATGATTATTATAAGATTTAACAATTGTTTAAAATGACACCAACTTTCAACTAAAAAGTAATGCTAAAACGATTCAGTAAATTTCATAAGTGATGGTAATTAGTACAAATAGCAAGAAGAAAAGAAAAATATATACAAAAACACAAATACCTGATTCCTGAAAAATATAATTCACTTTTTTGGAATACTAATGCCAAAACAACATACCAGGTTGACTAAGTATGGTCTTACAATATCTCAGTATAATCCCTCTCTATATAAAATGATAACTCGATTTTGGTTTCCGCTAACTCCTTCAAAACCACAAGATGGATTTTGATACGGTTTTCACCATCCTTTAGGGTATTGTTTCCTGTAGGTTTATAAGTAAAAATACATTGCGACTTAGACTTTTTTAAACGGAAAACAAAGATTTCTATAACACAGTCATCAAAAATTTATTACTGAAATATAAGCAGTAATATAAACGTATAATATACCGTTGGAAAGTGCGATAATTTAGAAAAGTTAATATGCAACACAAGAAATCGTACGAGTTAATATAAAGTTGTTGTAAGAACATAATCCTATGAAAATTTTATTAGGGAAGAGGGAGGTTATCACCGTCTTGCACGATCGAGCACGACGTTTTTCCATATATTACGCAAGATTTTAGAAACAATACTACGTACCTAATTGTAACTAAGTTGTTAAAATAATTGGTAATAATAATAGGCTTACCGAACCCGAAGGTTCGATGCCGATACCACCAAACTTCGCCTGCATAGACTCGTCCAATGTTCACCGGCCAAGCCCAAGCCCCCGAGATCAGCCTTAACGCAATCCTCCCATCGACGCTTCGGCCTACCCTTCGGACGCCTACCAGTCGGTTCAGCGAATACCAACTTTCTCGGAATCCGTTCCTCACTAAGCCCAACAACTTTACGCGCCCATTTGAGTCTCCGCGATGTTATCAGCTCAATTATATTCACAGGGTACAAACTCCGCAATTCCGCGTTGTGCAACCTTCTAAACTCCTCAGTGGCCTCATCTCTCTTCGGACCAAATATTTTACGCAGTACTTTATTCTCGAAAACCTTAAGCCGTTGTTCATCCTTCAAAGTAAGCGGCCACGTTTCGCATCCGTAAAGAACCGTTGGAAGAATAATAGTTTTATAAATTCTAACCTTTAAGTTTTTAGACAGAAGTCGCGAGCTAAGTAATTTAGCAACTGAATAATAACACGCATTTCCCACCTTTAACCGGGACTTTATTTCTTCCTGGATTTCATTTTTTCTTGTTATCATTGAACCTAAATACTTGAATTTCTCTACGTGTTCAAAAGTATGACCTGAAATATTAATATCATCAAGATCGCCACCATTTCTGCAACTAATCATATATTTCGTCTTATCGATATTTAATTCGAGTCCTATTTGTTTACCGGTTTTTATTAACACACTTGTATTTAGTTGTATGGTTTCCGTGTCTTCACCTAGTAGTACCAAATCATCGGCATACCCCAAAACCGGAATCTTGTCACCCATATTTAAGCCTTTCTCGGTACACATCACCTTTTCTATAACATATTCTAAGGCTATATTAAACAAAACAGGTGAAAGGGAGTCACCCTGTTTCAAACCCGATCGCACCTCAAATCTCTCGGAGTAATTATGAGCGATTCTAACTTTATGAAATGTTTCTGACAAACACATCTGTACTAGGTTTACTAACTTTTTAGGTATCCCCTAAAATAATTGGTAAGTTGTTATAAATTTATAAACTAACATTGTTATTAATTATTCCAAATTGATTACTGTTTCATGAAAACGGATGTTTCACTGTAAACTAAATTGGATTCCTATGGAAAAGTAATTTAACTTTTAAAAAAGTAATTTAAATAGTCGATTAGAATTATAAAACAGTAATATACCGAATGAAATAAGAACCGTCGTTATTTCTGTAGTTTTTTAATACATGCATAGCAGTTATGTTTTCTATAAATGAGAAAATTAAATTTTCCGTTAGCTGTCCTTGAATTTAAAATAACAAACAAATAAACTTAACTAATATTGATTTATGTTTTTCAGTTCTACCGATGATTAAATATAATAATGGATAGACCTTATAAAATAAACTTATTTTCTTGCTAATTTCACTTTTCCTTACGACAACCTAAATACCACAAAGCGATAAACTCTAAATTGGTCAGACAGAGATTTTTTAATATAAATGACACCTCATTCTAATTTCTCCCGTGCGGAGCAGTATATATATATATGTACCTTGTATACATAGGTACTCTTATACAGATATACGATATAACACATTTCACACTAACCTATATTTTCGACAAGATAATAGAATCCCAATCCAACATTCATTTTTCTATATACACCACATGGGAAACTTTCGACTGCAATGATTTAGCAATATGCCGACAATGAACGAAAAATTGACCGAGACGCTTGCGTCATTTGAAGGAGAAAGGATAAATAGAAGAGCTAGGATGATTGAAAGTACAATGAAAGAATATGAAAGCAGGAATGATTTGGATATTTGGGAAGTTCTTAAACTGGATATTACACGTATCAAGTTATTGAAATAGAATCCATCATCACATCCTACGCTTTATTATTTTGAAATAGAGCTGACGTGTACTTAATATTGTTTTTTATAAATTAAAATAAATCATATTTTTTAACTTATAAATTCGGAGGAAATTATCAAACTAAATATCTTTTAGGTAGGATTCGAAATAAATACCGATAAGACGAATTATATGATTTGTAGCAGAAACGGTGGCGATCTTGGTGATTTTGATTATCAGGGCATACTTTTGAACACGTAGAGAAATTTAAGTATTTAGGTTCAATAATGACGAGAAAAAAATGAAATCCAGGAGGAAATAAATATCCGATTAAAGGCGGGAAATGCGTGTTATTATTCAGTTGCTAAGTTACTTAGCTCGCGGCTACTGTCGAATATAAGGTACTACGTAAAATATTTGGTCCGAAGAGAGATGAGGCCACTGGGGAGTTTCACAACGCGGAATCGAGGAGTCACAAATGGGCGAGTTCAGTGGTTGGGCTCAGTGAGGAAACGGATTCCGAGAAAGTTGGTTTTCGCTGTACGGACTGGTAGTCCGAAAGGTAGGCCGAAGCGTCAATGAGAGGATTGTGTTAATGGCTGGTCTCGGAAGCTTAGGCATGAACGATGATGATTGGACGAGTCTGTGTAGTCAGTATTTGGTGGTATGAGCATCGAAACTCCGGGTTCGGTAGGTCTTTTATTATTATTATTAAATATCTTATAGGAACAGTCTTTCAATTATGGGTTTTCATTTCCCTGACGATATGATCTTTAAGTATTGATCTTACACAGTATAATATATTATAAGCATATTATAACTATATTATAATCATTAAATATCTCTGAATTCGGAAAAACTATAGTAAAAGTTAAAAAAAAAAAATTGTTATGAAACTAAGTCCCTGATGAATAGCAAGAATTAAATTAAATTAAAATACATTAATTGGGCCTAATTAGTTTCAAGATCAAGATCAATTTACAGACTTATAGGATGGAAAGGAATTTAAAAACACCTAATTTGGAACAGAATAAGATGAAATTTAGTCATGACAATGCTTGAGTACATAGACATTTAATTGCAAATCGGAGAATTATAGCTTGGCTTTTAGAATCTCCCATCATTACCCTAAAAATATTGATTTAATGTAGATAGATGGATAACTATTTTTTAAATTTTATTTTTAAGCATATTACAACAAAAATATAACAATCTTATAATTTATAAAAAAAAAAACATTAATAGAACTATGGTCTTATAGAACATCTAGTTTGGTTTAATATAATTATTCTCAACTTAATATTAAATTATATAAAATTAAATAATGAACTGGAGAATATATTTTTGTTCTGCATAGCTTTTTAAAAAAAAAAAGCCATTATCTCCTCTTCTCAAAAAAAGTTTGGCCAACCCGTGAACGGAAATTGCATAATGTGAATATATATTTACACATAGCGCACATTAACACATAGATATTACTAAAAAATTAACAATTAACAATCTAGTTTACCGTAATAAAGTAAATGAAAAGATTATTCATTTTATTTACTATGGTTCAATTATATATTAAAACAAAATAAAACTGTTCAAATCACGTTGGGTAATAATGGAATAAGAATTGAAGCGGGTGGGCCAGTTTATTGGACAGGCGAAATGGAGAGAGAAAAATTTGACCTTCCCGGCCCACTTCCATAACTGACTCCTTAGAGAAAGTTTAACTTTGAAGCCTTCTGAAGAATCCGATCGCAAGATTTGCGAACTGCCCTCCTTTATACCAAAATCCAATCAAAATTCGTGAATAAAAGTTTGTTCAATAGGTTTGCAAAATTTGTTTTTAATATGCTAGAGAACGTGACGACATGTGAAACATGAAAAGTGATTAATTGTTAAGTAAACAATTCAAACCACTAACTTATAACGTTCATTATCTGACTATCTTCAGATAACGTGAACAACTAATAAACAGTTTGTGTCTTTAAATACTAATGGCTGGAGTTGGTAGGTTACAGAATTTTATAAAAAAAAATTTTAATAACTTTTTTTTTAGGTCGAATAATCCGAATACTTTGAATCACGAAACAAGACAATGGACCAGGGCCTATTGAAAATTCCTGACTTTGTTTACGCTAATTAAAAAAAACCCTGAAAATGAACTCCTATTCTGCCTTCTATATATATAGTCAAAGATAGTTCATTCAGGTCTTGTACTATTAAGAATATTGATAGCATGACCAGAAAATGCATCATAAAAAAAAATGTTCAAGTTTAAATTACTTAAAATCATTAGAAAAGAGACATAATTTTATAAATCCCATTCATTCGGTCTGTCCAATACAATATGATATCAAATTCATTTATTGATGCTCTGTTTCTATATATATATGTATAGACATACAGAGAAAACACACACACATATATCGATGTTGGTTCTCGACCTGTTAATAATTTAAATTTTCTAGAGGTCTCGGGGTTCAGTCAATAAATAAAAAAATTGTGATTAGGCTACTTTTGGAGAATTTATTGTTTTCATACCCATAGCCTAACAGTGAAACAACATGTCTAATCTAATCAATTCATGAACTGAAAAAAATCAAATCAAATATTAAATGTCCATACAATAATTAGTAGATATCATTTAACTGAAAGCAGATATTACACTATATGTCAGTTCACAGCATTCTTAAGTTTGTTCAAAGAATGTCCTATTCCTCTGAAAGAATAATGTTATTTACTAATTTGTATTCAGTTTTATTTTTCTTAATACAGGACACTACGATCAGACGGTGTGTCATGCTCAATGTGTCGGGCCTTTACCATTCTAGGATTGTACCACATCAACTGTATTGGTGGGAGCCTCTTTGTCACATTTATCCGTTAAAATATGCTAAAATTCAGTATATCGAATTCTTTTAGATTCAGAAAAATATCATCATATTGGTATACATTTTTGTGAAAATAGTGGACCACCATAACAAAATTCCGCATTTTTTCAATTTTCGAAAAGCCCTAATGACTTATGCTGGTATTCGAGAGGTGGTTTTTGTTAGTTTCGACATATTTCTTCAACCCTCTCCACTATTTCCATATATTCAATTTTATATTGTTGGGTTTGTGACAAGAACCAGTAATGTCACATAAACAAATAGTCACACTGTAATAATTACGTAATATAATGATCAAATAATTAAATCCCTTATTCGGTACCATCTCAGTATCAAATACTACAGAAGGGCAGACCCACACCCAAAGTACGACACCATATCTCTAACAAGAGAGCCGATACCTGTGGTCCCTAGCGCCAGCTGTCAAAGAGCACAAAGGCGCGGAAGATAGTCCCGTGGGCGCTGCTATATCTCAGTCATTCGCCTTCCTCCTCCTGACGGTCGCCATTGTTCGTCCCAATATTCGATTGTCCCATGCTCACTGTCAGCTAACTGTTCTCCGTACAGGGCTCGTATCTTTCCCAGTCCTGAAGGGACGATACTACACGAGTACCTCTGATTCCCAAGTTCAAATGGAGATTATTCTAAGAATTCGAATGTAAGCTAAGCCTGAATGTAACCAGACCCTGATCTAGAATTAATTTTCAGAGAAATATGGGTGACGGATGCCAACAATACAGAGAAATATAGAGATATCCATATAAATAAATCTTTTATCAGCTGAAAAAAATGTGTTTCATTTTACATCGAATTAATTAATATTTATAAAATACAAGTGTCAATCTAACTTAAATTAATGTTATTTTTATGCTTGAGGACAGACTGAAGCGAATTATGAACATCTCTTTTAGATTTGGCTTCAGTACATCTAAACGGTCACATGTTACCCACTTATGCAGCAAGTTAAAAGTGGCTCCTTCCCCCACCCGTAGATAATATTTCCTAGGATCATACCTTTACAAAACCATTAACTCCCACCATCCTCCCTATATCCATTGTCTCCTTTAATTTAAATCCTCAGTCTACTCTCTTGAAACAAAATCACGCCATTCTGACCTTTACGTTCCGACCCACATAACTAAAACTGTTGACCGTTCCTTTATTATCCGTGCTACTACCCTCTGGAATCCTCAACCTACCCATATCCGCCAAGCTGCTTCTTTTATCTTTATTCAAATCCCAATATTTCCTATACCTTCTGTCATCCCAAACTGACGCTCAACAATTATGATATTTTGTTTAATTCGAGGCAATCAATTTTTAATGAAGAAAAGTGTTAACTGTTTAAATGTATATATGTTTTTTCTTCTTTCTTATCTCATTATTGTAAACAATAACTAACTATGTTAATTTTGTTTGTCGGCCAGACATAGTATATTATATTGATATATAAAAGGGAGCGGCGTGGTCTAGTGGATAGAGCGCTAGTCTACTGTGCTCCGAGTCCTAGGTTCGAACCTATTATCGAGTATTATTTATTCTGTTATTTCAGCTGGGGGGGGGAGGGGGGGGCGATCCTGGGGTATGAAGACCCTCCAGGGGCAGACCCAGCCTCTGTAAAGTAAGTATCCAAAATGGGGAACAAAACCTGGCGGCTGAGCGTGATCTCGGCCGAATCACCTCATTGAACGGCCGTTGGTCTTGAAACAGTACGAATTTCTATATGTACCTAGCCCAAGACTCTTCAAAGGTTGTAGTGGCACAGTCTCTCCATTATTTTAAGACGTAGAGATATTTAACAAATGATTTCTTATCTAAAATTATCTATCTGAGAATGTGAAAAAACAGTACTATCTGCAAGCAGTTTTTGGAGCCAACGGGTAGTTTGCACGTGTCTCCAAAATTTACTTATTTATTAATTATTTATTAAAGTTATCAATTTAAAGCGCAAAAAACTTCGGTTAAAATTGGAAAAAGGTATAACACATTTCTGATTTTTCCAAATTTAAACAATAAAATCATATCTCTTCTATATATACAAAATGATTTTTACTGGAAGGAATTAGTCCGGGTGGCGGTCATTAAATGAAACAACTAAATAGTTTCAACTATTTTATTGTTTGCCAACGTTTCGACCCCCTTTGTGGGTCATCATCAGGGCGCATGGTGGGAGAATGGAAACCAGTAATTCTCAACGGTCAACTAATTACATCCAAAATGATTTTTAGTTTCCGCAAACTCCTAAAACACGCGAAAAAATTTGATACGGTTTTCACTACCAAAAAATACATTGCAATTAAGTTTTTCTTTAGAAGGGAAGATTAAATTATCTGTGAACAAATCATTATAAAATTATTTCTGAAATACAAGTAGTTATATAGACGTATACCATACCCTTGGTCCAAGGGTATGGTATACGGGCGTTGGAGTCCAAGGGCCTTGGAAAGCAAAAGATTTTAGAAAAAATAATATGCAATAGATAACGTCGTAAAAGTTAATAGATAGTTGTTATAAGTCCATTAACTAATGAACACATCTAATAAGTAATGTAATCAGGGAGATTGTGGTGATTAGGTGTTGCCAGTATCTTACTAGGTATATTCTTCCATAATGTACGCAAAATTTTAGAAAACATATTACCTAACAAATCGTAGATAGGTTCTTAAAATCAATGGAAAGTTTTTATAAATTCGTCAACTAACAATGCTATCAATTATTTCGACTTTTGGATTATTTCTTGAAAACAGACAAGAAAATTTCTAAACGATACGACTAATTTTTATACGGTTTTCTTTATCATTTAGGGCATTCTTTTCTGAAGATTAATGAGTAAAATACATTTCAATTAAATTTTCTAAACATTTTTGACAATTTCGATTCTCTATGAAGCCTAACGAAAGTTAGAATCACTTTACGGTTAAAGTTAAAGATGATAGGTACTCGAATTTAAAAACTCTAATCACAGCGGCTTTACTTCCATCGATTTATTATGAAGTGCCATATCACCTCCGTAACATATTTAATGCTCTAATCAAACGTATTATTAAATCATTGAACATAAAATCAAAATCATTAAATTAACTATAAACTACAGCAGTAAAACCATATCAGTTACGGATTACGAACTGCAGTACTTAAACTTTAAACACGATAGCTGTGTATAATTGGATCCTGATAGCCAGTAGCGTACGACTCTCAACCTGTTAATCCCAGGTCAGAATCGTATTCATGAATTCCTACAGATCCACAGATCTCAGGGTCTCTCGCCAATATACTGCCTGTCGCAACCTGTTACCTATCCGTCTCAGCTTCCTTTCACTTATTTCGTAACGGCCATTCAAATCACAGTTCCTTATCAGGCGAATCGCGACATCATTGTTCTCGACATGACACCGAAAATAAATTGGTTAAGTACCGCTAAACTAAACACAGGCAATTCAAGATAATTGTTTGATATATTTCCCTCAACTAAGATTACCAAAGAAATTCTTTTGTTCCAGAATAATCCTGGGAACAATATAAATGCTAAGCTACAGTTCCAACACTAACAGGATGAAATATAACGAGTTTTCAAAACTGTACAGCTTACTTGAATTGTTTGTCGATATCTAACAACATTATCCGAATGTTTTAAGACAAAAGTTTTGGAAAATATTTTTTTCGGAGGCCAGTATTAATGCTGAGACTTCTATCGTTCCTCCAACAAATTTAAACAATTATTATTATCAACCCAAAGTGCTACAGCAAATAATAAAAAAAATATTAGCACTAAGAATTAGCACCAAGTGTGGAGTTCAAATCCTAATCCTCATATCTTTGATCACTTTATTTTTTTTATTTTTGTGATTTCAACATCAGAACTGTTTCTATAATTAATATAGAACTCTATAAGCTATCAGTGCCATAAAATATTAAAAATGTATGAGTTTAGAGCGACAATTAATAAAGGTGCCCGATCGTAAGGATTTGGAGCTCTGAGTATGAAGGCAAGAATTGAAACGGTGATTTCCGAAAGGTACTAAAGGGCATTTTTAAAGTAACTGATATTTTGAAATATTTGTATTCTCCTTATTTAGTTTAATCTAAATATCCTATTTGATTTTATCTCACGAATACACTAGTCCTTTAAAAACGATATTTAGAAATGTAATTATTTTCTAAAAATATTAATTACACATTAATTAATTTCCAAATCATACTAAAAAATTTCATTCCATAACTTTAATATAACGTTATTAATATAGTAAAACTTATAGATTTTAATGCAAAATAAATCATATACATTGGTTTAATTATAAAGTCATCAGAGGTTTTTGCGCTTCCTGTAAAATTTCCTAGAATTAATAGTACCTTTTGGAACTCAACGTCTCAATTATTAGACTTATCGATAGGTACTTTATTATTAAACATAATTATAAATGTATATATATCAACCTAAAAAGAGGTAAATAGCAAAGATAATTGTGACCAAAATGATAAAAGTAATCACAATTAACTATTTTTTTCAAATAAGTATGTGCATAACAAAATTATAGGACAATGCACGCCGAAATTCTATTCCGTGTGAACTACTATTTGTAAGTATAATATCTGTAGGAAATAAACTTATGTTTAAAACAAGCATCAAATATTTTTTTTTAACTTAATATTTTTTATTTGTACCTGTATATGTTACAATCAGCAAATGAGAAGCATCAAATATGTTCTGGAGTATGTCGAGTTTTCGAGTATTCAAAGAACAAAAGAAAGGCTAACCGTTAGAATGCAAATTTGTTGTACTAGTAAATTACCACATAAGTGTTATATTTTTTATAATTCGAGTACGAATTTCATAACTATGTTCTTTGCGTTAATAAATGACCGAATTATGGGGTTTTTAACATACACAATCGATCATTATTTTGAAACCATGAAAGAGTGCGGCCGGCCTATCTCTAAGCTGAATATCTGAATTGGGTCCTATACCTGAAAATCAGTCAGGTAACAGGCTTAGCTTATCTACGTAACCAAGAGGTTGGCTGGATCGTTTTTCATAAATTGTGGACATAAGAACAAAACTAAGTTAAGTTAGATAATTTTAAATTTAAATTTTTAGTTAATTTTGGAAAGATTAAAATTAATTCTGCTTGAATCAAAAACATGACGTGGAGTTTAGAGAGAAGAAAAATAGGCTCAATAATTTAACACTAGCCTAGGATGGTGGAAAAATGTATTTTCTTTCCTTTCATATTTATGATTATAATTTTACAACTTGAACCTTGAGAGGTGAAGGGAAGATTTGGTTTATCTTACTTGCTATTGTTCATTATTGAATATAATTTGCAAGAAGTACGGTAAATAATAATAAATAATTTTTAAATTCCATATTAATTTTATTCGCATTGAAGTTATAACTATTCAATGAATCTTTTTTTCTTTAAATATCTGTGAAATATAACTGTCAGATAATAAAAAAAAGCTATTTCTCGAGTTTGTTATGCTTTTGTGAGATACCCAGATTAGCCATTGAAAAAAGTTTCTATACCTATTTTTATCAGAGTGAAATGTATATAATGAAATCCGGCAATAAGCTCTCAATCGGATGGGTCGCTATATTGAGGGAGTGTGGGCGAGCCATCTCTCAACACGGGATTAATGCTACAAATACATCACGGGCCATTAAAGTATCCAAAAATACATTTATATCCTTCTCCAAGTGTATTTATGGATATATGGCCGTGTATATATCACGGTTTGAAATCGAAGATTATTTTTTTCTAGAAAAATCGCATAATAATTACTATATTCCACTTTAATTTAAAAATCATACTTGACTTATTTCTAAAAATTCATAAAAATTAAAAACGATCTTTAATGTTTCTTGATTGGATTAAAAATATTGATCTCATAATAATCGAAACGAATAACGATTAAGAAGTGATATATATATATATATATATATATATATATATATATATATATATATATATATATCTGTGTGTGTGTACATAAATACATTTTTTAAATAAACAGTTTATAATGTATTTTGAAGATCAATATTTGAAGATAAAGATGTTCTGTTGCTACTTTTATAAAAAAAAAAAATCTGATTAAAAGAATTACTGGTCGAAAATTATTATTATTGTTAATCGTAAAAATCTAATTAAAAAATAATATTTAGGGTGCGATTTTTTATCCCTTATGGTCAAAAATAAAAATCATCAAATTACTTTTAAAAATTTCAGGTAATAATTTTAATCCATTCTGATTTTTATAATTATGATTACAAACTCTAGTATATATATTTAAATGCAATTAAAGTTAGTATCATATGTCAGAAATATCGAACTACCAAAACAAATATAGTTGATCACTATTTCCTTTTAAGACAGACCACACATATAGGATGGACTCTCTCGGTGAGTGGGTCTTAGTTCCCAGGATTAACAGGAACCAAAGCAGAACTTTACTCAGCTGCTAATGGAACATAAATTGGCAGCGTCCAGTCCTATTACAGTGCCCTAACTAACTTTGTATTTAGTTCTTACAGGAATAGTGGAAAGTATCATCTCTATCGCTAAAAATTTAAATACAATAATTTAAGTGTTTCTATTATGGAGAAAAACAGAGTGATATTAAACTACAAGATGATATGAAGTAAAATAACATTTAGCGAATTATCTATTTACTCGTTATATGTAAATTAAACCAATATATTTGATTACTAAACAAATTTATTGCTATAAAACAAAAACTGAAATTATCAATCACAATATGTAAATTCGTTCTATTTACTTAACAAGTTTGTTTGTTTGTTTATTTATTTAACGTCACTTTATGCAACTATGGCTAATCGGACGATGCTACAGTGGGAGTCCTAAATTTTGCCTATCCAGGTTTTATTAGGATAGGGATCTTTAACGAGTACCTGACATCGCACAGGCTCGGGACCACCTTTTAACGTCCCCTCCGAAGGACGGCGTAACTAAGGATTTTTTACTCCCATTAAAAAATCCTAGGACATAGTTATATATAGTTATAGGACATTTAATGTACATAGTTATAATGTACATAGTTATATGTGTATAAATATGTTGTAAATAGTTGAAAATAAATTTTGGAGGGTTAGAAAAAAAAAAAAAAAAAAAAAATTGCTATAAAAAACAATTATTCAATAATTTTCAAAGACATTTAGTGACAAAATAAAATATCTGGTGTAATAAATTAAATGATGTAATTAATTAAGTTTGTAAATAATTCAATCAATTTAATGTATTCTGGCAAAAAGTGCTAACTTTATTTGCAACATCAATGTTATTCTTAAGGGTCTATGTCCAGAATAAAGTTAATTTTCTGTTCTATTCTAAATTAGGAAAATTTAGAAATGTCAATCTTTGCTAATACCCGACAAACTAAGACGAAATTGCAATCAAGTGGTTAGAAATTTTATCATCCTTCAAATGGGATGATTGTTCAGGAAATGTATAGTTTTTGAGTTATTTAAAAAACCATTTCTTTAAATGGTTTTAGATTTTTTTTTTCAACTTAGAGGACGAATATTTCCAAACTCTATTATTGCATATTAAAAGGGTAAGGCGAACCACCTGAAAAAAATCGACTACACAACCATAGTCATTTTTTATATAGAGAAAAGTAAGTGAAATTGTACTTTGATTTAAAATCAACAAACAATTATCCATAAATTAAGACAACTTCTAGATGTTTGCAAGTGAGTTAATACCTCCGTTAAAACAGTACATAGAAATAATTAAAAGCTGTAGAAAAAACATAATTAGATAAGAGAGCAATCATTCCTGAGAAACCTTTTATTAACTTGAAAGGAAATCATTTCCACCGAGCGGAAGGATGTTCCTGATTCAATGACTTCTATTTTCAAGTTCATTGCCCAAACATATCATCACATATTGCTTTTTTTAACTCCATCACAAAATTTACAATTGCTTCAATTCCCAATTACCTTCAGATGAAACTGAAACCTCTCATTAAATTAACCTTTAAGAATGGCGAAAGGTCGCACTGAGCTCCGACCCCTGACGTCAGCGCTTAAAAGAGGATATTCTCTATCCTTCATGAAAACTGGAGAAATCACAAATACGATTTACGAAACTACTCACATACGATAGTAAATCCTAATAATGAGTTTCTCTTTCAAGTCGAGAAAGTTTGAAGAGTGAGTCTAACGTACAATTTGTATGAAGTCGAAAGTGCCGTAACTTGATTCTGAAAAGGCCCGATTAGCCCATTGATAATGAACAGGTATGGATGGCTCTAAGTTAAACAAAACAATAAAACCAGTGAAAGTGCGTATGAATAAATATTCACGCAAATTAGGTACTAGGAACTAATTTACTATATTTCACTTAAAATAATACCAGCACGTCAAAATTTATTTTTCCCGAAAAAAAATCATTTAGATTTTTTATTATCATTAGAAGATGAATAGTTATATAAAAAAAACTATAACAGATTTTCAACATGAATTATTTTAAATGTTAGAATAAATTTAACATACGAATATGTATTATTATTATTATATTATAAAACATTGTTTAGTTGACACAATTCGAAATTTAATCCCTGATTCTTCATATCAAAGATAATCAGCGTGGGATGTTTTATACTCGTCTTTAAATCCTTCAACGAAAATAAAAACCCACTCGTCGCATAGAATGTTACCTGTTTTATCTCAACATTGATCAAAACATCAATAATTTTAACCTGATAAAAAAAATTGAAAATTCCACTTTTGCTATTTGATAGAAAATAAGCAACAATACAAGAAAATACAAATATAATAGTTGTCTTATTTTAAAGAAATAGTTTCATATAACGTTCCAAAACTTAGATTTTTTTTTTTTTTTCTGTCAAATAATGACACGGTTTACAGCCGCAGATTTTTGTTATGCAGATTTTTGTTATATCTTTAAACTATCAAATAGTAATACAATTAATATAATATTACTCTTATCACTAGAAGATATCTTTATTTTGCTAATGTCAAGAGGTACCTTTTAGTACAATCTGTTTTTTTCCTTTACTGTCAGAACCCCTCGTAATTTTTAAATATTTGGTAAATGAACACGTATACAAATATTATTTTCTGCGTTCATGGTATTCGCTTTATGTAGCTTGTATCATTTTATGGTCATTTTACCAAGTGAAGTATTACTTTTATAATTTATATATGTTGTTTTTGCCTTTCACTAATTATGTCCCTCTTCATTGCAAGCGAACCTAGTTGATTAGAGTACGTGTAAGATTAATATATATATATATATATATATATATATATATATATATATATATATAACAAAATTTGAAGTTGACATTTCGGAATGAACACTCACCGAACATGTTGAGCCATCCTTCGACCCTGGAAGGATAGACTATTTTGGATGAGGTACCACTCGCCCTTCTCACCATCTCGAAGGCAGATCAAAGACCGGAGATCAACAATATCAGACACCAGAGGTAACACTAAAGTCGTATAAAATACGAAGAGAAAGCACAACACTGGCGAAGAGAACTCACATCACTGACTAGAACCTTACAGCGCGGCTCCCCAGCACTGACTGACGGTTGAGTTTGAATAAGGCCGCGCCTGCGCCCCACTACCCGCCATTTCTCAGCTGATAACAGCTTCTTATCTCTGTCCTTACAAATATATAAATATAGTTTAGCATACTTGAATTATAGGTTGTCAGATATCATTTGACGATTATATAATCTCACGGATTTGTATCTAAATGGAATTTTTTTTTTCTAAAAAATAACTTGCAAGAGGTGATTAGTCTGGGTTGCGGACAAAGAAAGAAAACATATCAATAATAAATAGTATCGACTATTTATTGTTTAACCAAATTCTCAACCCATTGGTCTCCTTCAAAAAGATACTGAGAAGAGACAATTAGTCTCTGACTTTGCAAGTACCTTTCCTGGAGGAGTCTGAGGATGACCTCAATGAGGGTCAAAACGTTGGCAAAACAATAAATATAGTTTTTGAGGTTTACAGTGGTTTCAATGGTGCAAGTGAAACGAGTGAAGCCCTCTTGAACTGTTTTTTTAAGATTTGTCTTTGGCACTTCAAGCAGTTTCACGTGTCCCATGTTTATTGCGAGTCAAAGAGGCTTTTCCCCTACACCTTAGCCAATATTTCCTAGAATAGTTCTTATTTCGAACCACCAACTCCTAGCACCCTCCCTATATCTATGATATCCTGCAGTTCAAACACATTCACAAAAAATTAGATCCCGATTCCTTTCCACAGAACCAAAACATGAAAGTTCCTCTTTTGCCCGTTCCAGCAGCTTGTGGAATTCTCTCCCAATAAAATCCTCCAAGCTCTCATTTTTACTTTATTTAAAGTTCTTATTTATCAGTACCTTCACACTTCTAAAATCAACAAATAATTACTCTTAAATTTTAAGTTAGTCTGTAGTCAATATTTTACCACTGACTTGTTATCATGACGTATTCATAGGTACAAGTTTTATTTATTTATTTTTTTTGTTTCTGTAATTATTAGAACTGAATTTATATTTATTATTTGTTCATCAGATTGTATTTAATATAATTATTTTATTTTTGTATAGCTGTTATGCGTTTTAGTATGCTTATCTCTTATGGGCCAAATATAGCCCTAGAATACATTTTTTTCTTGTTCTTAGTTTTTGACTATTTCATTGTTTTTCTTTCTATCAACGCCACCGGATTAATTTTCACCTGACTCCCCCAAGGGCCAACTGTTGATATTCATTAAAAATAGTGAATGATAGGTTTACAAACAAATTTTTATGACTCTGTAGACATTTTTTTTTTTTTAACATTTATGCTATAAACGCACTAAAACATCTGCCTGAAAATGAACACGAAGAATTATTCCAGGTAGAAGAACAAATCAGAAACTTAATGCTGCTTTTAAAATCAACGAACATTTTTCAAAACATTTAAATACTAATTTAGTTACGAAAGTTGTAAACTATGGTGAAAATGACTCTAATGGTTGAAAAGGCCTAATCAATAAATAAATAAACATATTCTGCATAAATAAACTAATTTTAGACATATATCTTGTCCATCAAATTAGATAATAATTTTGTCATCTAGTGTTTGATATCATGTTGATCATCATAGGACTTATCGCCGGGATCCCGAATTCGAATTCAGCTGCAAAAGGACTTCAGCGGTTGACGACCATGGCGTAGAAAACCGTCCTGGGGCTCATCCAGCCTCTATAAAATGTCGGTGTTATAACCTTCAGCACGGCCATAGCCTTAAAAACAGCACGAATACTTGTGAAGAGCATAGAATACAACTTCAAGGGTTGAAGAGGTTCGTACTTGAACTTGTTTGTATATTTTTAAATTTCTTTATAATGGTATTAATTTTTAACTTTCACCAAATATTATTTGAATGTTTACTTTCTACACAAAACATAAGCTAAATGTTGTTAATTAGGAATTAAGTACTCCACGGAAAGTGTCCAAGAATGATGAAACTTTAAAAGAAATAATACGAGTGGTTTGCCCTGTTTACAGAATAATCACAAGTTATTGAAAATCGATTTTGTTTAAAAGCAAGTGATTATTTTTATTTGTTATCCGCCTCTACCTTACAGGTTCATTGGCATCATCATAATAAATTATAACCTATTGTATTATATTTGAGAGAAAAAAAACAAGTAATAATAATAATGTTTGTTTGAATATTAAGAACATATATTTTTATAAATTTTAGGTAGTTGTATAACCTTTTTTCTCGATCTTTATGATTTTATCACCATTAAGTTTATCACAATTTAGTAGGGAATTGTGCTTTATATCGTCGTACTTTTGATAAAATATTTCACTGATATAGGTTTACAATAGGTTTTGCAGGCTATAGATTACCAATTTATTTTAAATAGTGTGGGGGCTCTGAGATTCATTGTGTGACTCGAGGTTGTTAAGATTTATTGCATTCATTCCCGAATAGTACTGGTGGGTATTTAGAGCGGATTGGTATTTTAAGTGTCATTAGTTACTTATTCTATGTAATAAGAAGTTATCAAAGAGGGATCACATTTTTTCCTATTCTCTGTCAGTATAAAAAATATAGAGTCTCTGTACTTATTTAAGTTAGAAGATATATGGAAATTTTCTCCTAAATTATGGAAAACCAAAAATCCGTAATAAATACATTTTAAAATATTTGAAACTAATTCCTATTACCTATAAAGGTGACAACAAAGACAGATTACTTTTATATTTGAATTTTTCATTTAAATAATGAGAGATAGTTCTGTTAATTATCCTGAATGTTTATAAAAAAATCATAAGGCGAGAAGAGACTTAGTAAGTAAACATATAATTAGCTTGAAAAGAAAACTTACAAATAAAAAGAAGCTGGATGCAGTTTTGCTTCAGGATTACACTAAAAGAAAAATCCTCGAACCTGGTCAACATCTGTTACCCCCAGCAGTCTGCCGAGCAGTTGGTACATTAAAACGTTTAATTAAAGTGTGTCTGAACTGATAGAAAAAGATAAGATTTAGATTCATCTTTATGCATTCAATAATTATTATACTTCACTTAATATCCCCATAATATACCCGAACCATCTCTTCCTTCATATAATAGTAACAGGCCTACCGAAACCGAAGATGACGATACCACTAAATACTATCTACACAGATTCGTCCAATAATCACCATTCAAGCCTAAGCCCCCGAGATCAGACTTAACACAATCCTCCTATCGACGCTTCGGCCTACTTTTCGGACGCCTACCAGTCGGTTTAGCGAATACTAACTTTTTCGAAATTCCTTCTTCACTGAGTCCAACAACTTGCTTTTGTCATGAAAAATATAGTCAATAAAGCTTTTTTTTATCATTATTATTACATAAGTAAGATATCTCGATTCACGCTGGGACGAGTTTTGATTTACTGATAATCACTGCTCACCTCTTATGTCAATGGCGGCTTATCAATAGGACTCTTCTATGCACTAATGTAAAATCATACTTTAAACGGTATATGAAATCCTTAATACAAGTTCATATTTTTTTTCTACCTTCTGATGAAGAGATGCGGACAAATATTTATAACAGAGCTTGACGGTCCCCGGGTCACCGCACTTGGTACTGCTTCTAGCCGACCTAACAGGAATCCATGAGAGGAATCCTAGTGGCCTATTTTGAGTTGGCATCAGATGGCCTTTAGTCTTCTAGAGCTATTGTTACTTTCTTTCATTGACTACCGATAAGTACTGTAAATATTATTAAGGTAGATTTCGGGCTGAATAAATTCCTCCATAAATACTTAATTTTTTATTTCATCAGCATGACGTTTCGGGATATTCTACCATCTTCAGAAGTCTACAAAGTATATTAAGCAATTACCATTACATTAAAAAATACTATACTGAAGTGAATGGTTTAAACATTTTTTTAAAATTAGGTGTCTATTGATAGCAAAATTTAAAACTATTAAACAACAAATTTAAAATCAGAAGGAGGCATTAAAAGCAAAAATTAACAAAGTTACATAGTACTTAGTTAAATAAATATTATAAAATTACCTTCTTGTATATTCAGAACTCCCAGAATTTTCACTAATACACACATTCAACTAGGTAAATTAATAAAAATGAAGTCAATATTTAAATACATCAGATCTGAGCAAGAGTATTGCTCAGATCTTTGTCCTCAACTGGATTAAGGATTAGACCAATTTTTAACTTGTATATAGTTATTGTTATTTCATAATAATGTAAACTTAATAATTATATGAGATCTTCCGTGGTTTAGAATATATTGATATATTTTAAATATTTAGGGCTCATTGAGAACCGTAATTTTTAAAAATTTTATTTCTACAATCTGGTTGGATAAAACTTAAAAAAATCAAGTTTCTATTCAAATAATTGATTTAGAGAGTTCAGGGTTGTGCATTTTTGAGGTAGTATATAGGCGTAATTATTGAGTAATAATAACGAATAGTAGTTAGAAATTCAGTATTAATATGTTAATGTAGTATTTTTTTTTATATTTCTTTATTTATTGAATATTGTTAAGGATGCCCATGTCCGGCGACTGGCAGCAATTACGTTTACTACTGGGACGTTCCTTTGTACATGCGCAATAGTCACACTTTCACATAATTTGATTGGGGCAGTAACCAGTACATTAAAACAAATAAGGTATAACTTATTATAAATTGTTAGTCCAATTCTCTTAATAAATGGCAAAAATGTACCCAATTTCTCGCTTCGGGTTTTGTAGGGAGATCCAAAGAAAACTGTTTTTCAAAGGTTTTTCGCGAACATCCTCAAAATTATGTTTATCGCAAACATTGTAATTAACAAAGATAAAGTTTTTTCAATCCTACCTCGCCTATGTGGACTATACGGGGTTTTCTCGAACAAGAGTGAGGGTGGGGGATTAATGCTGAGTTAAAAGCCCGAGAGCACAAAATTTAATTTTTTTTTCGTATTTGTTAATCAGGTTGCTGGAACTGTTCCCCTAAAGTTAAATAGAGTACCTTACAAATTCTCTAATAGTGCTTTTGCACATTGTTATATCGGACAAGTAGTTATGGGATATTTCAGGATAAAATTTAAGTTCCCACTTTCAATAAAAATAGTCCAAACATCATGAATTTTGGTGCTAAAGATAACATTGAGTTTCAAGTTCATGGTTTAATATTTTATTGATAAATAAACTGATTCTTAATGCTGATCTGGAGCGTTACGAATTCAAGGTGTTTTGATCAATTTTACTGAGGAGTCCGAATATTAGTCTAATCAAGACTTCTTAGAGAATATTTTTAAAAAGTTTGATTCCAAAGAGTAGCCTGTTAGGAGCTAATAAACCAATAATTTGTGAACAATATCTCTTCTAATTATGTTGAAACATTAATCAATGACAACTTAACATAGCCATTATAAGGGTTAAACTAAAATTACATACATACGGAGATGATGAACCGGAGGATCTTAAAGGACTGCATAACCAAGGATTTTATTTTCATTTTAAAAAATCATAGGGCCATCAACTGGGTTTTTACCTACCTCCGAATTTTTGGGGCAGTGGATAAAATGAAAACAAAATAATTTTATTCGAAGTATTTACCTTTTTTTCTACACATTTTTCCCAACGTGACACCAACTTTTTTATCCCCGAACTGAAAAACTCTGAGCTTTGAAGTGAAACAAAATCTGAAAACGCACTTTTCACTTGATCATCATTTTCAAAAAGTTTTCCTTTGACGAAGTTGTCTAAATTCCTGAACAGGTGGTAATCTGTTGGAGACAAGTCGGGAGAATATGGTGGGTGCGGAAGAACTTCGTAGCCCAGTTCTTTCAATTTTTGCACGGTATGTTTTGAAACATGCCGCACAGTGAGATCATGAGGTACCCATGTATCGAGCTTTTTTTACTTTGGTAGGGGTTTCCTTCTACTGTATTTTTGAGGACTTCGTTGTTTATTACGGACGGAGGTCTTCCTCGGGCAAGTTTTCCAAATCGGTATCCCCAGCTTGAAAAAACTTAGCAAACCAACGGCGAATGGTCCGTTAATTAACATTCCCTTCCCCAAACGCCTTGCATAATATTTCTAAGCAGCCTCAGCTGCTGAATGGCCGAGTTTCAACTCGTACAAAAATATTACTCGAAAATCGCGTGTTTCCATGTTCATATTTGTAGGTATACTAAAAAAGTGGGTAATTGATTGGGAAGCTAATGTTTATAATACAAAGGTAGAGGATTAGTAACTGTTTACTTTAAATATGTAAACATTCGGAAGAAAACCACAGGGACCTTCGACAAAAATTCTTTATGCATTTCAGAAACTATAAAAACGGACATTTCATGTGAAAAAACTATCCACTACACAAGTGATCCCAAACATACTTCTATTTTTAATCACTATTATGAACATGATATTTTCATTACAAGAAATACAGAAATTAAGCACCTCGAGCACCTTTCAAAATTAATATACATTATCGTTCTTTGAATATCCTGAGGCACCTACCGGATACGCCCCCATTGGAAACTAAAGATCTAGACCTTGAGTTCAATCACCACTAGACATGCAAAAACATAATTTTTTAACTTCAGATTCAACAGATAACCACGGAGGTGACTTAAATTTTTTTTTTAATAAAAGACATCCTGCATGCAGCCTGTTTTCTGGGAACAAAACACTGCGCGGGAAGAGACCCTGGCGCGCACTTGCGGACAATGCTCTAGGAGTGTCCCTGACGGAGACAAATGTAAATGTAAATGGCCGGTAATAGTGGCTCAGCCATCGTGTTTAGGCGATTTAGAGAGCTGTGTTGGAATAATGTTCCATACTACTGATATTTAATTTAATATATACGTTACTTTTTTAAAACCATCCAGTTAAATAAGTATATAATTGTTTAAGAGTAAGAAAATATAAAATAATATCAAAAAAAGCAGATACCGAATTCGTAATAACCACCAATATTAAGATGACAACTATCTATAAATTAATAATCTATTTCAGCACTAAGAGGTGCAGTATAATACGTCAGAGTTCGAACAACTCGCAGCTTCAAACCCAGACCTCTGCAAGGTGTTCTTCTGTGAATCTTGCTATTAAGCATTTATTGGTACATAAACTTTACTTTTGTAACTATTAATTACTAAATTATCTTTCCTATAACAACCATCATTTATCCTCAGCATGTATTCAATCTATTATTTTTCATTTATTTTTATTATTATTATTTAAATGTTTTTTTTTTTTGTTAATTATTTATTAATTTGATTCTATTCAAGCTACATTTACTTTATTTTCTTATTTGAATTACATTATATATGTGTTAATTTATTATCTTACATGAACTTATTTCTTTCTACTGTTTCAATCTGATTTCAAGTATTTGTTTTGATTTAAATCAATTTTATTATTTAACTGATCAGTATAATTATAAACATAAAATAGTCAGGGGTGTCTTTGCATGAGACTATAACCCACAGTGTCAATTGCTAGAAATTATAATGACTATTAATACTATTAATATTACTCATGTATGGCTCACGCAGCCGATCTGGAAATAAAGATATAAATAAAATAATTTATTTCGAATATAAATATTTATAACGTCTCCGAAATAGTCGTTATAACTAACAGCGATAATTTATAACTTTATAATTTATTTACATCTATCAAACATTTATTGACAATTGGTAAATTTTAGGTAAGGTTTTGATGTTATGAATTGATAGGCATAAATAGACTTGATAGGAGAGAAGATACACAACGGCACCTCTTCCTGGCGACCAGTAACGCATATAGGTCAGGAGGTCTCTCAGCCAGCTTTTTTTTCAGCCTTCAGTGAGCGTTGTCCGGTATGTTAGTTGATGCCATAGTTTGTATTAATGCGTTGGTATGTACGTGAAAGTTGTAGTGAAAACAGTTTTTGAGGGTTGACTGTTGGCAAATGAAGGTCTGTATTTTTGCTAATTTTCCTAAGGTACCATGAGGAATTCGTTATAGTCCTGAATGTTTTGGATTGGAAAATTTGAATTTTACGTATGTGTGTCTTTTTACGTATCTCTGTAAGTCCAATTTATAACTGAAAATGGAAATTCGTGTTTATTATTCAGTACTACTTAATTCGAGGCTTCTGTCAAAAAACTTAAAGTTTAGAATTTACAAAAATTTTATACTCCCGACGGTTCTGTACGAGTATGAAGCCGCATCTGATATCTGATTTTGAAGGATAAACTATGCCTCAAAGTTTTTGAGAATAAGATTTACGTAATTTTTTTGTAAATGAGGCCACTGGGAGGATTTAGAAGGTTTAGAAAACGAAATAACAGAGCTTGAACCTCTCTCGTATAAATTAAATTGTAGCATCGTGTCGCTTCAAACGGGTATGCAAAATTGATAGACTTTATGAAGAACGAATTTCTAAAAACGCTAACCCTTTGCATTCGGTTGTCCCTCCTGAGAGGACATGGAAGTTTATTAGCGATTACGAAAAATTAACTTATTCAACCGCAATTCAAAAAACAACAACATATTTTCCTGTAGTTTTCTAATGGCACAAAAAGCAGATCGAAATATCCAGAAGCATGAAGAATAAATCGACCCGTTTCACATCGAAAGATGACGTGCTAAGTGCATTCACGATGAACTGTACACTTCAATAATTCATTTAGCAATAAGTAGAATATTCGTTTATTTAGAATATTAAAGTAAAGGTTCAATAATATTGAGAAACTTGAAAAGATAATAAATAAATTGGAAAACTGAGAAAAGAAATTTACCCACATTGTTTCGAATCGTAAACATATCTGCTATAATAAGACAGTTTTGTAATTTCTTAATTTACCATTAGTAATTTCCAAGCCATTTCTTCATTCTATCTTTCATTTTGTTTGTTTTTTTTTAACCTCACTTTATGCTACTGTGGCTAATCGGACGATCCTACAGTGGCATTAAACTATCCAGGTTTAATTAGGATAAGGATCTTTAACGAGTACCTGACATCGCACAGGCCCGTGACCACCTTTTTTACGTCTCCTCAGAAGGACCTAAAGATTTTTCACTCTCATTAAAAAAATCGTAAGATCACCTACAGGTTTGAACCAGTGACCTTTGGCACAGAATGCTGTTATGATGAAGCCAATATGCTAATATGGGCCCTTCTTTCATTTTATGATAATAATAATATATAATTATTTTTAACACGTTTTCCCAAATCAGGATAATGCTCAAAGAATGAAAAAAAATTACACACTGGTTTATTATTTCCAAATGACTAAATTAGGGTATAAGTTTTATATAGCTGTTGATAGGAAATTAACTAATATGAAAAACATCTAATAATCCAAAGAAAAATGGTATATCACCACTACTGATTTCATAACCCTATATCTCTCCTAGTTCTGAACCAATTTTAATTATTCTTTTTTCATTTTATAGAAAAATTAATGCTCTATGACAGAGCACTAAATTAAACTAAACTAATTTTTATCTGAGATTTATTTACTGATTAGGACAAACGGATTTTTTTAAATTCTTTATTCGGGTTTTACGTATATTACATATTTTATCTATCTTCAAAAAATAACTGAGTTATGAGCGTATTAATAAGTAAAATTTAAATTTTCTTTTTTCTCTTTTTATAATTATTCGCGTTTTTTTTCACTATCTTCAAAAATAAATCAGTTATTGAATAAAATCACTTTTAATCGACCGCCATTTTAAAAATTACCAGCTGACATCAACGCCTAGGTGTTAGGATCATCATTGAATACCCTAGTATTTTTTAAATGCAGCGATCGGGGGAAAAAAAAACTATTTCATTATTTATTTGGGTTCTATGTATCTTGAAACGATTCATTATTGAAAATTATAAACCAAAATATTATTACAGTGTATGATCTCGGTTCACAAAATATAATTCGTCAGTAGGTCTCCAAATTTTTATAAATTCTTCAGGATTCTCGTTCTTCAAGAATTTTGTAAATAATTTTATTAGAAGAGGAGGGAGAAAAAAAAATCAATTTCCAAAACAATTGTGCATTCGACGTAAAATTACATGAGATGGGGCTTATTCTAACCACTCCTATAATTAATAACAAGATATTACATAAAGACTGGCACATACACTTGGTACGAGATCACATTTTAACTTCGCATGAAAGATTTCATAGTTAATATCGTACAACGGGCATGATACGTATGAAATTAATGGAAGGATGAATAATTAAGGGTTCTAGAGTAACAACTTTTCATATAAAATTTAATAACTGAGAGAGACCTCCTTAAGCGTGACACTATTATTTTATGAGTACAAATGGAATTTAAGAAAATTATATTACGTTATTCAATTTTACTCACACATGTTCCTCAGAAAATAACACATGTACTTGTAAAATGTTTAAACTTGTTAAGGGCAACTTAGTACAGAGACTTCCTTATTGGCAGTTTTATTGAATAACGAAGACGCACACCAACCAACCAATTTCAGTTGGTCGATTCCTTAATTTGATTCTTTTTATCAAACGAATTTCCTGCTACGTTTGGATGTTTGATTTAAACTAATTATGGAACTTTTACGTTCTTATTTACTCCATAAATCACTTTAGGGTGTAAAACATGTTTATGAAAGGCTGTTTATTTTCTTTACAGGTCAAAAAAAGCATTCAGTTCGATATTTAGGACCTTTGAAGCAAAACTAATAACAAAACGAAGAGGCTTTTATTTCAATTAAAAATTTAATATTTATATGAAAAATATTTCCAATTAAACTAAAATAAAAGATTTCCGATAAAACGTAGACTCTCACCACAGCGCATAAATCAATTGTCGGGAAAATTATTTAAATTACTATTTTATTTCATATTAAAAATTAATAGGAGAAAGTGATTTATTACAACTATTATTTCTAAAGGCAGCTATTCCATAAATTGCCACAGCCTTGAAGTTGAAGTAAGAAATGACTCATAAACGATTGTCAACTATCTAACGATTATCCTTCAGTCCTTAACGGGAATAAATGTCACAAAAAAACATTAAAAATACAAACCTTTAGTTAAGATAACGGTTTTTAAAATTCTTGAGGCATAAGCACTAATATGTTATTTATCTAAGTAATATTAAATAAAGGATTTTCCGTTTAGACTTCTAATAGTAATAATAGGCTTAGCATACCCAAATATTCTATGTCAATACAACCAAATGTTGCCCACACAGATTCGTCCAATGATCACCGTCCAAGATGAAAATAAAAAATCTGGTGCGGGCAACACACGACTTTCACTCACCTCCGTTTTTAAATCTATTAAAGAATTTTCAAATAGAGTAAGAGATAAAAATGAGTGAAGCTATTAAAAAATTAATTCAATGGAATTTCTATAGAAACAGTGTTTTATTAAAAAAACTATTATATTATTATCTAAAATAATCAGTTATTTTTATCGGCTTCTCATCACTCTTTATTAACTTTTATAAGCTTGTGTATAAGATATATTTTTTTCTAAAATCTCAAGCTTTCCAACGGTATATTATACATGTATATTAAAGTTCTTAAGTTAAAAAACAAACAATTGAATTAAAAAAAAGTTTTTTCGGTTTTCTCCTTTAGTTGTTTTTCAAATTTACTCAACATGCATATTCAGCTGCTATTTATCAATGCTAACAAGATAATATGGTTATTTTATAAATGTACAAAATTAAAGGTACTTTAGAAGAAGAAAATCTAAAATATCGGCATTTACCCCCTGTCATACTATTTTAATGTGAATGAAACCTACATGATATTAAAGCCCATTACATTTTACATCAATATAGTAGTTTAATAAAATCGTCGGAGCGGTTTTTAGAAAATCATAAAAAGGTGCAAAATGCATGGTATAAAGTGGCTCTTTGGTAAGCTCATTTTGATAAAAAGGTTTTGTAACATATCGGGCATAGATTTTTCTTAAATATGAAATTTCAGTTTCAAAGGACTTTTCATCAAAGGACACACACACAGACCTTTTTCGGGGACTTGTTTATTTGGACTCAGGGGACCCTAAAACGTGTATTTCGTTGAAAACTGGAACTGAAAATTTTCACGATCGCAATACTTTCCCTCACTATATATAGTAGGTGAAAGTAAAAATTTCCTTATGTCGGAAGAAATTGGAGACAAGCTGAATTTTTGCCAGTTGTTAGAACTCATTAAAAGAAAAATTCTCCCAAAAGTTTGTAACATTTTTTTAAAGAGAAGGTTGATAAATTAAAATGTTAACAGATGACTCTTATACTGAAATACATGGTTCTTATGAAAAAATGATTGTTTGGAGGAAACCAAATAAAGAATTTAGTATGCGATAGTAAAACACCGTGAGTGGTCAGTGATAGTTAGGTCTGTTTTTCTTTGAAAAAGTTTCATGAAAAGTAGTGTAACAATAATATGTTTATGGTGTAATAAATAATAAAACCAGTTGGAGCTGAAGTGTTATACTCAGTAACTTCCAAGATTCAGGTCTCAAGATCGATTTCACTGGCTCCAACTCTCACTAATTCCAAAACAAATCTGCCGTCAGATTCAAGTGTTATCATTAATCAGAGGTACTCCGCCCATTACATTTCGAGTCGAATTACGGCGCTATTAGATTTATCCGGAGCGAAATCTATGCAGGTATAGAAAATGAGTTCTCTTGGAATTGAATAGTAAAAGTATCAAATGCTTTGCTCCGAAATGTCAGTTGACAAAATCAAACTATAATTATTCATTTTATTCATTAGAAGCAGAATAAATTCATAAAATATTGCAATAGAGCAGTGGTATGAAACAAGTGTTTCTGAGGATCCTCAGACGATATTCTGAAGGTCCGAGAATAATATCGGAAATAATGGGGAAAGATGGAAAATCATTTTATATCAACTTAACGTAAAATATTTGTGTAACTTTGGCTTTTAATAAGGAAGCGGCGTAGTCTGGAGGATAGAACGCTAGTCTACTGTTCTCCGGGTCCTGGATTCCAATATCGTCAATTTGGACGGGAGAGGGGGCGACCCTAGGGTATGGGGACCCTACTGGGGCAGACTCAGCCACTTTAAAGTGGGTACCCAAATTGGGAGAAAACCTGGCGGCTGAGCGTGATCAAGGCCTAATCATCTCATTGCACAGCTGTTGGCCAAGAAACAGTACGCATCTTTATACGAGTATATCTTAGCCCAAGACCCTTCATGGGTTTTAAAGGTAGAGTGTTTTTTTGCTTTTAATTAGAACCACACGCAGTACACAGACAAAATCAATATTTAATTTCAAATTTTAGTTTTTCAATGTTTCTCGGCGTATAGAAGTAAACTCCTAGAGCCAGACTTTTCTAAGCAACAATTTTTTGTTAAGGACCACTGCTATTATGCCCTATATTATTTAGATATGAAGTGCGTTTGAGGATGGATTTTTACCATATTATCTCCTTGCATAAAAGTCGGTGATAAAATGGTACATTACTGAGTATTGTAATCTTACTACCTTACATAGGTAATAACATATAGATAACAGAGTTGAAGTGAATAGTTGTCAGTAATGTAATGTCTTCGTGACACAAGAAATAAAATAAATAATCTCTTCACTTTTCATAATAGTGAAGTGAAACAAAATTAATCTAAAATAAGGAATAAGAACATCATATGAGAAATGCTAGAAGGAAATTAGTATTAGAAATAGGAACAATTTTGAGTAACCATCAGGAAGCAGTTTTAATGAATTATTCTGAAGATGTGACGATAGGACCTCGAAAAGTTATGTATAATTAATATGATAATAAATATATAGAAGAGATTGTTCTAATTAACATAATAAAAAAAATTTAATTCTCGATTTGCGCTGGGATTTTGTTGGAAGGAAGTATACTTTCGTTAAAGTAGATTATATTGAGAATGCATTTTTTTTTATTATTGTTTTATTTAATTGAAAAACATCATCACCCTTTAGAGATTTATCATCTTGAAGTATATCATAGTAATATGAATGTGACTTTAGACTGTGTGTAAGTTGGTGGTTCACAAGCCACATTTTTTGATGAACCTACCATTTTTATCAAAGACATTTAGGAATAAACTTTATAGTTGTTTCACAAAGATAACCTCAGTTTCTCTCCAAAGTAAACAAAAACATATGTTTTAATCAGTAATAAAATATACACTGTGCTTAATTGAAATCTATATTATTAAAATGAATTTAATTTTTAAATGTCATATTTCTATGCCTATATGAACAAGATGTTCTTTTTGATTTCGGTTTACTACGATTTAAATATTGACAGTATGATCATCATGATTTTGCTTCGTAGCTTTAAATGTTTTAATAATATTTACAAATATCGATATTTTAGAGTCAAAAGAATTAAGATATTCATTATGTTAACTTTATAAACAGTAAGTGGTAAGTTCTAAGACATAGTTTATCTACTATGTCTTCACTCATTCATTTGCAACTGGTTTTAATTTAATCAAATAATGATGTAAAATACTATTAATATCGATATTTTTGTGATGATATTACACCGGTATCGATAATGTTCACTGGAATTGATATCGTTATCCTATCTCTAATAGAAAGATTTACATAGAGCGCATGCGTAAGTCTAGAGCACGTTGATGACGTTCCCATGGTTACGAAATTATCACATCACAAAGCTTTTACCCCTGCCAAAAAACGCATAACGCTCCTAAAGATGTTTCACTTCAATAATAATTTTAATATAAAAGCCGATTTGTTTATATTAACATACATCACTATTTATGGTAAAGAATTTTATCAGAATTATAGAATTATCATCTGCAATAATATATGAGTTTCCGTCAAGATCGATAAATGGTTTATACCATGTTTAATAAGTCTGCACTTTACATGTTAATGTTAGTCCATTTACTTTGTCTAAAAAGGGCTGTAGCTGTTGCTAAACTTAGTTCAAGTCACTTAAAATTGTCAAAGGTGAGTTGGCACTTATCTATTCGCAGTTTAAGATAACTCCTTACATGACTCAGTGCTTATTTTCACTTATCAGTATTCGTATAAACTTGTGTCTTGGGAAGATAGCAGGTAATGGTATGTGGGGAAAAAAGTTAAGGAGGGAATGTGAGAAGTTAATCGGCACGTACTTCAATGCGTCACTAATTCAGGGATTACGATCCCTCTGGTCTAATAGAGACCACTAAATTCAATTCAATAGTTTTAGTGGCAACTTGAGGTAATGAACATTGTTTATTATAGATGCTGATGGGAACATAAATAATGAAACAAAGCGGATGACAATATACAGAGTACCGGAACAATAAACCAATATTGTTCAATGATATCAAATGAACATGATACTTGTTAAACTTCACTGAACTACTTAATTATAAAAAAGAAATAGTTTATGGGTTATACTTAAACAATAAACAAAAAAATTATTAGTCTGGTTTAACTCAACTTCACTTGACGATTATCGCATTACCGATTCACGTTGATTTCACATCCATTATAAAAAAAAAAAAAATTAAATTAATTTTTGTTGAAATAATAAAAATAAGATTGAATAAGAAATAAATAGCAATATAATATAATTAAACATTGTAATATATAATACAATATAAGTAATTATTTGTAGTTGGCCGCAACTAAGTACCGAAAGTATTGCATAACAACTTTCGGGGATTCAGTATATTTGTTAATAATAATTACTTAATTTGGCTTACCGAACCCAAAGGTTGGATGCCGAAACCACTAGATACTGCCTACACACTCATCCAATGATCACCGTTCAAGCCCAAGACCCCGAGATCAAACTTTACGCAATCCTCCCATCGACGCTTAGGTCTACCTTTCGGACGCCTACCAGTCGATTCATAGTATACCAACTTTCTGAGAATATATTCTTTACAGGGACCAATAACTTTACACGCCCATTTGAGTCTCCGCGATGCTATAAAATCAATTATATTCATACGGTACAAGCTCCGCGTTGTGCAACCTTCTAAACTCCCCAGTGGCGTCATCTCTCTTTGGACCAAATATTTTACGCAATACCTTATTTTCGAAAACCTTTAGTCGTTGCTCATCCTTCAAAGTAAGCGGCCACGTTTCACATCCGTAAAGAACCGTTGGAAGAATAATAGTTTTAAAAATTCTAACCTTGAAGTTTTTAGACAGAAGCCAAGACCTAATTAATTTCGCAACTGAATAATAACACGCATTTCTCGCCTTTAATTGGGACTTTATTCCCTCCCGGATTTAATTTTCTCTAGCTATCATTGAACCTAAATACTTGAATTTAGGATCTCATTACCGCGTACGGAGAGCGTCCCACGGGTGGCGGATGTGGGGATGGTCGGTGGAATTTTCTCGGAAAATCCTCCCGGCTAAGTCCGATGGACTCGCTGACCAACAATGAGAGCGGCCCTCCAGGCTTTCTGGAGGGTGTGGCGTAGGTTCGAACGCCCTACTCACATATTTTAGTTCACAAAATACCACCAACAGTATGGATTCCTCTGAGGTAAAACGCTCATTATCCGGAGGTAAACTAGTTCCCCGTTCGGGTCTCCGGGTGGGGACTGCTTCAGGGAATCATGGCGCAAGATGAAAATTAGAGATATAACAATAGAGACGTGGAATGTTTTACCGGTTTTTATTAACACACTTGTATTTAGTTGTATAGTTTTCATGCCTTTACCTAGCAGTACCAAATCATCGGCGTATATTTGTTAAATTTATTAAATATAGACGAAGAGCGAATTATATTATTTTTATTTACTCTAGATATATCATTTTTAAGTGATGAAGCTCAAAATGTTCAGATACAATTTTAAAAAGTTTGCAATTTTTAATAATTTTGTGCTAATTTTTTTTTTTTTTAAACCCAACAGCAAACTTTCAGAATGGGTAAAAGTTTGCAATTTTTAATAATATTGTACTAATTTTTTTTTTAAAGCCAACAGCAAACTTTCAGAATGGGTAAACTCTTTAAAAATTGGATTTCTTACCCGTTAGTTATCGTTTACACTTACCGCTTTACACCCGTTCTTCCTCCTCTTAGTTATTAGCGCACTAGTTACAAAATTATATTAAATTCACAAAAAATAAAATGATAATAATAGCAATAAAAGTGGTGGAGTAAGGATTATCTTAAAATAGATTTTCCAAACATATAATATTTAAGATAGTATATCTTTCGAAATAGTTTGTAAACCAGCATTTTTCTCAATAAAAATAATCATAATATAAAATGTAATATATAAGAAATTACTAATTTTTTTTTTTCTGAATCAGTAATTTCAGCAAAAAAAAAGTAGATTAAGTAGAAACATTTAATTGTTGCTCAAAAAGACTGACTGTGTACGTCCTTATTTAACGCCATAGGCATATAGATTCTAGTTTATTTGGATATAATAGTTATAAACATGTTTTTTTAAACATTATGACATTTTTAATATTTAAAAATAAGTTAAGAAAGAAAAAAACATTTAAAAAAGAAAAGAGCTCATAATTTAGTTAAGACAGGCGGAGAAACAATAAACGAACCGTAGAAGAAATATTTTGTACCAACAAAAAGCGTGCTTATTCTGCCCTTAAGCCTATCAGAGGAGATATTTCCTCACGGGCCGATAATTGTGTAACCTACAGTTATAATATACTGTTTTTATGGAACATAAATGATTGTAGTCATATTAGGCGCTGTTATATAATACATCACGCTATTTTTTGGATTTTTTTTTTTTTTTTTAATCTCAAACCCCATCTGGAGTCACGAGCTGGTATACCCTCATTCTTTCTGTCCATTGAATGTCGAATCACAAGCAATCAGGATTAGGACATAATCAATAATTTAAGATTTTGTAAATCCAACTGAGAACATATACTGACGCGAGTCATATTTTAACAAATAGCACATAAACATCCACTTGTTTACTTCAAAAATCGTCAGTTAAGGATTAGAAATGTTAAAATAAAATGTTAATTTGTTTTAATATATAAAAATAAAATTATTTGAACCACAATTGAAAAAACCCTAGGTATTTATTTGAAGTCTTATAAATTCATTGTTATATCGTTTTCTAAAAGCTTAATAATAAAAGATACCTCTAAAACATTTTCTCATAACATAGGGTAAACTAAGCTTTACTTTCTCTAACCACATTGATGATCTCTGTAAAAATTGCAATAGGCTACTTGGTTTTATTCATAGGTGCTCAAAATACTTTACTGATATCAATGTCATAAAATATTTGTACTATTCGTTAATAAGACCCTTAATTGATTATGCTTCTTGTTTGTGGTCTCTTTGCGAAATGTTCTCCAGAAATCTTGGGACAGAGACAAAAGTATGTATCTCGCCTTCCTTGACCTCAAAGCAGCGTTTGACTCCGTTCCAAGACAAGAAATATGGGAGGCTCTCAGAGTAAAGAATGTCCCAAGAAACTTGGTGGATTAATGGCGTCCATTTATCAAAAACCAAAAGGAGTAGTAAGGCTGAACGGACAGGAGTCTGATTTCTTCAGCATAGCAAGGGGGGTCAAACAAGGGGACAGTTTAAGCCCTTTGCTATTCTTGCTCTACAAGAATGGAGTGGCCACCATATGCAAGCGAAGAACGGAGAGGACCTTTCTGGGTTGTAGAAACCTTCGCCCAGTGGTGATTCAACTTCTCCTTTCCATTGTTCTTGTGGCGGACACGGTTGATAAATTGCAGCAAGCGGTGACTGAATGGCAAGAAGAGCTCAGGTGAAAAGGAATGAAAATAAATACTAGCAAAAGCAAGATGCTTCAAGTGGGAAGGCAAGAGGAAGATTTCCATATATACTGTAACGGAGAGGAAATGGAAGTGGTTTTGGAATATACCTACCTCGGCACAGTAATAGACAGATCTGGGAAAGCAGACTCAGAGATATCAAACAGAATTAGGAAGGCAAATGCAGTCTACTATCAGATCTGCAACACTGTAATAGGGAAGAGAGAGGTGAGTAGAAGTGTTAAGCTCCTTATCGTTAAATCAGTATATTTGTCCATACTCTAGTATGGAGCTGAAAGCTGAATATTGACGGACCGGCAGGAGAGCAGAGTCACAGGAAAGGATCTTTGCCAGGCCAGGATCCTAGCTGGGGATAGAGAGGATTGGATCCGGTGGTTAAACACTCCCCTACGCTGACATGGCACTATAGGGAGAAGCCAAAGAAGAAGAAGTTTGTGGTCTCCCCACTATGGCACCTACATTGATAGATTGGAAAGAATACAGAACAAATTTCTCAGATTTGTCTCTTATTGCCTTAAAATACCATTAGATAATCATCAAATTTGAATTGAATTGAATCTGCCAACTCTAGTTAATTGCAGAAAATATCTGGACTAGATTATACTTTTTAACCTGATCAATTCCAATATTGATTGTCCATTCCTTCAAGAACAAATCAAATTCAATGATACATCAGTTTCCACTAGCTCAAATAAGTTTTTCTTTAAGGAGCACCTCTCAACTAATTATTTATATTATACACCTATTTATTTATATAATGAAAACCACTATTTAGTTTGTTGTTTATTTATTTAACGTCACTTTATGCTGCTGTGACTAATCGGACAAATTCAGTGAAGGTACGAAGTGACCCTGAGTCATGAAACTCATGCCTCCAGAAGTCTTAACGACTGAACCCACTATTTAGTTGACTAATAACATTGATATCTTGTGCAACAGTGCTGATGTTTTCAAAACCAAATTTCAAAATCTTTTGCTTGTCACATCCGATTTGAACTAGCCTCTTTTTATTTATTTTATTGTAATATACTTTTTTGTTGGTACATTATATCATTTTCTACAAAATATGATTATTTTATTACCTAATTTTTACCTAGCATAATCAAAGTTTGATTATGAATATTATATTCTGTTAATGCTTTAATTTCATTGTTCATCATTTTTACTTTTTCTTAAAAATTTTATCATTGTCTACCCTAAAAGTTATCTTCATCATTGCATTATTAATGTTTACCCTAATTGTTATTTTTACTATTGTGATTTATTCCTTCTTGTTCTGAAGTTTATAATTATAACTACTTATCAATATTATAAACATTGTAACGGGCATTGCCCATGTATATCAATAAAAAAGAAAAACACCATTTTAAATACAGAAGTGATCCACTGGCATTTTGGTGAAGAATAAATTTATAACTATTTGTTCATTATTTTAGCCCTGGGAATCAATCACAAAACAAATTCCCTCATAACTTCGTTATTTTTAAAGATTGAGAAAAAATGAAAAGCGTTCTGGAATCATGAATTTTTATTTGAATAATTTCGATGAAAATTTATAGGAAAAGGAAATAGTTAAGAAGTCTGGTATATATGATTTTGATTAATTATTTTTGATAATGAAACTTCATAAACAACCAAAAAAAAAAAAAAAAAAATTACCCCCCTTTTAAATTTGAAAATTTGAGGTATTATGTTTTATGATATGTATAAACCTAATAACAAATTAAAAAAATAATAATTCATCTGTCCACCATACTAATTTATGAATAACAAAAATTAGTCTGTAAACAGCTATTTTAATTGTTACATCCTAATATAATTATTTAAAAATAATAAACCATAGTGTAATAATTTGCAGCATTTTATATTTTATCTCTTTGTTTTCTACAAGTCCTTCACAAGTTTTGGTAATCATATATATCTACTTCACAGTACCTGGACCTTAAGTGCAATGCAAAATTTTAAATGGTCAACAATTCTTAGACAATTATTGATAATGGCATAATTTCAATCAATAGTGAAGCCTTTGCAACAATATAAGTTGCTCACTTTTACCAAAAAATGTAATTTATAATCAACCTCCTATTATGTTTGGTGTCAAACTGATCTAATTCACCCTTTCATGGAATGATTTACATCTCCTGCAGAAAATTCAAGTTCTTATTTTGGAACTAAATGCAAAAAATTATTTTCAGTGAATGTTGGAATCATTAATATCCACTGAAGCTTTTTGTTTGAGGACAGAAAAAAAGTACAGGATAGTTGAGCAGTGGCTGAGTTCAAGCATAGATTTGACTGTCAGTAAAAAAGTTAAATGTTGACTAAATCAGGTAAATGAAGCGGCGTGGTCTTGGGGGTAGAGCACTAGTCTACTGTCCTCCGGGTCCTGGGTTCGAATTCTGGCTGTGGCGGAATATTATTTATTCTATTGTTTCAGCCGGGGGCGATCCTGGGACATGGAGACACTCCTGTGGCACACTCAGCCTCTATAAACAGAGAAAGCCAGAAAGAAGACAGAGAAGCCAAAGCAAGATCTTGGGAAGAATTCGGAAAGTAGATCCAAGTTAAGTTTGAAGAAAACCAAAGAAAATTCTTCGGCATTGTAAATGGACTTAGAAGGAAGATAGGGAAACAGGTACAAAGAGTCCAAGACAACAACGTAAATTTGGTGTCAAATGAAAATGAAATTCTTAAAGTATGGCAAAAACACTACCAGAGTAAAATACCTTTTCACACCAGGAATACAGAAAGCGAAAACCAGTTGGAAATTAATGAGAATAGTGAGGATGATGTTATAGAGGAAGATGAGATTAAATTGCTATAAATATGGCTATTGAGAAAATAAAATTGGCAGCAAAGCAGCAGGCAGAGATAATATTATGCCAGAATTCATAAAATATGGAGAAGAAATGTTCAATTGCCTCCAAAACCTCATTCAAAAGATCTGGTAGCAAGAGAAAATACCTCAAGACAGGGAAAAATAATTGTTATAAAACAATAATCTGACAGAGGTTATCATTTTATACCACCATTATTTAAAAATGCAAAGTATAGTCAAGATTAGTTTTTAACTTTAAAGAATTTAGGCCAAACACACACTTTACAAAAGTGTTGAATCAATAACATAATGAAATATAAATATATAAAGACTTACTACTTCATATACTGTTTATATCTCCAGAACAATATAATTATTTTGAATCCCATTCATATGCCCAATTTGTTAAAGAATGAATTATAAATTATGTTTTTTTGTTAAAAGTGAAAAACTAAGATTTTTGCAATATTAGTTTTGTTGCTTTCTATTTGGAACAAAACAAAATTTAGGCAGTATTCACAAAATTATTATATTATCAATAATTAACATCTATCTGTGGATAATACAACAAAACAAAACAATTGTTTTATTTTTTACTAATATCAGGTTTTCTTATATTTAAAAAAATCTTTCATTCATTTATATATTTTTAATTTAGTTCATATTCTGATTAATTTTAAAAGGAAAATTTAATTTTTATTTAAATTAAAACTAGAAAAATGAAAATATTTAAGAGAAAAGATGCACAACAGTTACTATTTTTTATTTATTTATTTTTTTTTAATCATGAATGTGACAATAAAAGAAAATTCAAATGATATACTCTAATAGTTTTTAAATAGTAATGAATAAAGAATAACAGATTTATTCCAATAAAATGAAGAAGCACTAAGATGGTGCAAAATTGAGAGAACTTCTGGACATGCAAATAATTCTGAAATATTCAAAATATATTGAAGTATTACTGGAAGGAATTAGTCCGGGTGGCGGTCATTAAATGAAACAACTAAATAGTTTCAACTATTTATTGTTTGCCAACGTTTCGACCCCCTTTGTGGGTCATCATCAAGGCTAAAAAGATACAAAAGAATACAATTTCAATGACATTACATACAATATTATATAACCTATTTAGCTAGAGAACGTCGGTATTAAAATATAACAGAAGAACTGTATATGTAAAAAAACTTAATTAAAATACAATGACTATAGTATAATAATAAAAGTGTTATACAGAAAAAAAAAAAGAATGTTTACTAAACAAAATTTACACAGGTATCAATAATTTACATGAAAAATGAAACATAAAAATATGAAGTAGAGTGGAGATACGTACCGCATGGTGGGAGAATGGAAACTAGGTACTGTTTGGTAGATGGGGGGTAGGTAGGATGGAAAATACGTACCGATTTATGGACAGGGTCTCACAACAATGACTAAAATTCTTAATACTACCATACAAAGAATCAATGAAATTTAGCTTATGATTATAATAATGATACAGGATAAAAAAATTCTAATTAAATTGTTGAAATATCACCTATATAATAGTAAGAACAGTGATGGAAGATGTATATGGAGAAAAACTGACTGTACCTCCCAACTTAATTATCCCTAATTCTGTTAAGACAGAGAAAATATGCTACTTAATAGAATTTAATATGTGGCTATATGTGGAGGAAATGCATTGTTTATCGGTTTTGTGGTTAACAGGATTGGATTGGAGGTGGATGTGGACGGATTCAGCGATTAGTCTTTTCTTATGGTTTGGAACATAATCTAAAATGGAGCAGTCGTCAAAGTTAAAGGAATGATTGAAATGTATGGAGTGTTCGGAAAGTTTTGAGGCTAGAGGGTTTCGAGAGGATACGGAGAGTTTATGCTGTTATATACTGGTTTTTAGGTAATTTTTGGTTTCTCCTACATAGGATACATCACAATCTGAACATGAAATTTTATACACAATATTGGAACGATATAAGGAGTGATCGGGTCTTTTGTATTGGTAAAAAGGTGAGAAAGCTTGTTCTGGGTCTTTAGTCCTAGTTTGAAGGAAGGTAAGGAAAATTTAAGGATTTTTTTTATATTTTCAGAAAGGTGCGGAATGTAAGGTAGGGATCTATATAAAAATATCATGGATGAATCATGGTCGGGAATTGTAGGGGAAGTAATGGTGGTTTTAATGTTATTATAAGAATCTATAAGTTTTTTAATGACTTTTTTTGGGAAGCTGTTTAAGGTTAATATTTTTTTAATATGTTCGATATTATTAGGATGGTACTTTGGATCCAACAAGAATAGGCAACGGTGGACGAGATTCTTGGCAACATTTAATTTCTGATGATATGGGTGTTGGGAGAAGAAGTTGAGCAGTCTACCGGAATAGGTGGGTTTGGTGTACCAGTCAGTTGAAAGGTGCGGAATGTAAGGTAAGGATCTATATAAAAATATCATGGATGAATCATGGTCGGGAATTGTAGGGGAAGTAATGGTGGTTTTAATGTTATTATAAGAATCTATAAGTTTTTTAATGACTTTTTTTGGGAAGCTGTTTAAGGTTAATATTTTTTTAATATGTTCGATATTATTAGGATGGTACTTTGGATCCAACAAGAATAGGCAACGGTGGACGAGATTCTTGGCAACATTTAATTTCTGATGATATGGGTGTTGGGAGAAGAAGTTGAGCAGTCTACCGGAATAGGTGGGTTTGGTGTACCAGTCAGTTGAAATAGAACTCTATTTCATAATTCTATTCTATTTCAAAAACCAGAATATCACACCAAAAACATCTTTTAATCCCGAAAAATTCTATTTCTCAGATATATACCCTGAAGACCTATTCACCTCCGTCCTGAAATCCAGAACCACAGACCATGGACCGGATCAAATTCCCGTTAAATTAATCAAATTGTGCTTACCTACCATATTTCCAATCCTTTTGCATATTTATAACTACTCTTTACAGAATTCTATCTTTCCAACAGCTTGGAAAAAAGCTATAATCCGTCCTATTAGCAAAGTTTCAGTTCCAACCAGTTTCTGATTTCCGACCGATTTCCATCCTCTCCAATCTCTCAAAATCGTTAGAAAGAATAGTCCATTCACAGCTCAACACCTTCCTAGAGCAAAAGTCCCTAATAAATCCTCTCCAATCCGGTTTCCGAACTCACTTCTCAACACAATCCGCCCTGTTGAAAATTACTCAAGATATCCAATCCTCCATAGATAAACGCAAAATCACAATCCTTGTTCTATTTGACTTTTCCAAAGCGTTCGACCTAGTGAATCATGATATCCTGCTCTCAAAACTCGAAAATCTATCCTTATCAGACAGTGTCTTAAAGTGGTTTCAATCCTACCAATCTCATCGTTCGCAAACAGTTGTTATTCCTGATAAACCTACTTCTTCTCCACTCTTACTAACTCGTGGTGTTCCACAAGGATCTTCACTCTCTCCGACTCTTTTTTCTTTATATATAAATGATCTACCTATCTCTATCTATCATTCAAAATATCATTTATATGCCGATGATCTTCAGATCTACCTTTCCTTTTTATCCCAGCGAGATGTTTGAGGCGATTCGTAAGATGCAGGAAGACATAGATAATATTAACGCATGGGCATTAAAGAATGATCTAAGACTGAACGTCGATAAAACTAAGGCCATAATTATAGGTTCCAAACATCTCGTTAATTCCCTTCCTTATTGTCCCTTACTATACCTTAACGGACTACCTATCCATTTCCATACTACCGTTAGAAATCTTGGTGTCATCTTTGACCAAAACCTGTCTTGGAATAATCATGTATACCATATCATTCGTAATTCCATCGCTACTCTTAAACTGTTCTCAAGATTGCGTGATTCACTGCCTTTCGATGTTCGTCGGCTCCTTGTTTCATCCCTTGTCTTCCCCCACTTCGATTACTGCTGCCTGGTGTTTGGTGGATTGTCTGGCGGACTCAAAATGAGATTGGAAAGACTTATGAAATATTTCATTAGATTCATCTTCGGGGTCCCTAGGCGCTCCAGCGTTTCTGACAGGTATGCTGAGTTGAAGTGGCTCAATCCTGTTTCCCGGCGAAAGTATTTCTTGGGAGTTTTTCTATTCCATACTTTCAATACCAAAAATCCATCCTACATTCTTGACCTACTCATCCCTTGTTCATCGGTACATTCGTTTAATACAAGATCCCAGTCCACTAACCGTTAAACTGTTAACCACAAAACCGATAAACAATGCATTTCCTCCACATATAGCCACATATTAAACTCTATTAAGTAGCATATTTTCTCTGTCTATCCCACTATAAATATATATATATATATATATATATATATATATTTTATATATTATATATATATATATATATATTTATTATATTGTTTTGTTTTCATTATTATGTTTGTTTTTTTATTTTATTTTTTATTTTATTTTATTTTTTATTTTATTATTATTATTATTTGTCTATGTCTATGTATTATTATATAAATGTCTTCACTATTCAATTTATTCCAACTTGTATTTATGTTTATTTAACTTTTTTATCAACCTGTAAGATTTGTCAATTAGTGTATTTTACAATGTTCCATTATTATTTTAATTTTCCACCCTGTTATCTTTGGATACCTTTGACAGAATTAGGGATAATTAAGTTGGGAGGTACAGTCAGTTTTTCTCCATATACATCTTCCATCACTGTTCTTACTATTATATAGGTGATATTTCAACAATTTAATTAGAATTTTTTTATCCTGTATCATTATTATAATCATAAGCTAAATTTCATTGATTCTTTGTATGGTAGTATTAAGAATTTTAGTCATTGTTGTGAGACCCTGTCCATAAATTGGTACGTACTTTCCATTCTACTTTTTTTTTTTTTTTTTTCCTAAGTATTTTCCATCCTACCTACCCCCCATCTACCAAACAGTACCTAGTTTCCATTCTCCCACCATGCGGTACGTATCTCCACTCTACTTCATATTTTTATGTTTCATTTTTCATGTAAATTATTGATACCTGTGTAAATTTTGTTAAGTAAACATTCTTTTTTTTTCTGTATAACACTTTTATTATTATACTATAGTCATTGTATTTTAATTAAGTTTTTTTACATATACAGTTCTTCTGTTATATTTTAATACCGACGTTTTCTAGCTAAATAGGTTATATAATATTGTATGTAATGTCATTGAAATTGTATTCTTTTGTATCTTTTTAGCCCTGATGATGACCCACAAAGGGGGTCGAAACGTTGGCAAACAATAAATAGTTGAAACTATTTAGTTGTTTCATTTAATGACCGCCACCCGGACTAATTCCTTCCAGTAATTCTCAACAGTCAACTAATTACATCCACAATTATATTAAAGTATGTAAGCATCTTTTGATTGTTTTACTAATGTCAAGTGATACGTACAGATAAACAGAAGTAGCTAAAAGGTAATTAGAATAAAAAATATAGGAAGAAGTTAAGACAGATTTGCCAACCATCCCATTAGAAAAAATGTAGATTGCAGTAAGGTATTGATAATGGTGCAGTAGCACTGATGGAGATATAATGCAAAATATTCAGTGACATTTAATTTAAAAGAAAGTATTATAATCTATCAAAAATCATTTAGTTTAGCAAAAAAAAATGTGTAGCCATTTTTCTAGAGATGTCAGAGAAATGTATTTTTGTCCACGATAATATTTGTAATAAACATCATAATTTTGGGGATATTCACACTAGGGGTGGGCATAATCGAATGACAATTATCAGATCATTTGATTATTTCAATCATTTGAATTAATCGGTTTGGAGAAGCGAATGATCATTCGAACTGAATTTTTTTTAGCGATAATCGAGGGATTATAAGGGGCCGGGATAATCAAATGACCTTTTTTCTTTTATCTTTCAGAATGCATATTAATCATTCGATTATTTAAATCATCGAAGTCCAATCATTCGATTATGCCCACCCCTAATTCACAAAAACAGTTTTCTCCCTTATTCCCTTCCATTTCTAAAACTGGCAAAGTAAAACAACTGAAAAACAGTTATTACAGGAGTGATTATTTGTTTTTCCATATTTCAATTTAATCCTCTCTTTGTTTATAAAAATCATGTATACTTAGTAAATAGTGTTTACATATTCTAAAAAAGAATTAGTTAAGGTGCTTTTATGCTTCAGTTTCAACCGAGAATCGTCAAGTGATATTTTGCTTGCTCAAAATGGAAGAGAAAAAAATTCATTTTCATCATTAAATGATATATTATTTCCCAAAAAGAAAATCTACTGCACAGACAGTTGAAATTCGCAGTGTATATGGTGATGATGCCTTGGGAGAAAGCAAGGTTCAGAACCAGAAATTTTGACTTGGAAAACGCAAAGCACTCGGGCCGTTCTGAAAAGTTTTGGGAGGATGGAATTAAGTTTTTATTGAAATCACCAGTAACTTATACAGTAACTACTAACTTATTTTATAACCTAATATTATCTTCAATAATCAACCAAGAAAAAAATATGTTTTAACCCTCCTTCAAGATTTAAGATAACACATTTCCCGTGAAAACCATGTTCCATCTACTATCTCCCTTTTTATATAGCTTTAGTAATTTAATAAATAATAGTTACAATTTCCTCATTGAGGATGTATGGTCAAATTTCGACATTCTCATCGGTAGAAATAATCGGGAGTCAACATTTTGGAGCCGAAAAGTTGGCAAAATTAAAATGTTTTTCACACGACTGACTCCCGATTATTTCTACTGATGATAAAATACGCATATATTATTGTTTATAAACTGTTACTGTTTACATAAATTTGAATCCTCATCAATTTCTGAAATATTTAAATTATTTGTACTTGATGATTTCATTATATTCTAGAAAGGAAGCAATGGGTCTGTGGTAGCTAAAGTATGAAACAAAAAATTTTTATTGAAATTTATTTAAATAGCATGTAAAAACTGCATTTATTGTCGTTTTATAGTTTGTTGTGCTATACTTCCAATCAGAGAGCTGCGTGGTTCTAGTGGGCAGAGCGCTAGTCTACTGTGCTCCGGGTTCTGGGTTCAAATCCTGGCTGTGGCGGAATATTATATATTCTGTTATTTCAGCCGGGGGACGATCCTGGGGTACGGAGATCCTCCTGGGGCACAACCAGCCTCGATAAAGTGGGTACCCGAAATTGGGGAAAAAACCTGGCAGCAGAATGTGATCCCGACTGAATCACCTCATTGCACGGCCGCTGGCCAAGAAACAGTACGAATCTCTACATGTACTGAGCCCAAAACTCTTCATAGGTTGTAGTGGTACAGGTTTTTTTTTTTTTTTTTATTTCCAATTTCCAATCATTGGACATAGCTAATCCTAATTTTTAATTTGAAAATGCAATAAACAGTAGATTTTTTTCTCATCATTGTCGTCATTTTTCTTTTGTTCTAATATTTGTTCGTTAATTATCAGGCCGATTTGCAAAAGAAATTCTTGGATATTTTTTTAAAACACTTTATTTATTCCAGTATCGCGACGTTTCAGCCTCTAGGGCCATTTTCAAGCTTCTGTAATAAATAGATCCACTTTTTCAATGGGTGATGAAAAATAATATGATATTTTTTAATACAGGTTTTTTTTTTTTTTGAAAAATGACATTTTAAAAAAATTATGACGGCGCTGGTGAAAAGCGGTAAAATTAAAAGATAATTGAGATGGATATGCATGGTAGGTGACATAATTATTAAAAATAATTTATTATATGTTGTTGTAATTGAATTGTTGGAAATATATAAATGCAATGAGATTTTGATTGATTACAGAAGCTTGAAAATGGCCCTAGAGGCTGAAACGTCGCGATACTGGAATAAATAAAGTGTTTTAAAAAAATATCCAAGAATTTCTTTTGCAAATCGGCCTGATAATTAACGAACAAAAGTAGATTTTTATCATCTGAAAAATTAATATTAAAGACTTATATTAAAGTAGAGGTAACTTCTAAGCCACGTTTTAATAATATTTACAAATATTGATATTTTAGGATCAAGAGAATTAATATATTCATGATACGGTATACTTTATATACGGTCTCTAGTGGACAGGCATACACAGACTGTTGCCCATGCACCTGTCTAGAGCATGTTGGTAATGTCACCATGGTTATGAAATCAAAGCTTTTACCCCTACCGAAAATCGCATGACACGCCTAAAGAAGTTTTCACTTCAAAAAGAAAATCCATCCACTAAAACTGTTCCATCCTTGTCATCCAGACTAGAGCACCAATTTATGTGTTTTTTTTTTTTTTTAATTTGCCACAAATATCTCATGTCCACAACATGATGATGTTCAGAACTTGACATTATCAGCCATCAGATATGTAATATCGACATAATATATCTATTGATAAATATTGACAAAATATGTAAAAGATTTAGGAATTACTCAATAAAGGATTTTATATTTTATTTTATAATTTGAATAAAATCTTACCAATGAGTTATTTCATTCAGTTCTGATTCCAAAATCCAGAAAATAAGTATGATTATGATTAATTTTAATATATATTATAGATGAAATTCCTAAGTGATACATATTGAAATCGTATTAGAACTTAAAATGTCAATTGGTAGGAAAAGAAGTAAATGAATGAAAAGTAATCATTAACGATATAATTATTGGGTTGTTTCACATGAAATGTCCATTTTTATAGTTTCTGAAATACATAAAGGATTTTGCAGGTCTCTGTTGTTTTGTTCCGAATATTTACATATTTAAAGTAAACAGTTACTAATCCTCTACCTTTGTATTATAAACATTAGCTTCCCAATCAATTACCCACTTTTTAGTACACCTCCAAATAGGAACATGGAAACACGCGATTTTCGAGTAATATTTTTGTACGAGTTTCAACTCGGCCATTCAGTAGCTGAGGCCGCTAGAAATATACGCAAGGCATTTGGGGAAGGGAGTGTTAATGAACGGACCATTCACCGTTGGTTTGCTAGGTTTCCAGCTGGGGGATACCGACTTGGAAAACTTGTCCCGAGGAAGACCTCTGTCCATAATAGACAATGATGTCCTCAAACATACAGTAGAAGGAAACCCCTACCAAACAGTTAAAGGACTCTCAGCACAACTAAATGCAAGTGCACCTATCATTTCCAGACATTTAAAGTGTATTGGGAATAAAGTTAAGGAGTAAAGGGAGGAAAGTGAAAAAGCTCTATACATGGGTACCTCATGATCTCACTGAGCGACAGCAAGTCCCCATGTTTCAAAACATACCGTGCAAAAATTGAAAGAACTGGGCTACGAAGTTCTTCCGTACCCACCATATTCTCCCGACTTGTCTCCAACAGATTACCACCTGTTCAGGAATTTAGACAACTTTGTCACAGAAAAACTTTTTGAAAATGATGATCAAGTGAAAAGTGCGTTTTCAGATTTTGTTTCACTTCAAAGCTCAGAGTTTTTTAGTTCGGGATGTATTCAGATAATGCATTCAAAAAATTAAAGAAAAGTATTGGAAAATGAAAAAGGAACTTTTTTCATTTTCAAGCTAATATATTCAAATACAAAATAATTCTTTAAACAAAGATTAAAGAAGTTTTTGCAACTTTAGAAAAAATGAAGTAAAGCTAATAGAAATGAAGTAAAGTAAAAATTGATGTAGTTGCCTAGGATCTTAAGAATTAAATTTCATGTTCCAATATTTTCTTCTTCCACTGACATAACATAATTTACTAGCTTAGGTTAAGGCAATTGAGGTGAAGGATTAATGACACTAAAATTCCTCAAGCAAGAGCTTTTAGAAGTAAAAAAAAATCATAACTCATACCTGTTTGAACACCATATGAGGAGAACCACAGTGTTGAGACTTCACAACAGGAGAAATTGTGTCAACTCATTGATAAGTAAGTAATCACAATTCCTTACACTTTGAAAATAAATCACACTATAACACCTAAAAATATAATAAATTTCATTAGAAAAACATACTTAAATAAATATTTAACAGAAAAATTAATGTTTCTTGTTCTTTGAGTGAAGAAAACCCCTCAGGATATTGTTTATTCTATTGGAGCTAACTAGAAATTAAGCTCAGCACTGAGGCCAAGACCTAAAGGTTAGGAAAAGACCAAGAGGAGTTGAACTCAACCCATTCAGTATTGCCATTCATTGAATTGTCTGTATACTTCACCTATTTCACCACAAGGAAACTCAATTGGGAGAGCAACAAACAAATTTAACTCTCAATAGTAATGAGATTAGCCATAATAATTAAGATCTAAAATGCTTGGCTAGGTAGAAAGCAACTACTGACAAAGTTAAGTATTCTTCTTTCCCCACCTCCTTAGTGCCACCAGCGTAGAGGAACAGCCTCTGCCTATCTCGTCCACTGATCCCTATCACTGGTCTTCCTTCTCATATCCAGCATGGTGCTGCCTCTGGCTCATCCGACTTTCTCCATGTAGTCACAATACATCAGCCTGGACCTAGCTCTAGTTCCCCTACCCTCTGGTTTAGCTTCCAGGAACCATTTAGCTTTTTATTCATCGCCCATCCAGTACACATGACCAAGCCACTTTAGTTAGCGCTCCGCTTTACAGGCCTTGCCCTTAAATCCTCTCTTATTTCTGCATCCACCTCTGCCCGTATACCCAAGAACTCATCTGAGATATCTCATTTCTGTGGCCGTTACTTTGCTTGCTTGCTTGTCAAGGAGCGCCCAACTCTCTGCACCATATAAAAGGACAGGCAAAAATACTTTTTGAAACAATGTATTTTAGTTTCCTTCTTAATCTCCTGTTTCCCTCATATTGTTGTACAAATGGAGTAAAATGCACCATTGGCTTTCTTTATTCTGTTTAAAACCTCCTGTTCGATCCTTCCATCCATGCTAAAGATTGATCCCAAGTACTGGTAGTTATCAACATTTTATTCAGTTATCAATGTTAAGTATTCATGAAGACTAAATATATAAGTTATTGAGGCACTTTAATGATAAAAATCTATCTATCTGCAGATATAGATCTTATTTTTATGATAGATGAGGTGGTTCGGGGTGCATTAAAAAAAACAATTGTAAAATAGTAATAACTATTAACCAACGATCCACATTGGGAGTCTTCTATCTGCAAAGCAAGGATGAAGTAGGGAGGTTTATTTTTATGTATGAAAAGATAAAAAAATCTGCACCCCTACAACCCATGGATTCAGTACATATTGAGATTGAGCGAGGCTACCCACCCGGGTCTCCTCATAGCTGAAATAACAAAAGAAATAATTATCATGTCACAGCTGGATGAATCAGGAACCTACACCCCGCAATCAGAGAACAGGATTTCAATGTCAAATCCACTTGACCACACTGCTCCCATATTTGAATAAATATTACACTATTTTTTTTTTTTTTTAATTAATAAACTTATTTTTCTATTAATTTATCAACTCAGTTAACATTTTTATTATCCCTGAAGCTGTACAATTTTTATTGTATTTAAATTAAACCTGATCCAACAGCTTGTACCCAAAGTTCCAATTCAATGAGGAATCTTTACATTTAAAGGTAAATTCCAATTAAAAGAGTCAATATTTGTGATTAACTGATGTTCCAATTAAATGTCAATCAGTCTCTTTAGAGAACTTAGTGAATCTGTAATTAAAATGTTGAGTATTGAAATTTATGAGCCATTTATTATATCCTATTTTCCTTTTGTTCAAAAGTCTATTAATAATAGTTATTTAATATCTATATCAGTCTGATGCTTCAACTTTAAACAAAGTTTATCTTAGCAACATATGGTGAAAACCATTATTTAAAGTAAGATGGTATATATATATTTTTTTTTTTTAAACTTGAAGTTGATAAATGCCTAAAAATAAAATTAACAAAACTGTATTCATATATCAGTTATTACTACAAACATATAATATGTACTCATATGTATACATATTTATACCATCTCATCCTTCACAGTAATCACACAGTCAACTATTTTTTTTATTTTTAAAAAAATGTATTATTATTATTATTATAAAAGGAATACAACAAGTAAATTTGAGAAAAACATAAAGGCATGAAACAAATGTAGAGAAGCTTCCCAGTGGAAGCACTCTAAAAATATTCTAAACTAGAAGGTCTCAGGGCCATCTCCTTTTCAGATGCCTCGTAAGATTGTCGGGAATTGAAGAGGAAGAAAGGATTGAAACTAGAGGATTAGGGTGGGGATGGAGTTTGTCATTTCAACTATTTAGTATTCTATATATTTTTATGAAGAATGAGATGGTTCAGATGGCAGTCATAAAAGAATATAAAATAGTAAAACTATTTATCATCCGTTTTGATCCATGTTACGGGTCTTCATCAGGGCTTAACTTCACAGAGTATGAAAGCTGAATAAAGCTTATTGAATATTAAATGGTTTACCATGAAATGGTCGGGTAGTTCTCATAAAAGAATAGAAAATAGTAAAAATCTATTTTCCAACACACTTTGTGAAAAGAAGCCTTGATTAAAACCCTCAATGTGGGTCAAAACGATGGATAATTATAGGTTTTTACTACTAATATTATTTTATGAGCGCTATCTTTAGGTTCATTACCTCAGCCTTCATATTAACTTCACAGTGAACCACTTAATATTTTATATGTTTTTATATTTAAAAAAAAAAACAACTTAAATTTTATCAAAGCTTACCTTTTTTAGCACTAAATGAACATAGAAAAACACTTCACAGTTTTTACTAAACTTGGTATTAGTGGAAAACAATCTTGAAAATTCACTATACGACACAATATCACGCACCTAAAAATAGAATAAACATACATATCAAGTATTATTCTGATTGTGGAAAACATAAGTCGATAGTTATTAATATCAATAGTTGAATGTTAGGAAATAAAGTAAGAAGTTGGTCTGAATTAAAGTCAAGAACTAAAATGAAATATTATTAACTATTTATTGTCAGAATGAGAAGATAGATGAGAGGCGGGACTGTAATTTTCAAACTTGACAATGAGTAGGAGATTAGGATATGAATAGTCTGGGTATGAAGATGACTGCAGGTTGCTGATATGAGACTGTCTGCTGATGTTGAAAAGTGAGTTGAGGCAATAAATTGTTAACACAATTTCATTGTATTTTTTAGCAGTCACCCAAACTAAATTCTTAATGATAAGTCTCTGATCTGTTGGTAAAGAACGTTCAGCGAAATGCATCTTTTTTGTAACAGTGGATCTAACTTATATATGTTTTCTTCTTTATATGTCATACATAATCATACATATGTGTATCAGTATATCAGATAACTTTACCTTTGAGAAATAAATACATAAGTCAATGGAGCAGTATACAGATATTGTTTCATTGACTTATATCATATCATCTTATTGTTATATTACAAAAGTTTGTTAGTAAAAACATAAACCCATTAACATAAATGACACTCCCTTGACCAAACATCACAGACTTATATTATTTAGTTTGCCACTTACAAAGGCTATTATAGTATATAATGGTCTGATACCTTTTATGTTTTAAATAAAATTTTGTTAATTTCAGGAATCATATTAATTAGTTTGTGTTGTTTCAATAATAGTAAATATAAAAATACTATATGGAATTAAATTGAAAAATCTATATTAAAAAATATCATATAGGAAAGAATCAGAATAAGCAGAATCCTAAGCATAAAATAGCCAATAAGCTATTATGAATTTAAAATAAATGAACTTTGATGTATGCAGTTTAAAATAATATTCTTTAAAATTATATCATTTTTTTTATGCTTCATAAAACTAAATATTTTTTTTAAATGAATAGATGATTAAGTTTGGTAAAATAAAACATGGGATCATAAATATATCAAAGACAGTAAATAAAAGTAATAAATAGAGAAATAGTTTATTTAATGAATAATATATTTAAAGGTGAAATAAATTTAGCCGCTCTGCATATATATTATATGCATGTGTATGTTATATAAATAATTTTGTTAATAATTTTCAAAAAAGTATAGTGATTATTCCATTTGATTTTTCTCTAAATAATTTGTCCTTTTAGGCATAAATAATTTATGGGAGGGAGCAACCAGTATTATTATTTTCATATAATATGACTAATAAAATTTTACTGTTAGGTGAATAAGCACTTAAATAAATAAAAAAAATCCATTTTTTCCATTGCACCCATTCAAAGTTTGATCAATTAAATGATTCAACTTAATTTTAAATGGTGGTTTCAATATTAACAATGATGCTTATTATATCTATTATCAGTTATAACATCATTATTACTGATGAATGTACAATGGTTTTCAAAAGAATTCATAATTTTCTTCTTTTTTTTTTGTTTTAATTCTCTATAAAATTCTAACAGTTATAATAAAATGAAATAAATGTAATTACATAGCTGGAGCCCTAAACAGACAATTTTTAAACTTCCCTTTATTAGTTGTTTCTTTATTCATTGTCATTTTACACCATTGTGGCTAATCGGACAAAGCTACAGTGGAAGTCCCAAATTTTGCCTATCCAGGTTTAATTAGAATGAGTACCTGACATCATTACAGGCTCGGGGCCACCATTTTATGTCCCCTATGAGGAAACGGCATAACAAAGGGTTTTTAACTCTTTTTCATAATTCCGAGGGTCATCTGCCAGGTTTGAACCCATGACATTGGGCAAAGAAAGTGACACTCCCGCCTTTTTTTATAATAGACTTTCATAAAGATCCACGTTTTTCTCTTTTCACATTTGATAAATGGTTTTTGCAGCTAAATAGAGCATTTAACACCATTATTATTAAAGCATAATTATATTTCTTAAAGATGTTCATTAATTTTTGTTAAATATTTTAATTTATTTCTTATATTTTTAACCATATTATATTAATCTATAGAAACTATTTTATTTTCGCAAAAAAATATGATTAACTAATTCCTATATTCCTCAAATCCTACTATCCCTATAGAAAGTACACCCTGGACAAATGTACAGTCTGCGCCGTAGTAAATCAGGGGCTGGTTTAGTGATATATACACTATATATATAATAATATATATATATATATAAATATAATATATATTATATATATTTTTATCAAATTAAATAAACTATAATGTTCTAAGCACGGGACTGATAGTTTAAGTGAAAACTTTGAGTTTGAACAATACATTTGAAAACAAAATTAAGACAAAAAATTATAAAGATAATTAATTAATTCAAAATAATAAAAAAAATCTTATACTAGATTAATGATAAGAGATATGCTTTTTGAATCTTGGGTAGATGAGTTTTTCTAGTAATATCTCCTCTAAAGCCATTATCTTATTTTTAATGTAATAGTAGATGAAATAAAGATGTATAAAGTAACTAGTTTTCAGGGTAAAATTTTTAAGAAAATAGAGAAATGGTAGTATCATTCTATTGTATATTAAATAATTAGTCTTTAAAATACTTACTATATTCACAGGGCAACTCAAGTGGCTAAGGCTGCCATTGGAAAGAAAGATTCAAGAGCCAAAATCACAAGTTCTACCAATTCCTTCGAAAAATATTTATATAATTCTACAAAATCTACCACAATGTCAATATTACCTTATTTAATTTAAATATGAAAAATGGCCTCACAAACTTTAAATATTTTTTAATGATATTTTATAAATATTATATACATATACAAAAAATATAAATAGAAATGTATTGATGAAATTTATACAATCAAATAAATAAATAAACTAATTAGATTGATGTTTCAATATTAAATAAATACTTTAGATTTAATTTATATATAAAAATTCAACAGGAGTCAAAAAAATTAATTATCTCAACAGCATCAGGACTGTTCCCTCCGGACTATTAGATATTCGAATTAATATAAATAATTATAGATCTAAATAAAATTTTGTTTAATTTTTCACAATTATTTTTCGGAGTCATTAAATTAAATTTTAATAATAAGTAATAAATTATTTACATATTGAACAAAAAGTAGTATACGTTTTTTAAATGGTCCGTACAGAATGATCAGTTTGCCGCGAAAACCTAATTTTCTTGGAACAGGCGAAGTAGGTGTCCAGTTCAAGGTATCAGTTAAACACATTTATTAATACTTAATTTGAATTATTATGACATAGCATATAAACTTAACTTTATATAACCAATCATTATCAACCATCATAATTATATTTTTGTATTGTGGCTTTAATTCAAATAATTAACATGATTATTTATCAAGATTGGCTAATGTAAGCTATCTCCATATACATCCAATGCAATAATAATTTTTAAGGTTTCAGATTTCACTTAATGGCGTGTTTAGGATACTTATGATAATGATAATATGAAATTTGATATTTCAGATTAATAATAACGGAGTTTAGCGCACACTGAATTTCGATGCGATCATTCAGTCATAGAGATGACGGAAGGCATCTTGGCCAAGTAAAATAAGGCTAAAATTCGGGATTAAGAATTGCTTCGGACAAAGCTGGAAATCGTTTTAATACCATTTAATGTTCCAAGTAATCTAGATTTGCACCATCGCAGGTGATGAGCTTAACTTTTAGCAACCGAAAAATCTCTAGTATTTCGCACTTTTTTTTCAGTTGTTTGCCGATAATTCGAAAACGGTGACTCCAGCAGAGAATACCTTCCTTTCCAATATTAAAGAGAAATAAATTTCCTTTCTAAAAGTCACCTTAATCATTGAATGCGATTCAGCAATATTACCGCAATCGTTCGTCGGAAATAATTATCTTTTTCCAACTCCGTTCAAAAACCCTGGCTGGTCACTAAGAGACAGCTGTAACTTTGAACATCTATCCAAATCGAAAAAAACGCTACCAATTATTACACCATGGTTTATCATTCCCAAATAACTATATTAGGGTATAACTGTTTATATAGCTGTTTATAGAAGTTAAGATGGGAAGAGTGTTAATATTAACTTTAATCACCTTTGATATAAATGTAAACAACACCTGAATTTATGAAACCTTTTTAATGTAAAAGTGATAATAAATCATATGTTATCAAGCAAGCGTGGGTTTTATTTCGCCTCTCTGTTTCCCTTTTTATTATATTTTTCTCGGTAGAAATAAGTGGTGCCGAAACCCGGGAACGTTATTTTGATCGTTTTCGAGTGAGAAGAAACTGTTTTATCGTCTGTTTTACTCTACGTAAGTTTTTTTTTTTTTTCTTCTAATTATAACCTCTCTCTTTGTTTTTTCCATTTCTCGCTTTAAAAATGATAGAAAACATTTCGATACCACCAGTCCTTACGGAAGATAGAACATTACCTCGGTCTTCAGCTCAAGAGATACCACCACTACCCGCTCAGTCGCTAGCGGGAGCACAAGTTCCCATCGGGAACCACACAACCACTCTAGAGTGGGTCAAGGTTTGGACGGCGACAGCGCAAGATGTCAGAAAAGCCATTTCCGAGCTGGAACGCTTTGACGGAGAGGTCGGCGACCTCAATCATTTCTTGAAGGGAGGCGACAGGATTATGGCAACTATTGAGGCGAAATTATCTGAGAGTTTGATGAATTCTCAAGACGCTGTATCACTTAAAGCGGCATTAGTATGCCGGGTCCGTAGACAGATCTTAAACTTGATACAGGCCGATGAGGACACGGCGTGGGGCATCATCAAAGATAGGCTTAAGAAAGCATTCGGAGGAGGCCGATGGGCCCCGGAAGAAGACATCTTCCAGATGTTTCGGGAAACGAAACGTCCATACCAGTCAAGTGGACAGTTCGCCGGATTACTATTAGCCCGTTACAACCGCATCACAGAGAAATTGCGGGAAACACTTTCTGCGGAGGTAGTAGAAGACAAAATGGCTTTCCTATCTACGATCCTGAGAGTGCAACTTGCGAGGGAAACGGGAAAGAAAGAGGGTCTTCCCAGAGACAAGACGTTCGTCGAATGCGCTCAAGAGATGGTGGATGCGAGCGCCAGAGACGAGGAGTCCAGGAACGGGGAAGCGGCTATAGAATGGACGAGAGTGCCTTACAGGAGGACAGAGACCGGCAGGTACCGAAATAGACCGGAAACGTGGAAGAAAAAGGCACCTGAGCCAGATGGCAGAGAAAAATTTGTTGCTAGAGAGAGGAGGCAAGGGACAGAGAAAAGGATTTTTCGGAAGGAGGACAGAAAGTGTCACGGGTGCGGGAAAGTGGGCCATTTGGTTGCACGATGCCCTCGCACGCGATGCTTCGAGTGCGGGACTGAAGGGCACATTGCTCGGCAGTGTCCTTATATGAGTAGGAGCAGGAACATGGGCAGAGGAGAGCCTATGGAGGTGAACGCGCAAAGGGTGTGGAGAAGGGACAGATCCACATCTGAGTCAGTGCGTTCGTCGGAGTCATCAGAGACGGAGGAGGATAGGAGCGAACCAGGAGGCAGCAGAGAAGAAGAAGCAAAGAGCACGAGGAGGAGCGAAGGGCGACGAGGAGCGGCTGGGAGCAGAAGACATGATGAATGAGGTGAGTGCGGGCAGGGAGGCAACCGCGCAGTAGTGAATAACATCAGGGGGATGTGCGGTAGGTTGCCTATAATAAGGGTTGCGAGAGGATTATGGTGTCTAGTGGACACGGGTAGTTCTAACACGATAATGTCACAGAAAATGATAGAGTTTTTATTCAAAGAAAAGAGGATTCCGAAGGTGTGTCAATGTATGTTAATTACTCTAGGCGGCCCGTGTAGAGTGGAAGGGGAAGTTGAGATCGAATTAAGTCGATGGGGAATAGAGGGAGGAAAATTGGTGGTTCACGTGGTAGATAATATGCCGCGAGAATATGAAGGGATAATCGGGTGTGATCTATTGGAGAAATTAGGAACCAAAATAAGAAACAAGGACGGACAGTGGGCTATAAGGATAGGGAAAAAGTCCTATAGGGGAAGAACGGCTCAGAGGGATGGACTAGTTCAAATAGGCGCGATAAACCAGGCGGAAGACTGGAGAAAAATCCTTTACCGTCAATATTACGATATTTTCTATCAGGAAGGGGGTCTATTGGGCGTTACGGGGAAAACGGCTCATGAAATCCCTTTAAAACAAGAGCGAGTGACGTACGTTAAAGAACGGCGTTACCCGCAAGCGTTACGTCGTCACATTCGGGAAGAGCTGGATGACCTTAAGCGACAAGGCATAATAGTAGATAGCACGTCCCCTTATAATAGTCCCCTTTGGGCGGTAAAGAAAAAGAGCACGGGAGACGGAAAGCCGGAAAAATACAGGGTTGTAGTAGATTTCAGGAAGTTAAATGAGAATACGGTGGACGAGAAATACCCCATACCTCGTTTCGAAGACATTCTGGACCGCCTCAACGGGGCCACGGTATTCAGTACACTGGATCTAAAGGCAGGCTATCACCAAATTAAAATGCATCCGAGGGACCAGCACAAGACAGCATTTTCATTTGAGCGGGGCCACTACGAATTTACGCGGATGCCTTTCGGACTGAAAAACGCCCCTATTACGTTCCAGCGCTTGATGGACGAATTTTTGCGGGGGATTGACGAGGCGGTATGTCAAGTTTATATGGACGACCTTTTGATTTTTAGTAAATCCGAGGAAGATCATTTAACCCACCTGCGCAGTGTTTTTAATCGGATCCGTCAGTTCGGGCTCAAGCTCTCAGGGGAGAAATCGTCGTTGGGGCAAACCGAAATTAATTTTTTAGGCCACACAATATCCAAAGATGGCGTGAAACCCGACGTGCAGAAGGTAGCAGCTATACGGAACATGGCTATTCCGAGGGATATTAAAGGGATTAGGCGGTTACTGGGAACGCTAAACTATTATAGGCGGTTCGTGCCGGACATGGCAAAATATCTCGTGCCCCTTAATAATCTGCTAAAGAAGGGTCGAGCGGTTGTGGTAACGCCCGTTATGGAGGAGAATATCCGATGGTGTATGGCGCGATTACAGGAAGAGCCTATCTTGGCGTTTCCGGACTTTGCGCGACCGTTTTCAGTCACCACGGATGCGAGTGAGTACGCGCTGGGAGCTGTTCTATCACAGGAAGGACAAGAAGGGGAACGCCCCGTGGCATACGCAAGCAGGCGCCTCACGGACGCGGAGACTAGATACAGTGCGTTGGAGCGGGAGTTGTTGGGGATCGTTTGGGCGGTAGAACACTTTCGACCGTATTTGTTCGGGAGGAGATTCAAGGTGCATACTGATCATCGGCCACTGCAATGGGTAGGTACCCTCAAGGAATCGTCAGCACGAGTTACCCGGTGGAAGGAGTTCCTCAGCCAGTACAATATCGACGTAGTGTACAAACCGGGTCGGGACAATGTTGTGGCTGACTGGCTATCACGGGCGCTGGTAGTTAACGCCATAGAGGAGGATGGAGAACCGTCGAGCGGTGTGCGGCAGTTCTTGCGTGAGTGGACGCCGGAGAGTGAAGGGGGACGCGGGTCCTCAGAGTCTGAGAGGGACGATCAGTCAGTAGAAGAAGGTAGCCTGTCCGACGGGCGCGCGTCAGACATGGAGGAGAGGGAGGAGATTATCAATGACAAATTTAGGCAAATCGTGTGGAAGACCAGAACCTCGGGTCCGCTAAAGTTGGAGCAGACGCGGTACGGCAAGTCGCGTATTACCACCGTATGGTCGCAACCGGGTGTTAGGGATGATCAGATTTGCAGGACGCTTCAGGATGCGTCCGAGCCGGGGAAGACCCATTATCTATACGTGGGAAACGCGACGATATGGGAGAAGATTAAGCGGCTCTGGAAACGTGAACTTATTGGAATCGATAGGATATTTGTGCGGTGCACTCTGTCGGTCGAGACGATATCGGATGAGGAACGACAGCGGGAAGTTACGCTAGCGTACCACCAAGGGAAAACGAACCACCGCGGGGAACCGGAAACGCTACAGGCTTTGAAGCGACGTTATTTTTGGTGGGGTATGAGGCGGACTATCACGGAGGTTGTGGGTGCGTGCGAGGTTTGTCGGGCTACCAAGTATGATCGCCACCCACCTCGGGGAGTGCAGGAGATGACGCCGACTTCCGATGCGCCGCTTTGTGACCTACAGGTTGATACCTTTACGTGGCGGGGGTATAAGTGGGTCACCATGATGGACCTTTTTAGTAAAGTAGCCATGGCCTATCTCGTGTCGGACCGGTCATCGGAATCGATTTTAGCTGGCCTCCGTACCTGGTTTCAGTTCTATGGCGTGCCCGAGCGGATCTCTTCAGACGGGGGTCGGGAGTTTGACAATAGTACTGTTCGTGCGGCAATGAAGGCGCTCGATATCGATTGGCATCTCAATACGCCGGGACACCCCAAGAGTCGAGGGGGCATCGAGAGGCTGCATAGTACGCTAGGGGATCATTTGCGGGTGTATCAGGTGGATCAGGGATTAGAACCGGACGTGGCTATGCCGCGTGCGGTGGCTGCGTATAACCACTCAATTCATGCGGCGACGGGATTCTCGCCGTTTGAAATTCTCTTTGGCCTGCGGGATCGGCGCAGGGATTACAGGGGCACAGCGGCGGCGGGGAACTTATTCGACGTGCTGGTCAGTAACCGGGCGGCCCTTGTCAAATTATGGGGGAAGGTGCGCGGGAGGCTGGTCGCGGAGAAGAGTCGGCGCGTTGCTAAAGAAAATCTTCGTGTTCGTGATCGGTTGGAGGACATTCGCATTGGTACGATAGTGTATCGGCGGATCAGTTCGAACAGAGGTAAGGAAGTTGTTCGGTATGAGGGTCCGTTTAGGGTGGTTGTGATTCGGGAACACAACGTGGTGACGGTGCAGAGTTTGGAGGATCCCCGTAAACGGCGGACAGTTCATATTGAACAATTGAGAATTCCTCAATCGTAGTTATCCTCTGCTTCAGACCTGGGGTCTAGTGGGGACTTGGCTTTTTGTTTTCTGTGGTAGTATCGTTTTTGTAATGCTTTGTATTTGTTTTAACTTACTGCAACTTAACTTACTGTATTTGTTGTAACTTTAACAAGTTACTATTTTTTTTTATGATTTCTTTCTTCCCCAAGTTTAGGGAGGTTCAATTTTTGTTCTATCTTGTATTTAGTTAGTAAGTTACAATTACGTCCGCTTTTATGTCGGTTATTTCTTGTTTAGTTAGTTTAGTTTATTTGTCTAGTTATGTAATTTATTTTTGTATCCATTTAGGTAGTTTACAAACAGTGTTCGTAAACTGGCAGGGGGGAGTTAAGATGGGAAGAGTGTTAATATTAACTTTAATCACCTTTGATATAAATGTAAACAACACCTGAATTTATGAAACCTTTTTAATGTAAAAGTGATAATAAATCATATGTTATCAAGCAAGCGTGGGTTTTATTTCGCCTCTCTGTTTCCCTTTTTATTATATTTTTCTCGGTAGAAATAAGTTAGACAATAACTAATATGAAAAGCAATAAATAATTGAGAGGAAAATGGCATATCACCACTGCTAATTTAAAAACGCTGTATCTCTGCTAGTTCTTAATCGATTTCAATGATTCTTTTTTTCATTTTGTAGACTTTTAATTCACTATGAAATAGCAATAAGAACGAGATTCTCAAACTCTATACATATTTTTCTCTATCTTCAAAAATAACTGAATTATGTGTATTTATGGGTAAAATTTCAATTTTTTTATTTTATTTTCTTCTCTTTTTTATAATTATTTGTTAAAAAAACACTTTTGAATTTTTCTTCATCTTAAGAAATAACTGAATTATTGAATTAAATCACTTTTAATCGGCTGATCTTATCGCCAAAGTGTTAAGATCATCGTTGCATGCCCTAGTATTTTGGGCAGAATTTCAAAAAAATTGGTCCAGTAGTTTCAGGAAAATGCCGCGGACGGTGTACGGCATTTTTTTTATTTGTTATTCGGGTTCAACGCGTCTTGAAACATAAGTCCTCAGATTTCGGGTAATTTTTATTTTATTTTTTATTTTTTGGTCGATTACAAAGGTTGATTATCGAAAATAATAAACCAAAAATTTATGAAACGTTTTCCCGACAAATTAGTTGTTCTTTAAGAGGTTTTATCATATTTACGAAAATCGCATTCGTAATTTCCATTATATTTGATGTTTTGTTAGTGACAAGATCTACAGAATTTTTTTCGAATTTAAACTATTTTCACAACGTAATATTCTATCATGTTTCTATATCTGTTGGCTATTACGTACTTTAATTTATCATTATTTTTATGATGTCGGTAAATATTTTTAGCATTTGAGAAATAAACCGGTATACTGATTGGGGGTGTTATTGAAGGGATGAGGAAGATATTTCTTGGGATGGTCCGGGTTCTTCAGAGGATGGCGGATCTTGTATGGGATAAAGTGTAATGGTATCACACCCATCTGCCTTATCCACATCTCATCATAGGAGACTGGGCGATCCTTATAGTAATATACTAAAACGACAACTGCTATTTTCACCACATCTTCATTTTTACACATTTTCATCTGCACCAAGATGTCCGGCGTTGCCGCCTCTCACATCTCTCTGAAATGGAATTTAGACTTTTTATTTAACCAATTATTTATTATCTTGGTTTTAGCAATTATTATATTTCCCTAAATTAGTATTTTAACATTCATATGAACCTTTGTAATATATTTAAAAAATAAGTAATTTTGTTCATTAATAATCTAGGAATTTGAAATTAAAAATAGTTTTTCTCATCATTGTTCTTTTGGTTGAATATTTGTTCGATATATATTTTGTCCGCTCTACACAAGAAGTCTTGGATAATTTTTTTTTTAATTTTCGGACATCGCAACGTTTCAGCCGCGCATGAGAACACCTACAAGATATTTAAGTGTTTTTAAAAATTGTTACTATTAAAAAATTATGACGACACTGCTGATGAAGCGAAGAAATAAATAAATATATAACATGGATATGCATGAGGCTTGAAAATGGCCCTAGAGGCTGAAACGTTGTGATGTCTGAAAATTAAATAAATTTAAAAAAAAATTATCCAAGACTTCTTTTGTAAAGCGGCCAAAATATATATCGAACAAATTAAAAATAGTGTTCTACTTATATGGTACGAGTAAGGAAAGTAAAATTATAAACAAATGCTATTAATGTATCACAGACTCATCTTGTGAATAGCATACAGGAAGTAGTTGCACCAGTTGCTTGTTTATTCAATCAACGGTAAAATTAATTTTTAAATATGTGAGGAGTTGTCTTCGAGTTTTTTTAAAGAGTGAAATTGTAAAATTAATTATTAGATATAATTATTGAACTAGTGAACAAAAGAGAGGGCCAATTGACAAGTTTAAATGTATTGCCGTACATTCTATCAGTATGTTTTTGATATTTAGTTGTACATAGATATATAATACTGCCAAACCAAGCCCACCTGATTACCAACTAAAAGCATGACAAATAAAGCCCAATCTTATTTTCTTGTCAGAGGAGCCAATTTAGTTGACTGAAATAATCGATCAGAATCGTTATTAAACCATTCGCTCTCACCAAAGAAACATACCGAGTTTAGGTTTTTTCTTTGTTGCTCAAACATTCTAAGAAATTGAAAAATTTGCAATTTTCCCTTTAATTATCATGTTTATGAACATTAACGGCATCGGGGAGGGTAGCATAAAAATATTTGAACAAAATAAAAAATTCAAGAGGAAAAAAAATAAATTAAAGTAAGCATAAGGAAAAAAGGAGGAGATAGAAACTATTTTAACTTTAAAAAGAACTTCAGGTTCAAATTGATTCGTTCGCCCTTGTTCTAAAAGTCTGTTCAGGATTAATTTAAGAACTGAGCGTACATATTTTCTCATGGGCGTACGCAAGGGGAAGGTCAGTTAGGATCCGCGACTCTTCCCCTAAAAATTATTGGAACAAATAAAAATAAAATCAAACATAAGGAAGTTATGTGGTTGGTCTGTTTTTTTTTCTTCCAAGCTAACACTTAATTTTTAAATTGTAATATTGTTTCATAGGTGTATATAATTACATATAAAATACTATAATATTATATATTTATATATATATATATATATATATATATATATATATATATATATATATATATATACATATAAATAAATCTGTCTAATCATTTCCTCCGCCTTAACAATTATCAACCCTACTTGCGCCCTAACTAAAATCTTACGTACATCCTTGTAATATTCTCTGTCGGGCCTGGACTAATTTACCTCTTGCATAATCAGTTCTGGAATAGATCGTCCATCTTTAATAAGACTGTCAATGTCTATCTTTGATTTCAAGCTCATTCCGAAGTATTTCTACATAACTGCGCGTTTGCTAGCTAGGCTTCCTCAATTCAGTATTCCAGGAAGAAAGGAGCTTTATGTTTTACGAGTAAGTAATAAAATTCTTTCAATTTGGTAATTAAAACTTAAATTTAAGTGATTACGAATTAAATTTTTGTTTATTTAATGATTTACAATTGTATTGATGCGATAAAAGTAAATATAAATTAAATTTAAACACGTATTTTGTTTTAAAATTCAAAGATGAAATATCTTCTATCTGCGAACAAATATAAGTATATTATAATTGAAAATATATCATAATATATTAGTAATTATTAATATAAATTATTTAAACAATAAAAAGATTTTTTTCTTCTTAAACGGGAAATCAATAGTATTGGAATTTACATATGTAGGTAAGTTTTTACTGTTTTGATTGACTTATTTCTTACTATATGAATTCCTTATTGATGGAAATTATTGCTTACATTATATCTCAGGTATTAGTATTTTTTGAAGTAGTATTCTATGATGAAGAAAATAATAATATTTGTTCCGAATTAATTTTAAACGTTTTTGTTTTTCATTCAGTTTTAAACCCGGCTACAGTTTGCGCATGCGCCATGTGCTTTTTAGTTCCCTCCCTCTTTTCTATTTCTGTAACAAGTTGTCATTCATTACGAGACTCAATGTAAGGTTGGGTGTGAAATTTTTGTTTAGTGGAGTTTTCTTGATAAATACACGTCTCGTTAGAATCTCTTGTTCTTGAGTGATGCTGTAATTATCGACTGATATTATTACAGGTTAATGACACCTCCTTTTTATTATTTTTCATTTGACTTATGTAGCATTAATGTATTAATTTGCTAAATAACATAAAATAATGTAATTTTTATTTTTCATTTGAGTAGCATTACTATGACCTATCAGTATTGGTGATTTTTAATGGTTGATACTACGGTTTTCCTTTGATTATCTTAATTAATTTTGAATAATCTGAAATGTTCATCAAAGAGTTGAATTTTTCATTCTTGATGTTCTGAACGCTACTCAATATTAGATGTGTACTTATCAATGTTTATGATTTCTGTTTCTATTTGCTTATCTTACACTAAAGTAGCCAATCAGAGTCATTTATGTGTTTTTTTAACAATTTATAGAATGGCTACTGCTGCTGGCGATGCTGGTAATTCATCTAAATCCTATGATGTTGAAAATCCTGCTCGACCTGGAATAATTACCTTCCCATGTGAGTATTTTTGAAATTAGTTTTCTTTCAGTTAATAGTTTTAATTGTTTAGTGATTATTGCTAGTATAAACCTGTAACTTTCACATTTAGTGATAATAGAGGTGTGTTGTAGATTCTATATTTATTGATATTACAAATGGATGAAATAAATTGTTTTCCATAATTCGAGAACAGATTCTTACTCTTTTTCTTTGTTTATATTTACCTTCGATCTCTTTCTAGCTGATTTATAATATTTATAGCTGATTGACAATATTTATGTTGGAATATCTACTGATCATAACTGGATTTGATTGTATGTGATTATTTTACAAAATATAGTTCTGTAGAGCTATATGCATATTTTGTCTTGCAACAGGTGCTTCTGTACAGCTCTTGATTATATTCTTAATGCAATGAGTTATAGCGATAAATTAAATTTAATGGTGTTACTTGTTTAATACACATTATCCAACAAGAAATCATATCAATTGATACGTTATCAATGGATTCATAACTTCTATGCCAGTTTTTAGTGCCAGCGTAATGATTTTGTTGTTGATTGATTTTAAAATCTTATTGAGATGTTTGGTGTTAATAATGATTTTTTGTTAAAATATAATTTTAAATGTTATAACATAAACAAATTACCTGAATATAGATTACCTTATTATTAAAAATTATTTTTTATTAAAAAACATTATATCATTTTATATTGTATCTTTATTTATTTATTTTTTTTTTTTAATATGAAAAGTAGAATCTGTGCGATTATGGTTCTTAATGATCATACTTAACTGCATCTAAATTAGCTAAGTTCAGTATTTTATATAATAATGTTTAGTTATTCCTATGATAGTAATTAAATATCATTTGTTGATCTTGCAAGTTGAAGTGTTAACCCACTTTGTAATTTGTTCATCAAATATATCAATTACATTTCAGAATGTCTAAAACTAACTGTATATCACAATATATTTTTATTTAATTAGTGTCACCACCATGAATTAAAGAAAATGCGTTGAAAAAATAGTAAAAATCATTTGAAACTAATGAAGCTATTTTCATAACCCTGTGTTTTCTTTTGGATCAAATAATTTTCTAATGAATTTTCTTTTTAATCTTTTTTTTATAAAGCTGAATTTTCTTTTGAATAAAATCATTTTTTGTGCTATAACATTTCTTTTAAAGAAGCAGAAGAAGCTCGGGTTTCTTGTTTGAAATTGATATTTATTTTTAATGAAAAACCATTTCATCCGTTTTGCTATGGATTTGTTTCCTACATTTGTATTTTATTATTATTTTTATTCTCCTCAGTTTCGAAGATACATTACTTTTCCTTTTGTTATTTTTATTCTATATGTTAGTTTGTTTTCTTATCTGTATGTAATCATTTGAATGTTTTAATAAGCTGTAAGAGATTAGAATAATCCTGTTAGCAATGCAGCTGAATTCTTGTGTTTAGGACATTATATATTTTTAGACGCTCTGATATTCCAGGATTCTTAAATGATTATCGTTCTTGGAAGATAATTTCAAATTAAAAAAAAAAAGGAATAGGAATTTTTCTATTATGCATTCATTAATCTGTTGAATTTTAGCTTATGTTGTATCTAGAAGTAATTACACAGTTTATTTCTCTTGAAGTAATTTTGAATTAGTTTGTTTATTTTGTAATTGAAAGGATTTCATTCATCAGAATCCAAGTTTTTACTTAGTTGTAGTATAGTTTTTATGATTATAGTTTTAACAAGATCTATTTGGGTTAGTAATTTAATAAAACAATTTTTCCAAAGTAGTAGTTTCTTTTTCACATAATACCCTCAACATTTCTTATAATTTTTTTTTATATTTAGCATTAAATATAAGTTTTACGTTAAATCAGTTGTTTTACCTATCAAACCACGGTCATTGTATACATTTACTCTGAATTGAACAATCTTGATTTGCTTCATTCATCTTCATCTATTAGTGGCACAATAAATGGAAATCAATTTTTCAGGAATGTGTTATGGCTAAAGGTTCCCATGGGAATCCCCCGAGATAATTTAGTGCAATCCAAACCAGGGCCTGGTTTGATGATGCTTTTATATATGATATCTTCTCTCTTACATTTATGTGAGTTTTGAAGTTAAAAATTGAGTGTTTATTTGTAAATTAAATCAATTACCTTTTCTTCCTCTGTAATTAACGATTAGATATTTAATTTATACTATATTCCTTCGGAGTTTATTAATTTTTAATGCTGATACCTCAACCACATATTTCATTTTTCACTCAGTACGTATAATAAATATCAACCATTTGACAGCATCTTAAATCTGCATATTATGTTCATGAATTTGTTTCACCTTTTATTATTCACATTTTTGGGGGTTTAACATGTATTGCTGTTTCTGATGTATGATATAGATCAGTAATGGTGGAGAGTATCTCACTGAACAACCGAGATTTTCCATCACCACCGCGAACATCTTCGACTACCACTGATTCAACCAGAAGAGCTAGTTTCAGTCGGTTGGTGATTATGGATTCATCACAGCAGGTTCCTGGTACAAATGCCTTTGAATTCTAATCTCACTATATAGACACACTGTGTGGTTTTCATTTATACCCGTTTGCTATTCATAGATCTATAATAAATTGAGAGAATGTCATAGTGAAATGTAGATTTATTCGCTTTGTCAATAGTAATTTTTAGATAGCACTGTTTGGAAAAAAAGGGAGCTTCTTCAGATTATGTGTTTAGCTTTAATATGATTAATGGAACCATAAACAGAAAATAAAGTATACCTAATAGCTGATAATCAAATCAAGAATTTAATACAATTGTAGAATCTGGTATGAATTTTAATTTTTTTGCATTTGTAATATTTTTATTTTATGAATTTATTCGTTTATAGGTATTCTCATTTTTTTATCATGTGTGAGTGACAACTGTATTTAGTTAAGATTGGCTTAGATACTCACAAATTGTTTAAATTTTGTAATTAGAAGTTGTTGTGTTTTTAGCAAATAAATTATTTGCATGGTATGTTTTATGGTTTTAATTCTTTTTTTTTTTTTTTTCTGAAGTCAATTAATACCATTTTCTATTAAAGGGGCTTATTATCAGTTATTGATGTATTCCTTAATGGATATGACATTATGTTATGTTAAATTATTATATTAAAATGTTTATAATTAATTTCCAACTTATTTAAGTAATGAAAAATAATTTATGAAGTGACAATGGTTGACTGTGTGTATATATGTGAGAAGATGATTCATCCCGTTGTTGTTGACTGACGTCTTCTCAGCTCACACAACCACCCTGAAGAAGGCCTATAATTTAGGCCAAAACGTCGGCACCTATAAATTAAGTTTACGCTTAATTGTGTGTTAAATTGACTGCACCCTCAACCAACTTCTCTCACACGAAAAATAATTTAGATTATTAAGATATTAATAATTATTTAGTTAGGTGATTAAGTAATAGTATGGTTTTCTATAGACTTGCTTTGGTAGCATATAAATGTACATGCTGGCTTAATAACTCACTTTGCATTGAAAATAAAATAGGAATTAATTTTACAATGTAGAAAGTTTATTTAATTGATTGCAGTTATTTTTTTATTATTTTTTCAAATTATAAATCAATGTTTTCATTTTAAATTTTCAGTCGGGGGGCGACCCTAGGGTATGGAGACCCTCCTGGGGCAGACCCAGCCTCTATAAAGTGGGTACCCAAATTGGGGAAAAAACCTGGCGGCTGAGTGTAATCTCGGCCTAATCACCTCATTGCACGGCCGTTGGCCTAGAAACAGTACGAATCTCTATATGTACTGAGCCCAAGACCCTTCATGGGTTGTAGTAGTACAGGTTTTTTTCATTTTAAAAGATCAAGAATGGTGGAAAAGTTTCTTGTTAAAATCATTTTTCTTGTGCTTATAATGTGGTAAAAAAACCAAGTCATGTTACAAAAATAAATTGATTTAGTAGCAAAGTTTTCAAGTGCTACAACTGCCAATAAATCAGTGATTTGGTGTCCCTGCAACATAATTAATATTTAATAATTAATTACCATTAAGTGTTCATTAGTTTTAGTTATCAAGAAAAATCAAGGATTTTTTTAATGGTTTTTGACTCTTTTTCTGTGTATAGTTTTTTCAATCTACTATGTTTTTTACTTGTATTCCAGAAACCCTAGACTTTGTGTTAGCCATATTCTAATTATATCCTGTCTATTCATTATTATATCATCATTATATTATCATTATTACTCATCGTTAAGAGTCTTTTACATTGAAAGCTGGGTTTAACTATAATTAGAACTGAAAACTGTCAGTACTCATTTCATCTTAGTATTTCAGAAAGTCAATGTTTTAGTACTTTGTTTTAGTTTTACCTTTGTTTTACCGAAAACCCTTATTCTACTTCCAGTAATATATTTTAAGGGTTTTCAGATGATAACTGGCAAGATTATTATGCCCTTTATTACTGGAATGCTGATTCCAAAAATATTGTTTAAAACATTATTTAAATATTTGGAATTTAAAAAAAAAAAAAACACAATGCACAATTTTTTATTAATCGTCGGAGATTAATTAAGTTTTTTTTTTTTTTTATTGAATTAAAAATAAAAATTTTCAAACTTTTAATGATACTGATCTATCCAACCCGCAGTTCCGGACGCAACTCGCCGTGCATTTGATTTTTTGTATTGAACCTTTTTTTTCGTTTTATGGATCGTTGTTTTTTTTATTTAATGTCCCTTTATGCTGTTGTAGCTGATTGGACGATGCTACAGTGGGAGTCCTAAATTTTGCCTATCTAGGTGTAATTAGGATAGGGACTTTAACGAGTACCCGACACCGCACAGGCTCGGGACAACCTTATAACGTTACCTCCAAAGGACGGTATAACTAAGGATTTTTTACTCCTATTAAAAATCCTAGAGCCACCCGCGGGTTTGAACCCGGGACCTTGGGCATAGGAGTCTGTTATGCTAACCACTATGCTACAGGTTACTCCTCGTTTTATGGATACATAACTATGATTAAAAGAAAATTTACTTTTGTCATTGTTAAGCAGGCCAGGAAGCCGCGGGCGTCGAGGAAGCTAATGCCTGACATGTCACTTTAGTAATATCTGGCGTCTATTCGAGCCTGTCTGTGCATGTTGGTATTTATTTTGTGATTCTTCCAGGTAATGAATCTCAAACTTCTCGTTCTGATTTTAATTGGTTATTTTTATGATAATCCGCCCTGTTTGCCCTAATTGGAATCGGATAGAACGTTAATCGTCGGGGAAAAAAATCTGTGATGATACGCAAGTACGACAGCGATCTGTAGCTGGAGCTCTATATTTTATATATATATGAACTTATATGAAAGAAGTGATAAACAATATAAATCATTAATTAGAACTCGGGAGTTAGTTACATTAAATCATAGTATTGTAGTATGTTTTTTAATTTAATTTTATTACATTAAAAAACAAAACATGTTTCCCCAACATTGCAGCTCTTATGCGTTATGCGTTCTCAAAGTAGTATATAAAACCATTTGGGTTTCTCTTGTACAGACTGGTGGAAATAGTATTTTTCGCAAAATTGTCCGAAACGGAATGGTTAGTTCAAAGGTTGAATTCGAAGCCTGGGACTTCGTCTACTTCAAGCTATGTTAAACTGAATCTTTCAACGATTTTTATTAGATATAGAATAATTTAATTTATTATAAAACCTTCAAGATTTGAGACAATTGTTATTTTATTGTTTATTTGTTATAATCAGTCTTTATTTTTATCTTTTAGAACTCATTACTCATGTTTTATTGACTTTTTATTCCATTTATCTCCTCCATTGTAATGTCAGGGAAATTCCCAATGTACTATAAATTATTCAAGCGCCAAGCAATTCACTGTTCACAAACGGTGGTTATGCATTTCAGCTGAGAGATGGACCCTAACAGTTAGACAGGAATGATAGGCAGGCTGTAGGGGAAGGTGAAACAATGGCGCTGCCTAGATAGGAGAAGGACAATACTCTATTGGCAGAGGAAGCAGGTCGTTATCTGGGGGTCTTTGTCGCCGCTGGACCGATATGTGGTCACCATCCCTTGCCTCCTATCTTCATCGGTCACCGGGTCAAAAGGCTTCCACCAGGCTCTGAAAACCTTCCTTCTGTTTGCTACCTCTCCTTTGGGCGGGGAGTTCTAACCTCGTTGGCCTCAGTTGGCTTCATATTTATTTGTAAATATCCTTTATAAAGTACGGTTTGGACTTTTATATTTGAAAACTTGAAGAACATAATATTAAATATTGACAAAAATGTCTCTCTGACTGAGAGAAAGAATAGACCATGGATTGCTGACGAGCTGGAGCAACACTTACAAAGAAAGAGCGTGCCAACACTAAGAAAATGTAGGCAAAACTTGACTTAATTCATTTAAAACAATATAGTTTCTAAGCGGTATGTTCTAGCGACAAATGTTATAACGGAAAAAACTTCAAATTCGCAATGCACCAACACGGCTTTTTCGACACAGCGTGTCAATAAAGTCCCAACACTTTAAAAATGTAGCAAAATTTCACTTTTTTCATTCGAACCAGTATAGTTCCTAAACGGTAGGTCCAAGCGACAAACGTTGTATAACCAACAATATTCTCCACTAAATTTTTGACATTCCAATTGTCATCAATTTTTCATGATGTCAAAGCGTGTCAAACTGAGGGTGAACAAAACTTTACAAGATAAAGGCCACAGGACACCTCCGTCAAAATTATTCGCAGACATATATATTAAATACCTCATGTTTTTTCAAGCAGATCAGGGTCGACTTGGATTCAACAGGACTGAAGGATTCAGACTGTCAGGATAGAGAAACCTACAGACTGTCACTGAACAATTTAAAGGTCTTCGTGGACAAAGAACGCCAAAAATTGGGTTATGCGTGGTCGGAGGAAAGGAAGCACAAACACGCAAAGCTCATGAGGGAAGTATGGAAAAGAAGGAAGTTGAGAACGAAAACATGATATTCGCATGGTCTTTAAGGCCTTTCGCGCCCCTTCCCCCACTCCCAAAAAAAAAATACCTCATGGTCCCGGCACAATCCATCGTGTCCACTTATTCTCGGTGAATGCATCGAAAGAACATATCTTCGCAAAAGTTGCAAGTTGTATCGATTGAGTATTGTGTAGAGCTGCATCTTTGATATCCATCTTCGTCTTTCGCAACTCGGGTAGAAACACAGAGGTCTTTCCGACCCGAATAAAGTCAACGACATCTTTTTGAGACCTAATTTATTGAATAATGTGGTCATTTGTCCCTTGCAGCTTTGCGTCTTTAATTGGTAGTTTCATGCCATTTTAAGTTCCTGAAATACTTAGCGGAGACACAGTAGCCCCGTCGATTACTCTTTAGTTTTGGTTGTGTCGTTAATTAGGTAAGGACTTGCTTTGTAGTAACACAAATGATGATCTATGTAACAAAGCTTGTGTACACACACCCAATCGGGCACGTATATATTTCGCAAAATAAACTGTTGCTTATAATACAATATATTCAATTATTGTTGCATTATAAGAAAGAAAGAAAATTAGAGTATTTTTTCCATATTTTGAAAAAATTATTACTACGAAGTATAGAAAATTGTTACATTTTTTAGTTTATTTACCCTTAAAAACGTATTTTCAAAGCTACTATTTATTTTATTTATAAAGAGTGAGAGCCCACCAACAGGCGCATCGCCCAATGACAAGTTTTCATATTACATACTTAACATTTACCTTATAGTATCATGAACATAGTGAAATACATAAAGAAAAACAAAATATAATAAAATACAGTAATTGGATCTAGAAAAATAAAACAATTTCTTCTTACACAAAACTATAAAATAACAACTTACAGCAAAGCGAAAAACAATAATAATCAAAAGAAAAGACAAGAAAAAGAAGAAATACTACAAAAAAAAAAAAAAAAAAAAAAAAAAAAAAAGAAGATAAAATGCGAAGAAAAAAAAAATGGTGAAACTCGGAAGTTATTAAGCTTATATATAAGTTTATTTAATCAAATCTTCAAATACATTTCTCAGTGTTAAAAAATTCTTGCTAAAATCTAGTTGCCTTATGTTGTCAAATTTATTCAAAATTATTGACATTTTATTTATTAGCGATGCGCTGACTAAATTAGTTTTGCAAACTGGGATATAAAAATTATTATTTACCCTGCTGCCATGCCAACTTAGTGCGAAATTGAGTCTACTCAAAGCTCCACAATTGTCATTATGATATACTAATTATTTCTGTCTCTCACCTTTCAAACGGATATCCTTCATTTCGTCAAAGCTGTTCATTTATCCATAAATGAAAGTGTTGATTATCCTTATCTAGTTGTGAATATTGTTGCATTGTTTGGACTGAGCATTGTTTCCACAGCCGGAGGGCCTTACTAACTATATTATAGGTGTGTCGGTCTCTCCTTGGATACCCTTGTGCATTATACAGAAGCTATAAATTTCTGAATAACCGCTGAATGGAAGTCAAATTGGTTGCTGTGCTGTGGGCTATGTACCTAACATAAAAAAAATCATTACTGAGTAGAGGCGGTTACAGAACTGCATGTTATGCGATTCTTTTATTTATCTTGTTAATTATTCAGTAAAATAACTACTCTTTACTTGACCTCGATGAAACATTCAAGTACTGCTACAAACCAGATATATTATTGATAAGTTTTCTATCGTCCGTCCAATCGATTATATCATCTTCTTTTTCATTTGCTAACCTCTCGTTTGTTTAAATATAATGTACAAGTAGTGCTTACAATTCAGAGGAATATGTTGTATTGAACAGAACTCCGTTATTTGAATAATAAATGCGAAAGCTGCTATCGATCCACTTATGCCCTTGGCAGTTGGAACCCACCGTTTCCTATCAGATAAACGTCCCTTTCTTCTGGTAATTGTCCTTATTACGAGGTTTTCATAAAACTTTCCTGAGCAGTAGGGTTATCATTTAATGGAGTCTAATTGTTTTGCCGATGATATCAAAGGATATTTAGATATTTCTGGTCGATTGCTGCTCTGGCATAACAGTTTGACTTTTGGAAAATCGTGATGAAAAGAACGGATACTTTAGTCAACATCAAACATAATTAACGTGTTTTTCTTTTATTAAGATAGTCCGATATATAGTATAGGAATTCAGTTATTATTTTTTTGTATATCGGAGCTTTTATTTATCTGTTTCCTAGCAGAAATAAATAAATGCACAACGAACGTCATTCGAGGAAACAATTATAAATAAATATACCTTCGATGGCTCCACGTCAGATAGAAGCTTTTCAACGCAGTTTTATACTTTCAATCTTTATATTTTTTAACTATATATATATATATATATATTATATATATATATATATATATATATATATGTACATGTTTCATATATAGATAAGTGAAAGTAAAATCAGAATTTATAAACAAATTTTTACCAATTTCCAAAAAACAGTTTAAACCATTACATAAATATACAATTAAATGGGCTTTGATATCAGGTAGATTTAAAGAAAACCATTTCTCCTTTAATACTAAGATGAGAGACAACTAATAAACAAAATTACCTGTACTTTAGAGGGAGAAGTTTTGAAAATCTGGCATTAAAGCCTTGTATAACTGTTTTAATGGGATTTAAATCTACCTGATATCGAAGCCTATTTAATAGTTTAAACTGGTTTCTGGAAATTGGTATACATTTGTTTCTAAATTCTGATTTTGTTGACAAATTCACTTTATTGCAGATGCTTTTGTTGACAATTAAAATTATTTTAAGAATTGTCTATACCAAGATTTGTTTTTTGCTCATTGCTGTCAAATTCATCGGATGTATATATGTCTATTTGTATTTTCGAATAGTAATATGTTTTCTAACTATTTATTTTTTTTTTTAAATATATATATATATAATATATATAATATATATAATATATATATATATATATATATATATATAGTTTGGACCTCTCTTGAGACCACGGGGCTCCTATTCACAGCCTCCTTTCTCTTCTTCCAATACTCCTTCATTTGTTTACTATGAGCCAGCCTTTTCTCCTCTGCCCATTTGGTCACTGTGGTCTTCTTACTGATAAGGGACATTAGAAAAATAATAAAAACTGCAGTCGGTCTTGAGTTTTATCCAGTGAGATCCCCAGTTGTTTAAGATCCAGCTCCAACTTCACCAGATGTTTTCTAATTATTTTTACTTTATTAATTTACTAATATTTACTTTTTTGACACAACTTAAGCTTTGGTGGTGACGCGTATTGATAAGTTAAATAAACACTGATTGTCCTAGATGCCAAAATGTTTATTTAATAGAAAATACTAGTGACCAGGTTATTGCCGCTAGAGAAACTTGTTTCCTTAATTGCACGTTGAACTTAGTTATTATTGTTTGATTGTTCGTTATAAAGTTTTCTAGTTCATGAACGGCGGTTGAAGTAAAATTATTCAAATTATGTCATGAATTTTGATGCGCAAAACTGCTTAATGAGTTCCCAACGTATCATATAAGTTTTACAATATTCTATATTAAATTTTAAACTTCCCCTTTAAGAGGGAAAGATAATTCTGGCTGGGTTATACAGGTAGTGGCCGGAGCGACCTCTTTTGCAAGTCCCTCTAATTTCATCCTTCCCTTCTTCTGCTTTGTTCAAAGCATTAAGTCTCTTTTACTTGGATCAGGTCGAGCGATACTTAATATGGATCTTGTTCAATATCTTTAGGGTAGACGCTTCTACCGCCTTTTTCCCTCATATATATAATACAAGATAATATATTTACTGAATATGTAGCAATTCAAGCGAGTAATTTGCTTTCAATGGCCATAAAGGAGCAGGCGAATGATAAAATGTAGAGCATCTCTTGTTGTTTTATAAAACTTTACATTATTACAAGTAATCAAATATATTTATATTGTTAAAAAATAAAATAGAGAACATTAAAGCAATTATGCAGTTGCTGAATTATGGGCTGTAGTTCATTCCCCCTAAACATTTCCAGTACTGCCCGATCGGTGTGCTACATCAGAAACAAACTATTTTAATTTAATTTTTCCTTCATATTAATCTCATTCACTTCGGTACAGATTCCATATTCAAGATCTCAGGTTAAAAGGGAGTAAAAAATCTTTGGTTATGATGTCCTTCAGAGAGTACGTAAAATGGTAGTCTAGAGCCTGTGCGATGTCTGATACTAGTTGAAGATCCCTATCATAATTAAGTCTATATAGGAAAAAATTGGGAATCCCACCATAGCATCGTCCGATTAGCTACAGTAGCATAAAGTGACGTTAAGTAAATAAAAAAATTTATTAAGGATACTCACAAGTTGAAAGCTTTCTGGTAGCGACATCTATTTGCAAAAGACTTATGGTCCGTGTCTCGATTCTATTTGATCTTGTTCTCTTTTTATAGGAAAAAAGCTGTATTTAAAGAGATTTTGAAATGAAAACTCCAGGAACTTGCTGGTTGTTTTTATGGTGAAACATACCCTTTTTTGGCTTCTAGGTGATTTATTATTAGGTTCTTGAAAATTGGTATTATTTCGATTATTATTAACAGAAAATTATTATGAACACAAAATTTTTTTTTTTTTTTTTTTTTTTTTTTATTGAGAAAATTTTACAATCTGTCCCAATTTGGACATTAATAGTATTGCTGAATGATATCAAACATACTACATTCATACAATATTTACACAAGATAAAATTACAATAAAATATATACACAATAATGAATCAATACAAAAGTCAATAATTCACTTATACCTATATACACATACACACACTCATACATACATCACATTGAGTGGAGAATCTAGCCAGTGCTAGAACTCCAATATATTTACAAAAGGTCGCGGGGCCACTGCCGTTTCAACCTTCTAGGTGGGTTGTATGGATGAGTGGAGCTGGATAGGGATTGAGCTAAAGGATTAGGATGATGAATGAGGTTCTGGTGGAATTTGGAAAATTTGGATGGAATTAGGTCTGAAATAAATGGAACATTAAGGTCGTGGTGCAAGGTATAATTGGAGACATAATAAGGAGCATTTACTATTGTACGGAGGACTTTGGATTGAAAGGATTGAATGCGTTTGATGTTAGAACGTTTAGCTGTCCCCCACAGTTCAAGTCCGTAGGTCCAGATGGGCTTCAGTATTGTCTTGTAGATTAATAATTTGTTTTCAACTGTAAGTTCAGATTTTCTGTTGAGTAGTCGGTATAACTGTCCGAATCGTCGGTTGAGTTCTTGTCTTTTAAGTCTTGTATGTGGGTTCCAAGTCAATGAACACAAAATTAATTAAAATTGTGGAAGATTCTCTAAGTACTGTCCTTGACATTAATTATCTATAGATAATAAATACGTATTTCACGTGAAATTATTTTTATTCGGTGGGTCATCATCGAAATGCATCATTCGTTATCTGAAAATGACAAAAAAGATAAATTTAGCAGTAATATTTTAACTTGAGTAATTATTTAAATAAACAACCAATAAATCCAGCTTACCTCTATTGCAAAATACTAGTTCATAATATATACATTAAATTTTTAAATATCTTTTTTTTTTTATATATAACTTTTTTGTTTACCTTTTTGGGTGGGAATGTCTTGTTTTCTGGGTATAGTGTGAGATTTTTTTTAAATTTTGGAATATGACAGACTGAATTATCATTTTACTTAAAAATAAGCCATTGTCATTAAAAACTAAAAAAAAAAAAAAAAAATACTTTATGAAGTCTAAAAAATGGGTGTTTTCGAAGCGTTTCCTGTATTAAACAACTAGTTTAGGTATTTCTTAACTATTTTTTACATGTGTTTTACTTTCAAAAGTTTCATATAAATATTTTACCAATAGCTAATAATATTTGATGTCTGTTTTCAAAGATGCCGTGATTATGACTATGATTGGTTAGTGTATGATAATGATATTATGTATAAACATTCTTTAACTACGAGGTATTGGTATTGGTATGCCCATGTTTTTATTCCTCGCTCTGTTTAGCTTGTACTAAAGAACTTCGAATATTATATGCGCCTCATGTGAAATGAATAACCCTCATCCAACGATTTTCCAAATGTTAAACAAAGTAAGTGTTATGCAACTGTGTACTTGACACAATGGTAAATGTATTTTCCGCTATTAAATCAAGGGAAGATGCGGGTAATATTGCGTCATGTCCTGTGAAATATGTCAATCATTCTTACACAAAACCATTAAAAACCATTATTATTATTAAACTTATAGATGCCTCCGACCGTGACCATATTTTAGATCTGCTAAACCCTCACAACCTTATAGTTTTGCGGGTACTGCATAGACTGCTCCTAGTCTATTTCTAAGTTATACTGTCTTTTATCAAGCATAATAGCACGTATGAGAAATTATTCATCAAGGGACTTCGTGTAATAACGTTTGGGTCATTATTACTCACCTAAGGGAGTGACACTCTTATAGAGCAACATGCTGTTCCAAAATTTCGGAGAGACGTGTCATTTTTGTAAGAGAGAGAGCAGTAAATTCTTTTCAAATAACGTTATGATTGAAAAAAACACAATAACGGAGTTAGGCATTATTGAAATAAATTATTATAGCGGTTGGCGAATAATTTTATTCCTCTATTCATATCACATAACATTATCGTCTGTGAACTGATCACCTGTTGTTTAAAAAATCAGTGAGAAAAAAAACCGTGCCATCAATAACTTGACAATGAGCCTTAAAATCACAGAATACTAAATTTTAAACAATTTTATTTCTTATCGTGTGAAAAACTATTAATTTTCGTAATGCTACTGATTTTAAATTAATGGATTTATATAAATAATTCTGCATTTATTTAATATGTATTTTTAATGTTATATCATGCCTCAAATTTATATGGATCTTATAAAACCAAGAGAAATTGAAATAACAATAAATCTTTGTTACAGTCTTTACTTGATATGTCATATACATCAAATAATTTTTTTAGTGATGCTTAGCCAATAATTTCTCAGATGATTTTTTTTTTATAGTAATATGACAGTCTAACTTATATAATAATTCTAATAAATACATGTGTTTTTTTTTTTGTTTTTTTTTTAAGAAGATAATGGTTCTATACTAATTTATATTAAAATATTATACTCTTCATAATACTAATTTTAATAGTCTACCTTGAATTATTTGTTATATTCAGATTATAGATGATCCAGTCCGATGATGACACATCTAACTACGATAATAAATCCGTCATTTATTATTATTACATTATTGTACACGTTAACAGGCCTTCTATCAGACCACGCGAAACAACGATGGCTACTTGTTCTTCCTGTTTCTACAGTACTCCTTCATTCGTTCACAGAAGGTTCTCTTCCTTTCTCCAGTCCACTTTGGCCTTTGGGCTTTAGGTTCTGTTTTCTCGGACATCACTTCTCACTTGTTCACTTTGTGTCTATAAACGCCTTTGTCCATTACGTCCACTGAATCAATCTGAGCCCTTTCGAAATCAATTTTGACATGTGTCATCCAGGGTGTAGTGGTCTTGAGCCCCTGGATGAATCTGAGGATTCTGTTGGTGAGTCTAGTATGTGGGAGTCTGCTGATGTGCCCATAAAATTGTAGTCGCCTCTTTCTAATGTCCACCGCGATATTGGAGAACGTCTCCGTGGTTTTCCTGGAGTGAAGCCTATATCCTTCGTCCGTGAGTTTTGGTCCAATATTTTTCCAAGTGATTTTTCTTTCCTGTGTGAGATTGTTCTAAAGGTCGGCCTTGTTCGGTCATTTATTATATAAAGATAAATTTTGCTTATGATACTTTGAGAAAGGTGACCTTCGTATTAGATTTTCTTTTATTACTTTGGGGTTGTATTGTGAACTATTTTAGCGAGCCGGAGCCTGAAGGACTCCTGTTTTTAGATTGGCCAACATTTTCGTATTGCGGGCTTAGCATTAAAGCAGTTGTACTCTAAACTCTGGATGGTAGTTATGCCCAACTCACTATCAGTAACTGTATTTATTTACATTAGTCTAATGGCATTGTATATAATAACAAGGTTCTTAACATCGTGTAAGCTATCTTTAGAAATTGCCTGGGCTAATTTCTACATCTGAATCATGACAGTATAATCTTGTATCACATTTACTAGATTTATTTTATTGTACAGATGTAAATATCAATAAACATATGAAAAAACATTTAAACTATAGACAATTTTCACAAAGCTAAATGTAAAAAAAAAAAAAAATTATATCAAATAGGTGGGATGTGAAAAAGTAGATAGTAATGAAGTAGTAAATAATAAAGTGTGAGTTGAGTGTTGCGCGCACTAGTGTCTTTCTTTATCTTGTCGTTTTAAGTTTGCAATTAGTGTCTCTATTCTCTAGTATTTAAATTAAAGTTGACCAATATAACTTGATGTATGTCATAAACTGATAAGTGACATTTTAATGGGTTTTTTTTTTTGGTTTTTTTAATCATGCAATGGTGAAACATTTAAAAAAAAAATCATAAAGTATTTCTGCTGTATTTTAAGGTATTCAATCAAACACCCCTTGGCTTTGTTGTGTTCAACAATAGCCTAGGAAGCAAAAACTTAGAGTTATAAATTATGGTGCATGACCCGGACATTGCCCGGAACTATGATGAATTGTCAGGAGTATCGATCATATTAATTAGGCCACCGGATTGGCTAGGATATAGATCGAATAGCGTTAGATATAATAAATCGACATTGTCATCGAGTCGATGTGACAGTCGATATCGGCGATGAGTTAGATAAGTTAGTTGCTGCCGCGGTGTGTACACGAATAGCTGTTGGTCGCTGATGGCTGGCTCTAATGGATCGGATACCACGATCTAGTGAGTTTGTCTTATGTCATGTATATTTATGGCATCATAAATCAGGGCTATGTTTAGTCATTTATTGGCAAAAAATGTATTGTGTTTATATGGAAAAACAAGAGAAAAAATCCGGTGCGGGCAACACACGACTTTCACTTACATCCGTTTTTAGAATCGATTAAAGAATTTTCAAATACAGTAAGATATAAAAATGAGTGAAACCATTAAAAAATTAGTTGAATGAAATTTCTATAGAACATGTGTTTTATTAAAAAACCTATTATATTATTATCTAAAATAATCACTTAGTTTTATCGGCTTTTGTTCACTCTCTGTTAAATTTTAAAAGCTTGTGTATGAGATAATATTTTTCTAAAATCTGTAGCCTTCCAACGCTATATTATTCATGTATATTACTGTACTGTTACTTAAGTTACAAAAAAAAAAAAAAAGTTTTTTCCTTTAGTTGGGTATCGAATTCATTCAATTTATATATTTACCTGTTTTTCATCAGTGGTAACAAGATAATATAGTTATTTTTATAGAATCCACAAAATTAAAGGTACTTTAGAAAAAGAAAATTTAAAATATCGGCATTTAGGCCCTGTCAGACTATTTTTATCAGAATGAAACCTACATGATATTAAAACCTATTGAATTTTACATCGATATAGCGAGTTTAATCAAAATCGTCGGAACCGTTTTGATTAAATCATAAAAAAGTGCAATATGCATGGTATAAAGTGGCTCTTCTGCTCATTTTGATGAAGAAGTTTTTGTAACATCTCAGGCGTATATTTGTCTTAAATATTAATTTTCAGATTCATAGGACTTTTCGTTTCCGCCCGGGAGTTACCACACACAGACCTTTTTGCGGGACTCAGAGGACCCTAAAACGATTTCACGATCGCAATACTTTCCGTTACTATAATAATAATAAGTGAAAGTAAAAAACAAAAACAAAATGAAACAGAATTCTTTGAAAACGCTCGTATCACTTATTAACGATATTCGGAAGATCATGGATGCTATTTCTTACAAGAAATATTTTTACACAATGTATATTTATTTTTATTCAATATTATAGATGAATGTGCCAACTGGTTTCTTCGAATCCAAACATTTTCACGTTCGCAATAAATGTATGAATCCAAGTTTTCAGAGGAAACAGAAGTTTTCATTTAATGTATATTGGGTTCAAATAACAAATTTCTCAAAAAGCACCGTCTTGTGTTAACGTGCGTGTGTGCCATGAATCCATAAACTTAATCGTTGTAATTGCTACGATTTAGATTATTTCATAAAAGCAGATTTTCTATAGAATTTAATTAGAATTTCGATGGCAGCTTTTGCTATCAACTGTGAAATTTTAAAAGTAGAGAATTAAGAGAAAGATGTGCGATGAGGGCATCATATTTTTTCATATTGGTAAAAACTTTTTTTTCCTGATAGACTGTTTCTGAATAAATTATCGGATTTTTTTCGCTGTCTTTAAAAATTCTATTTCATATTTCTTTTATTTATTTAATGCAATTTGTACCAAAATATGATTTAAGAACTTATCGTAATAGTATATAATTTGATAAGATAACCAAATTTTCAGTATTATTTTTGTTATTACGTATTAGTAAAAAATGTTAATATTTTAGGAATTTCGTCTATAGTATTGTAAGTATTATGATATAATTAATATATTTTTTGATGAGAAATTGTGAGTAATCCAAGTCCAATACTTCGTATCAAATTGAGTGCATCATAACCTTTCCTACCCACAACCTTTTATCTAAAATTCTAATTTTTTTAAGCTTTGTATATTTCTGATGTCTTACTTATATATATATATATATATATATATATATATATATATATATATATATATATAAACACGTGTGTGTGTAAGAAAATTATTAGTTAATATTTTTATCTTAAGAATAATTCTTTGATATTTTTTATTGACCTATTGTCAAAATTTTCTTTTAAAATCGAAGAAAACTCAAATCCTAATCATTTCTAAACTTTACATTAAAATATCAAAAAGGCTTTACATCTTTGTAAAATATAGCTCTGGTAAATTTTAAGCTACTGTCTTAAACTATATTATATTATTAGCTAAGAGTTCACATCTAAGGAACTATTGGGTTGATGCGAAATTAATGCAGGTTTTCTCTATTGCAATATCTTAATTCCAATTGTGTAAACAAAGCTAATCCTAACATTGATCATTATTATACCAAAACAAACCTTATCTAATACCCTCTCTTTCACCATGAATTTGTTTAGTAAAATCGTTTTGTTCAGTGTGTTCAAAGGTCTTGAATCGAAAATGTCAAAGTGCGATTTTCGTCAAATTTATTTTTACGAATTTAAATTAGGGCGCAGCGCTGCGCAAACGGCTCGTAATATTAATGAAGTGTGGGGTCAGGGGGCTATTAATGAGTGCACGGTGCAGCGTTGGTTCCAGAAGTTTCGCAGAGGAGATTTCGACCTCGAAGACAAGGAAGGTCGGGGCCGTCATCTTGCTCTGGACTACGACCAGCTGAGGTCAAAGCTTTCTCAATCGAGGTGAGACTATAACTGCTGACAAGTACTGTCAAGAAATTGACAGCATGAATCAAAAATTGCAACGTCTTTGCCCAGCATTGATGAATTGGAAGGGGCCGATCCTGCTCCACGATAACGCCAGACCACACGTTGCACAACCAACGCTTCGACGACTGCACGAGTTGGGCTACGAAGTTCTCCAACATCCGCCTTATTCACCTGACCTCTCTCCTACAGACTTCCACTTTTTCAGGCATCTGGACAACTTTTTGAGGGAGAAAAATTTTCAAAACCAGGACGACATTGAAAATTCTTTTCGTGATTTCATTGAGTCCAGGGATTCGGATTTTTTTTCTGGTGGAATAAGAAAGCTTGTTGAACGTTGGCAAAAGTGCATTGATTCAGATGGAAATTCTTTTGATTAAATATATATGGTTAAAGTAAAGATATGGCGTATTTACAATACCTACTAAAAACCAGCATTAATTTTGCATCAACCCAATATTACGAAGAAGTATACCATTTTGTGGAATTATCTATATGGTATGTAAAATTTGATCACTCATTATGTTTACTTATAAAAAATACAAAAAATATAATTGGAAATAATTTAAAACCAAATAATATATTTTTTCTAAACTTCAAAAAATTAAAAAAAATAAGATTCATGAAACAAAATTATGGTGCTGTGTTTCTAAAATAAATAAATTGATGATATATGATAATTAAACCTGCTAATTATCATGAGATGTTATTTTTAATTTAACTTTTAAATTCATATAATATAATTAATTTATAAATTAATGTATATAATAAAAGTATGATTTTGAAGCTAAATAATAAAGTAGCGAAAATTGTTTTAAAAAGAAAATTAAATAATTGATTGTATAATATTGGTTAAATAATTAGGTATACACAGTCCGTGGTGGCTTATTGTGAATTTATTTAGTTCAAACTCACAAAGAGTTTACAATATGCATACTGTATGAAGGTATTCGATTCGCTTATCCAAGTCTTTTATCCCAAGCGATATTATATGTATAAGTCTTACCAGTCATCACATAATTTCATCAGAAGCTTAATAATTCATCAGTCTTATATTTGATCAAAAATATAGTTATCTAGCAACGTGAAAAGAAATTTCAAAAAGCGCTGCAAATTATTCCACAGTGATTTATTATTTCCAAATAACTATATTTGGGTATAACTGTTTAAAGACAATTAACTAATATTAATATGAAAAGCAATAAATAATTCAAAGAAAAATGGTCATTCACCAATAATTTCAAAACTATATATCTCTGCTATGTTTTAACCGATTTCCATGATTCTTTTTTTTCGTTTTGTATAAAAGTAAATAAAGAAGTGTATATACAGGCAAGATTTAATTTTTTTTACTTTTTATTTTTGTTATTCCTCGCGGTGTCCTGATCCTAAAACTCAATACATTTTTTTCTCTATCATAAAAAATAACTGAGTTATTGAATTAAATGATATTTAAAACTAATCGGCGGATTCAATGTCTAGGTGTTGGGATTATCATTGGATGCGCTAGTATTTTTGTGCCGAGTTTTAAAAAAAATCGGTCCAGTAATTTAGAAGAGCCGCGGACAAACGGATTTTTTTTATTCTTTATTCGGATTCTGCGTATCTTTAAACGTAAACCCTCAAACTTTGGAGTGAGTCAAAATTAGGTCCCGTTTGGCAAAAAGTTTCCTAATTGAGTCCCAGGGTTGTTTTTACAGAATCCTAGTTGAGTCCTGCTTGATACTTGAAAAAGGTGTTAGGTATATGGTACGGCTTATCAGTACACCCATGTTCCAAAGGCATAAAGACAGCTTGAATAGTTCTGAGACATGTAAAAATGATCAAGAAACGTTTGATTTATTTTTCCATAATTTTTTTTTTTTACTTTTATTGAAATTTACAACTGTACATAGTAGAATAAGTAAATGAGTTATATACAGAAAATTGGTTTGAAAAAGTCTTGAGAAGAATCTACCCAGTGGTAGCACGTTATTCATGTATTATGCCATTAATTGATTAAGCATAAAAAAGAAATCTTCAAAATTAAATCAATAGAAGCATTATATCAACAGAAAAATTGTAAATTAAATTAGTTTCTTATAAACTCTAGCATCTAAGTGTTTCGCCAGTGACTTTTTGAGACTAATGTAATGTATATTCTGTAACATTATTTGTAGTTTCCATCTCGAAGTGATATATTCTATACTAGTAGCTATTCACTGTTTTTGGTAAAGCTGAATTAATCCATTCCAGCCCTTCAAAATAGCCCTTGGGTATCGAACCTATCCACTAATCGTGTTCAATTTGTGAGGCGCCAACCCCAGAATCAGTGGGACAACACGCTAAATTTATTGATCGAAATTAAAATCAAAAACAAAGAATAGTAAATTACTCAGTGTATTTTTAAATTATTTTTTAATTTAAATAATCACTTATTATTATTAATTTATGTTTTAAAATAATGTTTATTGAAATTTCCAACTTTATTATTAAGTAAATGTGAGTAAAATATTAAACTAAGTCCCAGGACCATATTATTATCTGACGCCTCTGAGGATTATCAGGAATTTAAAAAAGAGTAAGGATTGAAACTTGTGGTTTCAGACTAGTTCAGCAACATATGTAATATTAAGGTCTTTATGGGTGAGTTTATTCCTCACAAAATAAGGAGCTTTGAGGATTTTGGATTGTAAGGATTGGATACGAGAATAATTCGATAGTTTAGTGAAGCATCACAATTTTAAAACTTTAAATCGATTCTGAGGTTATGAGCCAATGAAGTTTGTATGCATTATGATTATTAAAAAAAAAATATATATATTTTAAATATATCATTGAGCACTTTTTAATATAGAAAATAAATTTACCGTGTTGAAAGCATCAATAGACATTAAACAAATCGATAGATTTACTTTTTTTTTCTATGAAATTTACCTTATGGCAGTTTTATAAATAACTTTCTCAGAAATGACATAATGGGGAGGTTACTGTATCTAATTGGCCATAACTTCCTGCATTAGTTTTTCCCACTCTTCCATTTGATTTACTTTTATATTGTTCCCAAGGAGCTGTTATGTTCAATTGAGCTCATAAAATGAATATTACTGTGGCATATATAGTCTCCTCTCCTTTACAAAATTTGTAGATAGGTCTACTTTTTAATTGATTTATAATTATCTATTAATTAATAAAAATATTATTTAAATAAAAAAATCCAAAATTTATTTTAAGATAGATTTATTTCCCCACTTGAAAACAGTTGATATTTTATGGGCAGATGAAATAATAGTGCTTGTTTGAAGGAAGCTGTACAGGAGGATATATATGCAGGTAAAACCTGGGCAATAGCATCAATTCCAGATGAAGATGGACTGTGAATAATCGCTGTTAGGAATCAGAGAAAGGGTACAGAAACCGGCAGGTTATCTTTTATCCAAACGGTACTTAGCTTGGCTTGGGGAAGTCAGACACTTAATAACGGGGTGTATAAAAAAAAAAAAAAAAAATTGTAAAAAATATTGATATAAAATACAATTAATACTCAAAATATAGTCCATTGTTATCTGCCTGCTAGCCCAGTGGTTCCCTACAAAAAAAATTTGCGTACCCCTTTATCCAGTTATTTCCTGGCAAGGACCCCCTAAATGATTTTATTTATATATATATATATATATATATATATATATAATATATATATATATATATAAGTTTGTGTTGTTCTCAGGTTTCAGTCAATGAATAAACAATTTTATCTATGCAACGTTTCGAGAATTTATTGTTCTCATAATCATGCCTTAACAATGGGAAACCAATAAAACAGAACATTAATGTCATTATACAATAATTAATATATGATGTTATTGTTAGAGATATAGAAAAGAATAATCATTGAATAAAGAATAGAATTGAACAATGAATAATCATACAGTAGGTATGATATATATATATAACCCCTTCACATGTGTTGGGAAAATGTCCACATAACATGCTTCTCGTTACCCGCCGGCACAACCGCATAAACAAAGAAATAGCAGAACTTTTGGAATTGAAAAAGTATAAATGTTTTCAGGAAGTTTTTTGTCTTGATACAGATGGGCCGACAAGATTTGTGGATATCTTGGCATTTAGTGCCACAAAAAATGAAGCACTGATAGTGGACCCCACTATCAGATATGAAACAAATGACCAGGAACAAGGCAAGAGGATTCAAGAGAAGAAAGAGAACATTTATTCAAAATGTATTCCATACCTGAGGGAAACATTTCGTGAGGAGTTCGGTGAAAGGGAATTTAAAGTCGTGGGACTTTGGTTCGGAAGCAGGGGGACCATCCCAGTAGCCTCTGGATTATTTTTAGAGAACTATGGACTCGGAAAAAATGAGATGCGAAACATGGCGGACACCATAATCTTTGACTCACTGGGAATCCTGCATCACCATATATATTGAGGCTGGTCTGGATTTTCAGATGTTCATGATCGAATTCAAAATTAGTAAAATATATGTATTTCCTATTTGGCAGAATCTCTCTCTATTTTTTTTTTCTTTAAGATTGTCCTCGGGATTGATGCGGTATGCTGTGTACTGATAGCAACTCAGCGAAGTTGAGCAGCAGATCCAAATTGGAGTATATATATGAGTAGAGTTTCATTGGGCTACTCCGTATCACGTAAATGTCATGTGAAATATCTCTACAGAATCTCTAGTAATGGCCAAGTTGTTCAAATGGAAATAAAGAAAAAAGAACCAGGCTCTAGGAGTTAACTTTCATCCGCGAAACAATGAAAAATTAAAATTTGATGTTGAACCTGGCAGATGACTCTAGGATTTTTAAAGGGAGTAAAAAAACTTCCGTTATGTCATCCTTCATATGGAACGTAAAATGGTGGTCCAGAGCTTTTGCTAAATCAGGTACTCCTTAATGATCCCCGTCCTAATAAAATATGGATTGGTAAAGTTTAGGACTTCCATCATATTTTCATCCAATTAGCCACAGTAGCATAAAATGACGTTAAGTGAACTAAAATAAACTAAAATTTCAAACTTATATAAGATAGGTAGTTATTTAAATACTCATAAAGAAATAGAATATTCTTCGTTATCTTCTCTGATATATTTGTCTCAGAAAGCTTATTATTTTCCAAAAGTTGGAAAATGACCGATTTTAAGGTTGTGAATGTGCAGTAGCAGTCCCCTGTCAGTGATCACCAGCAATTTTATCACTCAGAATCTTAAATTTGTCTATTTAGAGCGTGTGATTCTTACTAAAAGCTTAGGATTCTCGATATTTTACGTTAAGTTCATTTAAAATTATTTCTCAAGACATATCGCGGACTCCCTGAACATCGTCTGCGGATCCCCAGGGGTGTTGGGAAATTGCTCGATCCCGTAATGGTACCATTTTTCGGAATGGTTGTCGAAGAAATAACGGACCGCTTTTAAAAAATTGTCCATGGATCAAGTAATACGATGGTGCGAGATCTGAACCATATGGTGGATGAGGCAGGAGTTCGAACTCATGAAATTCTTTAAACTTTTCTTTGGTCCTATGGAAAGTGTAAAGACGAGCATTGTCTAGTTAGACTAAAATTCCTTTTCGGTTGATCAAAGCAGGTTAAGGCTCTCACAACTTCGCGTACAATCTTTCCACTTTTCCTCAGCTCAAAATTCATTGAGTTCAATTGTTTCTACAGTAATGAAACACATTCAAAATTACAAGAATCTTTTTATTTTCAAATTGTCCTCTTGCAGCAACCAGAATATCTGTTTGACCACGATTTAACCATTGCTCAAGAGTATGCGGATTTCGCCAGCAAACCCACTTTTCATCACAGGTGAATATCTTCCGGTAAAATCTCGTATCAGAAAGATTTTTCGATAAATTTTCACAAATTTCTTACCTTTTAGGCGTTTGCTGAGTAGTAAGTTCGTGGTGGGCTGCTCTTTTTTACCTTCCCCACGGAGAGTAGATGGGGACTAACAGCATCTTTCGACACACTCCCCTCCTTTTCTAGTTTGCTAGTACTTACAAACGGATTTGACTCAACTGCTTCTTGCCGAACCTCATCAAAATCCGTTAATGGTCGCCCGGAGCCACTGCTATCTCCACTGCTAATTTTTTCAGACCTACAGCAAGTTAAAGCAGTGGGCTGGTCTTGGACACTTTCCCCTTCATATTTAATGATTCACGGGTTGTTTCATCAGCTGTGAATTTTTTTTCCAGGAATGCCTTAAAATGACGAGAGTTTCATAGGTCACTACTGTCATGTTTCTTCTTTGAAACAAATAACTAAACTGACGTTTTTAAAAGAATTCATGTGGAATAAAACAAGCATAACATTTTTTCAAGAGACCAATTAAGAAGAGGAAGCATGGCGAATATAATTAGGTAGGGAATTCCAGAGGGATGTAATTATAGAGCGGATATAAAAGGAATTATCAAAAGATTTAGTTCTGTGGGTAGGAATGTAAAGGTTGGAATGGCATGATCTGGTGTCAAGTAAGTAAATTGAAAGACTGTGAATGTATGGAGGATGTTGAGATTTAATGACTTGGTAGAGTTATGTTCCGAGGAAATATTGTCGACGTATGGAAGGTAGGAGCCACTTCAATTCGCTGTATAAGTGGGTTACTGGCGACCTCCTGAAGGTACCGAAGATAAATCTTATAAACATATTCATTATCCGAGTCTGTCATGTACAGTCAAGAGGCCTTCATATACCACGCAGCAATAATTTTTTTTTTTAAACATAATTATTGAAATTTACAACTGTACTAAAAAATACAACAAGTAAATATGATAAAAGAAAAATGTCATTAAAAAGACTTGTAGAAGAACTACCCAATGGTAGCACTCCTGTAACTATTCTAAACTAGAAGGTCTCGAGGCCATCTTTTCAGTCGCCTCGGAGGATTGCCAGGAATCGAAGAGGAAGCAAGGATTGAAACAAGTGGGTTAGAGTGGGAGTGGAGTTTTTCATGGAAGGAGTGATATCTGATTTGGGTCAGATCAGCAACAAATGGAACATTTAGGTCTTTATGTATGAGATTATTTGTGATAAAGTAAGGAGCGTTAAGGATTTCGGATTGTAAGGATTGAAGACGGAAAGGATTTGATGGTTTAGTCGAGCCCCAAAGCTCAACTCCGGCAATAATTTAAGTGGGGAAATAAGCGAGGAAACCAGCATTCTACGGGTGGGAAGTGGGAGGAGATGACGGGAGCGATGGAAGTACTTTAGAGTACTTATAGCTCGTCTGGAAATTTGGGCAATGTGGGGTTTCCAGGAAAGGGTTTAGTCTATGGTAATACCTAGGTTTTTGACTGAAGGTAATTGGGCGATCATTGTTTTTTGCAACTACAATGCCAGAAGTAAATGCCGTTGATGCCATTTCAAAGTTCGTTGGATATCATAATATTGGATAGGAAGTTGAATAGATGAATTTTATCGAAAAATTATATATTTCAATCACTGTCCGTTAGAGTGAAGTTGTTTTAACATTTTAGTTCTATGGGTTAGCTTTACTTACCTTATACAATGTTGACCTTCATGAAATATTCTTATACACACAAATCGATTAGTCGCTAATCACTAAAGATCTATTAGTCGGGCCACGATAATTGATTAAATAATAGTAAATAATTCCTCCTCAATTTATTAAATTATTTTGTATTTAAGTAGTTGTATTGATTCATATAGAAGTGTGAAATAGTTTACTGTTAAGAATGTGCCTTTAAACTGCCCTTCTTTATTCAATGCCACGTCTTATCATTAATAAATCATGTTTTTTAGCTTGAGTTGTCCATCGATCTTTAAGCTCAGCTGACTTGACATTTTCTTATCAGCACTTTTTCTCTACTACTTAACATTAATAAACATGTATAATAAAATTTGCAATAGTTTTACAAGTTATGCTAAAAAGGGCGAAAAATAAAATTATAAATTATATATATGGAACAATCAGTCAACATTTTTTATTTATTTACACTTTTTTGTTTGTTATTTGTACTTTAAAAAAACAACAACACTCGACTTTCACTTGCCTCCGTTGTTAAAATCAATTTAAGAACTTATAAATAACGTTAGAGAGATGAAAAAAATATTAAAGAATTACATTGAGTTTAAATAATCTATTAAATTATTGTCCACAACAATTACTTCGTTTTATTCGCTTTTCATTACTCTCCATTGCCTTATACAACTTTGTGTATAAAGTAATATATTTTCTAAAATCTTTAGCTTTCCAACGGTATATCATACGTCTATATTATTGTTCAAAAGACCAAAAATTACATATAATAGTTTGGCTCTTTTTTCCTTTAGTTGTTTATTAAATTCTTCTTGATTTTCTTCCATATTAGTTATGAATCGAACGGATGACTCTCAGGACCTGAAGATCTGCACATCGAGTAGCTGATAACAAACTTAGTGTCCTGAAACTTCAAAGCGATTGACGAAACGATCTTAAATCCGTAGGAATAAGTTATCATTCATTTCGTTCGAATTGAAGGAGATTGACTTTTAGCTTATGTTTCGAGGAAACTGTCTTTGTAGACAAACCATTAAAAATTATTTATGGCGTTTTCAGTGAATACGAAAGATTATTTTAAATAATTCGTATTAATAGGGATCGGAAAGATAAAGATGCTCTATTACCGTTAAAGAAATAGATTGTCTTCACGTCAGTACATTATTTAGTTTAGTGGAAATAATTAGTTGACCATTGAGAATTAGTGAAAACAATTATTTCGGGTGGCGTTCAGTAAATGAAACAATTAAATAGTTTCAACTATTTATTGTCTGCCAACGTTTCGAACCCCTTCAGGGCGTATTGTAGGCGAAAAGAAAAAAAAAAATGTATATATATATATATATATATATATATATATATATATATATATATATATATATATGTAATACTTATATCATAAATTAACGAAAAGTATTTGTTTTCATACACTATATAACGTTATTATCACCATGTGCACAAAGGGTTACTATCACACCTCTCCTCCCCTGTCGCTGCCGTGGAAGTGAAACTATCATTGCATATTTTACCCTATAAAGCCTCTCCAAACTGAACAAAGCGTTGCAATGTGAAATATAACATCATATACCATTCTTATTTTTGGTGACAACTTCCACTTTTAAGTACGTAGAATATGATTTTCACTTTACTGAATAGAAGAAATGCATAAATCCTGTTCTGCGTTCTGAGAATATCCTTGACTAGATCAAATATTTATGATAGCTATTTACAATATCCATTTTTTTCATTCGGATAAAATTAGATTAAAGTTATTTGGTATTTCAACTAAAAAAAAAAAAAATAAAAATAAAAAAAATGTCTAACTAATGTAATCAATGCTTTTCAAACTCCCTTGATGTTTCAGTGCGATCGATTTTAGGTTTAATGTCTCATATCATTTTTAATGAATTGTTTTTGTTTCCTGTTAATGTTAATCACCGTTATCATTTTGATGACATGACCCAGTCAGAAAATTGCCCTGCTCATTGCAGTGGCTGTTTGATGTGTTATTTTTTTCAATCTTATTCTTTGGTATGAGGTAAAGAAATTGAGGCTCTCAGTGGAGGAAAAAAAAAAAAAAATCCTATCTAGGTTTCAAAAAAGAAATAGCAGTTCATCAATTTATAGAATATCATAAATTAATGAAGTCTGAATTCTCTCACCTCCTCAACATCTTTATGTATTTTCATTTACTTATTAATTTCTATATTGTCATATTACATATCTTTGATAGTTTATTGATCAATTTAGGATTAGGCCACGTTGCTAAGTTATTAATGTTGATTTCCTAATCACATCAAATTAAATAAGTAAAAAATAGTAACATTTATAACACTGATGGTTTAAATTTATTGATGTCATTACACTTTCCTGACTTTTGGATTTTATCATTTATTATTTTGTTTTTTTTATAAATAAATGAAATGAAATGAAAAGAAATTTTATTCTGGGACAGCTAGTCCCCTAAGAATAATATAAATGTACAATATAAGATTTTACTTCTGGCTATGTACAATTTATCAGATTATATACAGCAGTTTATGGATTACATATTATGATATATATGGATCTGCATATATATAGATATATATATACAAGCACACACACACACACATATACACAAATATATACAAGCACAAAGTCATATTAGAACCGTAAATAAATCCAAATAATAAAATATATTAAAACAAAACCAAAAAAATAAAATAAAGAAAATTGAGATAAAAATAGAGGCCAGATAGCTAAGTTTATGAAGGCACGGCAGATTGATGTTCGAGGAGATGGATAAATAGGTGATGTTTGAAGGAAGTTAAGGACTGGCATGTACGAATCGACATGGGCAAGGAATTCCAAAATGAGGATGCACGTATGACGAAAGATCTCTTAAAGGAAGCAGTTCTGTGGGATGGAATGAGCAGGTTCAAGGGTTGGGATCTTGTGTTGATGGAGTGGACAGAGGAGAGTGGGGTAAACAAATTGTAAATATAGAGGGGTTTTTTGGTTCTGAAGGATTGGTAGAGGTAAGTTCCTAGGAAGTATTGCCGTCGGAATTTAGGGTAAAGCCACTTCAACTCGGCATACCAGGCTGAGACATGAGAGCGCCGAGGGATTCCGAAGATGAATCTAATAAAACAGTTCATCAATCTCTTCAGTCTCATCTCAAGCATCTCGGACAGTCCGCCAAACACCAGGCAGCCATAATCGAAGTGGGGGAAGATGAGAGAGGAAACTAGGAGCTGGCGGGTTTTAAGGGGTATTAAATCACGTAATTTGAGGAACTGTTTAAGAATGGCTATGGATTTTCTAGAAATTTGCGAAATGTGATTATTCCAGGATAGGTTTTGGTCGAGGAATAAGCCAAGGTTTCTAACGGACGTTTGGAAGATGATAGGTCTATGATTAAGGTAGAGTAAGGGGTGGCAGGAGAGGGAGTTGAGCAGATGTTTGGAACCGATGAGGATAGCTTTCGTTTTATCAACATTAAGTTTTAGTCCATTCTTGATGGCCCATAAATTGATACTGTCAATGTCTTCTTGTAATTTTTGGACCATCTCAGGCATTTCGGAAGGATGGAAGGAGAGGTAAATTTGGAGATCATCGGCATATAGGTGGTATTTAGAGTGAAGTATGGCATTGGGTAGGTCATTAACATAGATAGAGAATAGGATTGGAGAGAGAGCAGATCCCTGAGGAACTCCATGTGTTAGCAGAATAGGTGAGGAAGGAGGTTTATTTGGGATTATCACAGTTTGAGTTCGAGCGGATAGAAAGGAAAGAAACCAGTTTATGGCACTATCGGATATTGATAGGTTTCGGAGTTTGGAGAGAAGGATTTTATGGTTTACCATATCAAAGGCACATTTATATATTTCATTATTGAAACAATGAGCTAATTACATTTTGAATGATTACAGTGATCATAATGGTATTTGATACATTTTCATTTTGGTTTTAGCTTCGGAACCGGAAAGCAATGGATTCATAGAAATTGTAGCAACTCTTGCTGCATTTCTCTTCATGCTGATCACATTTCCTATCTCGGTGTTTATGATATTTAAGGTAAGCATGATTATTTTTAAAGATATATATTTTCAAAGTTTCTATTTACTTTGGTTGATTTAAAAATGATTGTTAAATTAGTATGTATCCTCACACAAGACTGAAACGACAAGAAACTGCTCGAAGATACCAATTACTACAACACTTACTTGACATACATTCAAAACTTCCAGTATATTACAAAAGACTCATTTACATCACTATTATCAAACCTATATGGACATATAGAATCGAGCTTTGGGGCTC